>CM020179.1:1026048-1152916 GCA_009805545.1 Oryza longistaminata
CCCCGCGCTCCCGCCGCAGCGGAGCGCCCACGACGTCCGTCGGCGGCCGCCGCCGCGGCCTCGCCATGTCGACGGGCCGCCGCCCGGTCACCAGCTCGAGCAGCACGACGCCGAGGCTGTAGACGTCGCCGCGGTAGGTGGGCCACCGACGAGTGGCCGTACTCCGGCGGGATGTAGCCCAGCGTGCCCGAAGGTCGGTGGTGACGTGCGTGGTCGCTCGTGCGCGCGCACCAGCCGCGCCAGGCCGAAGTCGGCGAGGCGCGGGCTCCAGGCGGGCGTCGAGGAGGATGTTGCTCGACTTGATGTCGCGGTGGAGGACCGGCGGCTCCGACGTCGCGTGCAGGTGCGCCAGCCCGCGCGCCCGCGCCGCGCGCGATGCTCAGCCGCGCCGGCCATGGCAGCGCGCCGCCGCCCTCGACATCGGCGCGCTCGTGCAGCCAGTGGTCGAGGCTGCCGTTCTCCATGTAGGGGTAGATGAGGAGGCGGTCCTGCCGACGCGGCAGTAGCCCTGCAGCGTGACGAGTTGCGGTGGGCGGACGCGGAGAGGGTCTCCACCTCGGCGCGGAACTCGCGCTCCATCTGCCAGAAGTCGCCGGAGAGCCGCTTCACCGCCACCTCCCGCCCGTCGGCGAGCGTCGCGCGGTACACCATCCGAACCCGCCGCACCCCCACGATGCGGTCTCGTCGAAGTTGCCCGTCGCCTTCAGCAGTCGTCCAGCGTCCATCGTCCTCTCGCCGCCGTCGTCGCCATTGTCGTCGTCGTTGTTGGCGAAGAGAGCACCAGCGTTGACCTCGCCGCCGACTCGAGGCTGCCGCTCTCGTCGTCCGGCCGCCACCCTGGCGTTGTCCTCCTGCCGCCTCGACCACGCCCGCCACGTCGCGACCGGCGGCCACCGGCGGCAGCAGGCACCGTGCCGACGACTATGCCGCCACGACGCCGACATTGGCGCTCCGGTCCTTACGCCCGCCGCCGCCGCCGTCCACGGCCTGCGGCGCAACCGGCCGCGGCGGCGGCCACCGGGCCGCGTGGATGCCGCAGAGCAAGGGTTGCCGTCGAAGTCGGCGCGGGAGAACGTGGAGAACTGCCCGCCGACTGGGACCTCCGCCGGAGAGGTTGTTGTACGCGACGTCGAAGTGGGAGAGGAAGCTGAGCCGCGCCAGCGACGGCGGGATGGCGCGGAGAGCGCGTTGTGCGAACACGTCGAGCGACTCGACGCTCGACATGCCCGAACAGCTCGGGCGGGATCGGCCCCGACAGCGCGTTCCAGCTCAGGTCAACGACGAGGTGGTCGACGCCAGCGTCGGCGAGAGGCGGCACCGCGACGAGGCCTGCAGGGTGCTCGACGTCGCGTGCACCTGCGTCAGCGACAACCCAAAGTCGCGGCCGACGGCGCAGCAGCTGGTCGAGTGGCTGGACGCCATCGCCGCCGCCGCCGCCGGCGACTGACACGAAGCAGCACGGCGTTAGTAGATGAACAAAAAAATTAAAAGAAAAAAAAAAGACGAGCTGATGATTCCAGTGTTCTGCATTGCTGAAAGTTTTGCAGTAAACAGAGTAGATTAATGTGCAATCGCAAAGGCACGGTACAGTAAAACGTGGTAATTACTAGTAATTGACAGTGTAACAGTATACATGTATAGTGAGTGGTATGTTGTTAGTTTTACACTTTGTGACTTGTGTGTGTGAATAATACTAGCATCTGCAGTTCTGCACTGCAAGCTCAAAGTTGGGCTGTGCAGCGTTCGAGTGAATCAGAACTGCTAATTTTTAACCATGTACTTCTTCTTCATTTTGAGGATCTGATCTGGGATTACTGCTGATTTGGCAGTAACGACATGAAACAAGAACGCACGTATCATGTCACCATCTGTTGCTGACTAGGAGTAATTTTCTCTGTTTTGTTTCGGGTTGGTGATATGGTCAGTTAGCTACCTTGTCTGTACTGAATTTGCAAGTAGATATACCGTGCTGATGTTCTATCTAGGACACTATTGGTTGGTCCAATAAGCCAAAGTTAAAAATCAATATTTGAATTTTGGAGTTGATCTTAAGATATTTTCAATGTAATTCTTTTTAGCATTAGTTTTTAAGTTGATATGTACAAATATATAAAAGTTTTACGTATAAAATATTTTTTATTCTCCGATAAACTGTTTTGACTTATTAGTAAATATGGACATGACGAATGAGATTCTCAGTTTTTAGTGAACTTTGACTGGCTTGCTTGGGAAAGAGGGACTTATTCCAAATCTCTGTTACATCGAATGTTTGGACACTAATTTAGAGTATTAAACATAGACTAATTACAAAACCCATTCCATAACCTTAGACTAATTCGCAAGACGAAACTTTTGAGTCTAATTACGCCATGATTTGACAATGTGATGCTACAATAAACTTTTCATAATTATGAATTAATTAGGTTTAAAAAATTCGTCTAGTAGATTAGCTCTCATATATAAAATTAGTTTATTATTAGTCTATATTTAATACTTTAAATTAGCGTACAATCTTTGATGTGTACTAAAAAGATTCTCGACGGCACATTGGCATGGCGCTGAATCTTCATGGCAGTGGATGCCATGCAGCTGAATCCATGTTATTACTGCGGTTAAGTTTCTGTCCTGGATGGCTGCATTGCAGATATGGATTAACACGTGCGAGATTAGCAGTAAACTAACATCGGAATCGACAGGAGTATTCCTATTCCTATCTTGTTAATATGCTATTCACTGTTAAATAGTAGTATACTTTTACGTATATATATAGTTTTAGGGCCTGTTCACTTTGATGCCAAAAAAACCTTACCAAATTTTGGTATTGTTAAAATTTTGGCAACTTGCCAAAACTTTGGAAGGATTTCTTATATAGGTACCAAAATTTGGCATCAAACTAAATGTAGCCACTTTTTTTAACAACTTTACTAAAATTTGGTAATGTTGAAAATGACATCAAAGTGAAAAGGCCCTTACATATTTCATAAAAGTTTTAGAATAAGTCAAACGGTCAAACATGTTTAGAAAAGTCAATTGGTAGGGTACGAGGGAGTAGTGCACTAGTACTCCACTATCAGGTTTTGTCTGAACATCATCAATTCCTCATCCATTGCCATGGCGGCATGGCGCCGCTGCCGCTGCCCCCAGGCTTTGATGATCCATGGTCCACATGAGCAAGAACAAAACAACACTCATTCTGCTCTTAATTAATGTGCAAACAGTTTGCTCTGCTCTAATTAATCACAGAATCCCGAGCCGACGTGCACTCCCCAACAGTAATTACCATTTACCCCATGCTCATGCCGGACCCGAGCACCGGGCCCACCTGTCATCGACGCCATGCCCTTTCTGAGCCCACCCCACTCACATGCTGGGGGGCTCGGGAGTCGGGAGGAGGAAGAAGGACACGGCATGATTGGGACGTGGGCCCCACCAGCAGCGACTGTTAGTCCAGCGTGGCATTATTCATACGCACCCCTCGGATCGCGGCAGGGGAGGTGGGACCCACCGGTACAACCTGGCATGGAGGTCTACCCACACCCCACCGACATGTGGGCCCTGAGTGAGGGGGGCCGGGGTGTACAGTGGCGTGGGGTAGAACTGAGATGGGTGAGAATGTGATTTTTCAGCATACGTGACTCGGCGCAAGGACCAATGGGGTACTCGAGGGGTGAGAAAAAAAAAGAGAGAGAAAGTGGCCGTTGCCGGTGAGGTAATCCCACATCAACTCCTCCGCGGATTACCATTTGTCCAGTTCTCCGATGGAGTGGACCTACATGTCGGTGACACAGATATCAGTGGCATAGAACGTAATTGTTTGTAAATGGAGGGGTAAAGGGTAATTTAGTGTCCGTCAAAGTGCAGTCAAAGCGCACACACTCCCGAGCTTAGCTTAGCTTTAACTGCTCATCTCATCACTCTCCACTCTCTCCCTCTCTTCTTCCTCGCGCTCCCACGCCACGCAGCAGCCGCAGATCTCCACCCGCCTCCGGCGAGCCCGCCGCCGCCATGGAGTTACGAAACGCATCGAGAAGCCGTTCCCCACCCAGGTACGTGAGTGGCCACCCTCCGCCGGCGCCGCCGCTGCCCCCATTTTTGCCTCTCCGGGCGGGGCGTGTTGCGGCCACTGCTCGGTACCTGTTTGGAGTAATGCGTGGTCCGCTGCTGTGCTGTTCGTTTGGATTTAGGGCGGTGGGTTCTCGCCGAAGCGGCTGCGCGCGATGTTGCTGGGGGTGGAGAAGCGGCGGAAGGGGCAGGAGGAGGAGCAGGAGGGGGACGCCGGGGAGGTGGACGACGAGTACGGCGCGGTGCCCAAGTCCTCTGTCAGATCCGACGCCGACTCCGATGCGCGCAGTGAGTACTCTTGCCGCTGCCCAAGCATTCTGACTTTTGCATTTTGGGGTTCTGGTGGCTTCGTTGGTAATGCTTCGATCTCGGGAGGGTTTGGTCGCCTGCATTGCACGATTTGGACCAGCTGCTCTAATATGGAGATGGCCAATCCTCTTCTGTTCAAGTGGGTTAATGACATGAGAAAAAGGGAGATATATCTGTATTTGGCTTGCTGGCAATGGTTGGTGAATTGTGGTTCTATAGACATTGAAATGTTTTCCTTTTTGTCTTTTGTCATCATGGGGGAATTTGAAGGCACCAAAGTCCAACCTCCTTCCAAGTCTTGTACCTTCGCATTGAATAATTTCAGGTAGAAAGTGCGATGGTATTGCTTTTAGTGGGCAGCTGAACTGAAAGTGACAGACCATGATTGCTTTGAATCTTCAGATGATTTCAGTGTCCTCAAACTGTGACTGATTTATTTTCCTTGATGTAGGAGGAGGTAGCATGTGCGAAGAATACAAGGATGTAGATGTGGTGAGCACCATCTCAGAATCTTCATCCTCGTTGGAGACAGGGAGTGGGCACCGATCGCGTGACACCCACTCCATGGGTTCGCGGGTAAGGGTGCCTGAGGAGGACTCCTGTGACTCTGAGAGTGTGGCTTCAAACTTCGAGTTCCATAAGGAGCGAGGGGCCTCTGCTCGGTCTGTGACGGCGGCAATCGTTCCTCCATTCTCAAAGCCTGCACCATCAAAGTGGGACGATGCCCAGAAATGGATCGCCAGCCCGACAACAAACCGTCCTGGTAGGGTTGGTGGAGTGCCACAAAGGAAGATGGAAAAAACTAGCTTTGGTGGCGGGAGGCTGCCGGCTACGAAGGTTGTGTTGGAGGCCACAGAGGAGATAGATACTAAGAGGGTTGATCCAAGCCAAGAGAAAAGGGAAATTGGGTGGCAAAAAGCGGTGAATTGGGCCCCGCCTGATCCATATCCAGAAGTTGAGACCTGTGCAAAGTCTGCACTTGCTGAAGAAATTACAGTAACTGATTCAGCTGGTAAGGAGTGCTGCAGTCTTTATGTCATCATGCCTCAGGTTCTTCGGTTCTTCCACTTTCCATAAAGTAGTTTGTGGTACAATATGTAGTGTTATTAATCCTTCCACTAAGAGTCTGATTGATCTTCTGTTGCCATTAGTTGAGTGGAGCATTATGCCATGGAGGGCTCCGCACATTATGAATCACTAACTCACCATCACCGCTGTCTCATTCACAATGGCAATACTCTGCATTTGACAATGTGCAGAGCTTTATTTCCCTTTCAACAGTTTAGTTACAACAGTTGCATAGATGAATTTATACAGTTTGCATGCTTGTTCCTTTAGATAGCTGATAGTCAACAGGAGAACCACTAATGCAGGCAAGATTTCCTTTTCCAAAACTTTATGTAACACGGTTTCATCAGTATTCCATGATCCACTCTGTTAATACGTCCTGCGTGTAAAGTATTTATCCTTATTTTTAAAAAGTGAACAGTAATATTTGCATCATTTTCTAATGTTCCTTCAAAGAAATGGCACAAATTTTGCCTTTTCTAATTAGAAAATGAACAAAATCATATATGGCTAAAATTTTGAATTTGTGGCTTTGGGCAGTTACTTTTAGTCGCCATGATTCATCTGCCACGCTTCAGAGCGCGACAACATGCATTCCTCCCCCACCAACAGTCCGATCAGTGTCAATGAGAGACATGGGTACAGAAATGACCCCTATTGCGAGCCAGGAGCCATCCCGAACAGGAACACCGGTGAGAGCAACGAGTCCAGATTGTTCTCGCCCAACTACTCCACGAAAAACAATAGGTCCCAATGCAATCGGTGCTGTTATTGGCCATGGTGAATGTAGCAACGTGGAATTAAGTGAACAGGAATTGCAAATGAAGACTAGGAGGGAGATAATGCTCCTCGGCACTCAGCTTGGTAAAACCAACATTGCTGCATGGGCAAGCAAGAAGGAAGAGGAAAAAGATGCATCGCTTTCGCTTAAAGCAGTGCCCATGGACCAATCTACACAGAAGGTAACAGAAATTCGTGCAGCAGCGTGGGAGGAGGCAGAGAAGGCTAAATATTTAGCAAGGTTCTTCACTAAACTCTATTTCTCTTGTTGCAAAAAAAAAAGGATTGTCTTTGTATGTTTTTGCTAAATTGTCCCATTGATCGGTGAGTCACTCTATTGCATTCCAGATTTAAACGAGAAGAGATTAAGATCCAAGCATGGGAAGATCATCAGAGAGCAAAAATCGAAGCTGAAATGAGAAAAATTGAGGTAAGCTTTCTGTCATCCAATAGAAGCATTGTAATAATGCATTGTAGTATCATCTTAACTGAGATGTTTTTGATTCTATTTTGACTTTATTTCCATGTTTACATGCACATTAAATAATATGGGATTTGTTCTTCTGATTATGGGCTTATGGCTGTTGGCTGATGATCTTGTGGACTTTTGGTACTGTTAAGAATGCACATCATGCCATTGCACATAGGAAGCTAAATATATTACTGCTGTTGGGAGTTTAGTAGCTGATCACCTTTTACAGTGTTATCTGAATTCACTGTCCTTCCCTCTTACAATTATGTTTCAATCTGCTTATCACAGATTTGTTCCACACACAGCCAATAAGTATCATATGGTTACGGTTGTGAGGCTGTACTGTTTATTAAGATATTATATTGCCTTAAGAGAAGAGTAGTAGAACAATGCCTTGTCGTTTCTCAGACTAAAACATAGCTTGGGATTATTACCTAGCATCACTTGATCAATTTTCCTGTCACATCGCATGATGCTTGGTGTTTTACCATAAAATTCCATCAATTTGGATATTTAGCATAGATCAATCATTGATGCACGATTTCAAGTATCAATTCTTCCATTCAGATGCATCATTACTTTGTTAAGAGTGAACAATCCGATTTGCTATTCTTTCCATCTCTGTACAAGTACATTGTTCTTGCAATCAATTTGGGAAATACACTGCCCGTGGTTAATGGATGCTTCCATGGCTTCTGTTTCTCCAGGTCGAGGTGGAAAGGATGCTGCGAGCCCGTGCGCAGGACAAGCTGATGAGCCAGCTCGCATCGGCGAGACACACACGGCGACGAGAAGCGGGCCGCGGCGGAGCTGAAACGGAGCCGTGCGGCTGCAAAGACGGCGGAGCAGGCAGACCACATCAGGAGAACCGGCAGGATGCCGTCCTCCATTGGCTGCTGGAACTGGTGCTCGTAGTAGCTAAGCTAAGCTCAAGCAACTGAAGCAAGAAAAAAGCTCTCCTCACTATGTCTCGCAAGACTTGAAGCGCCATCATCTGTTTTTACCAGTGATCTTGTAGAATATTGTCTTTTGATTGGTTTCAGTAGATATAATTCAGAAGAAGACGAGTCACTTGTAAGTAACTATGGAGCAGTATATAAGATGCAAGCTTCTTGCCTTTTTCTGTGCTGTGTACTTCGTTATCTTGTACTTGGATGTCAATCTGTCACAGTGAGCTACAAGCAGCTCACCATGCTGAGGAGGTGTGTGGTCATGGATGTGCCATCTACAAGTATAATGTAGTTATCATATGTGAATAGACAAAGTTTATTAGGAAATTCTTACTCTAGTCCTTTTTACTTTCTAGCGATAAGTGGAATCATGTTTGGTTTACATCATAAAACTACACAAAAAATAGTACACCATTCAATTGTTGCAAATACATGGTAAGGTAACCTCTTTTTAAACCAAACAGTAATAAAGAAAAATCTGGCTGGGTTGTTTTCCTGGACAATTTTTTTTCATCCTGTGCAAACGGTTTCAATCAATAACATACTGGTAAAATCCTTTTTTTAAATCACACATGAAAAACTAATAGTAAAATGGAAACATCACTCCCAGAGATCATACAAAACAGAAAGACAAAACATAGATACAAGGATGGTTACTGGTCTTCAATTCACGCGTTTTCATCATTAGTTTCTTTTAGTGTGACAAAAACGAATCATCTAGATAGATATTGACTTAATCTCAAGGTTTTCATGACTCACTACATTCCTCCTGAAGGTGATACACGATACACAGCAGAACTTGGACGAATTTGATATCAACAAACCTCAAGCGAGCATTCAATCAAATGAGCCTAATTATGATTCACCTTCTCTCAAGAAGATTAATCACAGATTTACATTAGAAGTATCAACCAGCAAATTAGATTAAGCTAGTCCTACTACTCGAACTTCTTGATGAGGGAGAGGTCGTTGAGCATCTGTCGATCTTCTCGCTGCCGGGGTCGCCGACGAACCTGCCGCCGGAGCGGAGGGAGGGGACGAGGGCGGAGGCCTCGTCGCTGGTGTCGGGGCAGAGGTTGCCGAGGGTGCAGAGCTCGAACTCGGCGAGGCCGTAGCGGCTCAGCGTCTCCCTCACCTGCCTCACCGCGTCCGGGTTCTTGTACCGGCTGAACCGCTTCACGTACTGCAGCGATTTCTCGAACACCTGCGACACCTGCGACGACGGGTCCCGTCCGCATGTGCTGGATCTGCTCGTACTTGTGCTCCAGGATTATCGCCACCTCGCAGTTCATCAGGCACTTGGCCTTCAAGAACTCTGCGAAAACCCATCAAATCCTAGGTATCAAATCAAATCAAACCGATACTCTCTACTCGATTCCGATTCGGACGGACTCACCTTCCCGATCTTGAGCTCCGCCGCGTTCTCCTCCTCCTCGCCGGACATCTCGCGCGCGCGTCTCTCTCTCCCCTCTCGGTGGCTCACCTCAACCTGGCGGCTATGGCGATGGCGATGCGGGCTGGACTCGGGAGGGGAAAAAAAACCAGGCGAGCGCGCTCTTAACGGGCTGGACCACGATCCGATTCGCTAACAGGCTAGGCCCATTACAATTGGGCCGGCCCGATCTGCACGAGCGTGTTCCTTTCGGGGTGATCTGGACCGTCCATCCGTTACTACTCGACGGCGGCGGCGGCGGCGGCGGTGGTCGGCGACAAGACGGCGGGCGTGTCGTCTTCCCCGGCGACGGCGGGGATATGAGGGGCTCGATTCACGAGGAGATCAGCATCGGGGGTGTAGCTCATATGGTAGAGCGCTCGCTTCGCATGCGAGAGGCACGGGGTTCGATTCCCCGCACCTCCACTCACTCTCTCTTTTTTTTTTAATTATTTTTGGTGGATTTATCCGGTGCGGTGGTGCGGCTCCACGTGGCAGTGAGGCAGGTGGTGGCCTCGAGGCGCGCGCGTGGATTGCAGTGGCGCTCGTCACTTCGTCTCCTCGTCTCCACCACTCGTCGTCGTCGGCGGCGTGGCCATGGCGACACCCCGCGCCGCTCTCCGGCCTCCGCCCGCGCGCCCCGCTCCCGCGGCGCGCGTCGCCTGTGCGGTCAGCGCGCCGGTCTGGCCCCGCGGCTCGGGGCGTTCCCGCGGCGGCGTGTGGGGCGGCACGGTGCTCGCCGCGCGCCGAGGCCGGGGACGTGGAGGCGCTCAGGGCGGGGGTGTCGGTGTACAAGCCGCGGTCCTACGACGTGCTCGTCTCCGACGCCGCCCGCTCCCTCGCCTGCGCCATGGACGAGGGCAAGACCCGCCTCGAGATCGAGTTCCCGTACGCCCGCACCTGTTCATTCCCTTTCCTCCATAGATTTGCGCCACCATCTCGCCTAATCTTTTACTTATGTAGTTGATTAATAATGCTTGCATTATCTCATCATCCCTTGTCTCATTTTTTTTTTCTTTGTGGTGCTTGTGAAAAGGCCTCTCGAGCAACATCTCTTCTTACAAGGTATACTTTGCATTCTATCTCAAGCTCGTCTCATAACTGGCACTCTTGTTCTAGTTTCATGCTTTGTTATGAGTGAATTCTGTAACAATGCAAAGACTATAATCTTGATTGTAAATATACGACTGCTCTAGTTTCAGTTTGAATGCTGCTGCTACCTCTTGTATAATGTTGTTTCAAAGCAGAATATCTCTTTTTCTTGGCTTCAGTTAAAAAGGGTTTAGCTTTTGCTGCCACATACGTGTGATGAACGCTGTTTTCTAACACCTATCTCCTGCTTCTGCTTACTTCGTTTTCAAGGGTTCCTCGACGAGTTCATCGTGCCAACATCCAGCTTGCTCTTGCTGTTGCCAGAAAACTTAAGGAGCTCAAGGGGACTAGGTCTTGTATTGTAAGTTCAAGCTTCATGCCTTCTCCTGCTCCAGAATCATTCTGGCATTTGTGGGCATATGCAAATCTTTCTCATAAATTATCTTCTAGTTGATTCCAGGTGTTTCCTGACCTACCAGAAAAGCGCAGGGCATCCCAGTTGTTCGGGACTGCTCTAGACTCGGTAAATAATGCCTCATGAAACAAAATATCTTAAGAGGATGCAAAAAATTGTTTTTTCCCCTCATGACGGTATGAGCTTATTTGGTTACATTTCTCTGTTTTCTTGTTCCACCTCTTGTAGATTGAGACTGCAACTATCAGTTCCCTGGATGAGGTATCTACCGGACCTGTTAATACCTTCTTCAGATCAATGAGAGATACCCTGGATTTTGACTTTGCTGACGATGTCGAAGGTGAATTGACCAATAGCTTTGTCTAGTATGGTAGGAGTACTACTTTAAACTATTAAGAAAACAGAATTATATTTATAGACTCCAAGAGGCTGTCACGTCCAAGCTAGATGAATCCTTTATCGCTAGCATTTTATCAGAATTTTCTTATGTCTGACCTCACTTCAATGTTCAAGCCTTCTCTATAGAGGAGATACCTTTGAGAACATTAGCCTAGATACATGATAAATAAAATTGATTTGGTAAAAACATCTTTGTAAATTTCCTAAAAATGTACAAGTATCTCTTTTCGTGCAAATGGCAAAGTCTTTAAGTTGCTACTTGACACAGTTCAAAATTTTAAAATAGAGTGGAAGGACATGGTTGATCAGTGGGTAATTATTCATATATAAGCATTATGGATAATTATTCGGTGGTATACTATTGTGTCAGGTTTTCAGCAGATATTTCAAGTAACAACCATCAGTAAAAGTTGAACATTATCAATATGAGACAGATTTCTTATAAGCATCCTTGGAAAAGAAAATCATAACTACCTGGCTACTGTGGGTACAGATCGATGGAAATCTGATGAACCGCCATCACTATATATCTTCATCAATTGCAGCACACGTGACCTTTCAACTATAGAGAAGTATGTGGTATGTCTAAAATGATGCTTTGTTTCTTGCCAACATGTATGCAAATGTACTTTTTGGAATGCTTGGTTTGCATTGTTGTATTTTGGTCATCATTTGGCCAGGTAGGTATTTATTATTCTACTGTTAAAAAATGATCATTTTCTGATCTTGATGGATATCACTATGAGTAGAAACTGAAGAAAGAAAGTTGAGGAAGGCATGCACAGCTGCAAATAAGCCTTATATGATTGCCACACGATTTACTATTCTATATGAAGTGCCTGATATCTAAGAAAATGCAAGGAATTTTGAATCGACACCACAACCTACAGGGTTTCTCTTTCATCTTCCATTCACTTGTATATTGTAGTTCTTTTTCCCTGGAACAAAAATGAATATTTTCAACCTTCGCTGGTGGAAAATGTAGAATATTTTTTGTAGTTTTTCACACGTAACGTAAGGAAATAGCATGCAACACAAGGTTTTGAGGAATACTGCATTAATTGTTTGTTTAGCAGTTGTGTTAGTTTGTGCATTGTTTGATTCATTACCCATCACTTTGCTATTGTTCAGGAACAATTTGCCTCATCTGTCCCAGCCCTTCTCTTTAATCTTGAACTAGATACCTTGCGGTATGTGTCTTATATCCCACCTGATGGCTTGTTCCTTCTAAACTCTATTGAGCACCTTAGGATAACTTATGATCTTTATCCTCCAGCTCTGACTTGGGGCTTCTTGGATTCCCACCAAAAGATTTGCATTACAAATTTCTTTCTCAGTTTACCCCAGTATTTTATATCAGGCAGCGTGACTACTCTAAGGTATCCATTTGTTTTACTTTTACAAACTTAACCATTCCTTTTGTGTATCTGAACCATCTATGATTAGTATTTCTCCCTTCACTTTGTAGACAATTGCAGTCACTCCGTATATCGTGAACTACAGCGGTGCTGTATTCCGTCAATACCCAGGTAATACTTTAGTAGAAAGTATCACCAGCAGTACAAAATTTTGTTTGGCAGTATATATCCGCTTCAAAAAGATCATAAATTTGTGCCTTTCAATCCATCATGATATTTTTGTAACAGAACCAAACTAAATACTAACATATGAGAGATGCGATTCTGGGATGGCAATTGACATCATCCTTCTCATCATCCCTATTAGGTACTGATTTGAGTAAATTATTTTGTGTTCAGGGCCCTGGCAGGTCATGCTTAAGCAAGCCGATGGTTCTTATGCATGTGTTGCAGAGAGTGCAGCTCGGTTCACTTTGGGACAGGTCATACAATATTTTGCTTGCATGAATTAGTTATGTCCTTTTGGAGTTGTGGTGTATGATGTTCCGTGGTTTTCATTCAGGCTAAGGAAGAACTGTTAAGAGTTCTTGGTTTGCAAGAAGAACAAGGAAGCTCACTAGAATTTCTCAGAAGAGGATACAAGGTTTGCATCTCATCTCACTTTAATTGATAGGATTGATTGGGCTACATTGCGTGTAAAATGCAACAACGATTAGCACAATCAGCTTCATATCATCACGCTGATTTCAAACGATTCGTTCGATGTAATTCTGTCCCTGCCACCTCATGTGCAAACTCCAAATTCAATATGAAAGTTTAAACTTCATTATCGTAGCAGGCTAGCAGCCTGTCTCAAAATAAAACTTTAAGCTCTATTATGGTTGCACCTCCAAAGTACCTTTTGCAAATCTGCATTTCGTCAAGAGCTAGCATTGTTTTACCATCTAAAGAGTTAACCTGTAATAATGCAGAATGCTACTTGGTGGGAAGAGAATGTTGATCAGGAGAAATCGTCAGCATGGCGAACTTGAGGTTGAGGCCCTGCTGCTGCCTTGGCTGGGTGCTGATCTGATTGGCGGTGAGTGCAGACAGGAACAGAAGAAAAAAAATGGTTGTCTGAAATTTGCAACAAGGATGCAAATTGCCTGTGCTGCAATTGTACATTTGTGATTGTACATGTTACTGTGTGAGTAACAGGCATTAGAGTTTTGAGAGGATTTTCCTGTCTTTTTCGATGACTATATATGTGTTGGACTCTGCTTCTTTGAAGCATGAAGCAACTTCACAATGGAAATTCGTGTGCATCCAATTGTACTTTCTCCCCACTCCCTAAAAAGCAATATAAATGGAAATTATCCTTGCAAAAAAATGTTCCGACCACTCTGGAGATTATTCTTTTTCATGCTAAAATGCTCAATAATTTTTCCTCTGTGATGTGTTCTCAAACACTATAAGCCGTAGAAAAATAAACAAAGCAAAAAGAATGGTTCATTAATAAAAAGTGAATGCTGGAAAATAGAACATCATGAAAAAACCCCTAAAATCCACTTTTAAAATTCGAATTTTGGCTTCAACTGGTAAGGTAACAAGGATTAGAGGGTTGCACAGTGTTAGTTAAGTATTAGTCTCAAAATTTTTTAAAAAATGAATTAATATGAATATTTACAATAATATTTTTGTAGATTTTTTTTTAAAAATGCATCATTTAATATTTTGAGAAACTTGCGTGAAAAATGAGGAAGGCTGTGTTTAGTTCAGCGCAAAGTTTGGATTTTGGTTGAAATTGGAGATGATGTGACTGAAAAGTTGTATGTGTATGACAGGTTGATGTGATGGAAAAGAACTGAAGTTTGAATCAAACACAGCCGAAGTAGAAGTTTGAAAAATTGAGGAAGTAGACAGCCTAAAAAACATCGGTAATAACTAGGGATGGCAATCGGGCGCGACGGGCACGGGTAGTGCCTACCCATACCCATGCCGGTGAGATTATTTGTGCCCGTGGGTATACCCATTACTACATGACGGGTAAGGATGGTTGCCCATGCCCATTGCCCGCGGGCGCCTTATACCCGCGGGCGTGCCTGTTTACCCGCCACAACAAAAGCAGTAGTGGAACAAAAAATCTACGAGTCTACAAGTTTCTAAGTTCGAATCGAACTTAAAACATCAAATATTCTCCGCCTCGGTGTCGTGTCTCTCCTCTGGCGGCGATAGAGTAAAGGGAGAGAAATAATAAGGGAAATAAAAGAGAAACAGTAGAAAACAAAGAACATGGCTTATGTATTCTAGTGGAATTTGCTCCTAGCCTACATATAAGTTAGATTTCACGGGTAAACGGGCAAAGCGGGCATGGGTAGTGATTACCCATACCCATGCCCATTTACCCATCGGGCATAGCTTTTAACCCAATAAGATACCCATGGATATAAAATGGAGAACAAACCCAATCCTAATAGGGTTTTTACCCACGGGTAAACGGGCAAACGGGCACAATTGCCGTCCCTAACTAATAACTCTCGAAGCTCTAGAAGCTTCTATTAGTACGGACCTGTATAAAGATGCGTGAGAGCTCAAGGTCCCATCTGCAAAAACACCACCGCGACGAACGAACGAAGAAGTGGGAACAAGACTACAAGCAAGAGAGAGGAGAGAGATCGCGGGCGGGGACGGAGACGATGGAGACGCGACGAGCAACCTGCAGATCCGCCGCGCTCCTACTCCTCGCCGCCATCCTCGCCTCCGCCGCCTCCGCCTCCTCCATCGGCGACAAGTGCGCCGCCTGCAAGGCCGTTGCCGTCGGTTCCCGTATTCTTTTCTTTCTTTCTTTTTTGCCCCTCTCGTCAGTTCATACGCGCACAATTCACTCATCCTTTGGAGCATCTTGAAGCAATTTAGTTCGTATTAAAATCGTTTTATACCAGGATGGGAAGAAATTAGCATTCCATATTTTCCACTCCTTGTGAAGGAGATCGAGGCGTACTGTCCTAGATCTCCAAACATTTCCTCGGACATTGTAGAATTTCCAAAGCGCATCGTTTCAGTGATATGGAGTGCGCATTGTAGAGATCTGATGTATCTGTTGATCTTGTTTGCAGGCAGAGCTAGAGATTGGAATTTCAAGTGTGAGTGAACTCTTTTTCTGTCTGCTTTTATTTAACTATTCTGTCATAATTTAAAATGCTGATTTGGAGTTTATGTGTATTGGAAAATAGCTCTGCAAGTTTCAAAATGATTCAATATATTTCTTTCTGTAAAACAGCAGTTCCCATAAACATAATAGCATAGGTTCTTCTACTGTCCTTGTTATTGTCACTATTGGCAAATTATTAACTTCCAAGAGTTCTCTAATGCAGGAGAAACCAAGAAATCACTTGGACTTGCGCAACCGCTTAAATTCAAAAGGTCAGCGTGAAGGGAAGGTCATTGATTACAGGTATGCTAACCAGCATGATCCCTTCTCTGCTCAATCATCAGGGGCAACATTCCTATGTGTTACAACATTGTTATCATTTCATGTTTCAACACTTCTATTATGCAGTTCTATAGTTGAGCACATCTGCTTCTATTTTTCAATTGCAGTACAGGAATAAGCTCATGATAATCTGTCATATTTACATATGCATACATGTTTTTTGGGGAGAAATTTGTATTGATCATTGTTACTTTAACACTAAATGTAGAGTCTCTTTGTCATTTTAAGTTTCATTTGGTTTCACACATACTTGCTTAATAGATGTACAAAACTTTCCATATATTTTGTATCGGTATGTCCTTAACTCTGTTTATGTGGTGCAGAGTAAGTGAGCTTCGGGTTGTTGAGCTTCTGGATGGCCTATGTGATAAGATGCAAGATTATACCCTGCAGAAGGTAGAAATTCCATCCAATTGTTTTAGCATTTTTTTTTACTGCATACTATGCCCCCAATTTTGAGACTATGACACCTTTTCAGTTCACTTTTTATATTAAGTTGTAATATAGGTATCTGAACTTGTTGATCTGGTGCTATTGTATATGATGCCTGCATCTGTCCAAGCATTTTAGCCATCTAACAAATTTTGCTGTATGCAGTTGGAATCAGGAGAAAAAGGATGGGTGAAAGTAGCGGATTGGAACAGTTTTCAAACTGGTAATCTTGGACATTTTTATCACTCGTAACCGCAAAATAAATCTGGAGCCCTGATCTGTACATTCTTGTACTCAATATGTTAATTCGCTTATCCTGTTTAATAGCACTCTTACATGACCATCTCAGGCAATGCTTCAAGCACTTGATTTGTACATCCAGAGACTATAGCCTGCTTTGTTATTTTGAGCATTGCTAATGTGCTCACCTTGATAATACAATAGATAAACAAGTTTTGCATACATTACTGAGATGGTATTCATCCCATACATGGAAATGAACTCATGGAATATATTTATGCTAAATGAGAAGCAAACAGCAGGTGCTGTGGTTTTTGCAATGAACCTATCATAATAGAATCACTGAAATAGTATCCAAAATTGCTAGCTACATGTGTTTCTGCATTGCATTTGTCTCAATGAAAGTAATGAAATAGTATTTCCAAATACTAACTGTGGACTACTCGCTTCATTGTTCTTTTGTAGAAAAGAAGGCCGCAGCGCGAGCACACTCCAAAAATTTATCCTCATTCTGTGGAAGGTATGATAAACAATATCTATCTCCCCCCTAACCCTTCTTGATTTTTTTATTTGTTTTTTTTTTGGATTCAACAGTTTTTTATTGTATATCTGATCTCATATTACAATTTTGTAATAGCACTTCTTGTTGCAAACACTTTGGAGCGGTGTAGTTTCTGGCACAAATCAATTCTCACAAATAATTTTCGTTCTGTTGAACTTAAATTAGATTATTTATTTTTAGGTGCATTGTACACAAACATAATTTCATAAAAAAAATGAGTACATATCTGTCCACATAGGCCTTTTCTGGTTACTAATCTGTTTTTTCATTACTGGCTATTTTTTTTTTG
This sequence comes from Oryza longistaminata, assembly GCA_009805545.1. Taxonomy (NCBI): domain Eukaryota; kingdom Viridiplantae; phylum Streptophyta; class Magnoliopsida; order Poales; family Poaceae; genus Oryza; species Oryza longistaminata. The sequence continues at coordinate 1,043,381 of CM020179.1, forward strand.
TTGACCTGATTTTTCCAGGATGAATAAACTCTTAATAATCTATATGCTTTGAAAGTGAGAAGTTATTGCTTGTCTAAAAATAATCCTTTACTTCTTTTGGTTTCTAAATTAGACTGTTGTGTACTGAGGGGATGAACTGACAAAGTTCACTCATGTGCAGGTTGCTGGAGGAAACTGAGGATGAGGTAGGCTGCTTCTCTTGGATGACATTTATAGTATTTTCTTTTATATAAGCAAATATCGTCTGAATTTTCCCGTTGCTTGACAACTGTGTTTTATTATGAACTATACAGATCTATCATAATTTAGTTAAAATAGGGCCTCATCTAGAGCTTTTTTTGGTTGCAGCTTGCTGAGTGGATAAAAACGAGCTCCGCAGAATCAGGAAATGTGAGCAGAGCACTTTGTGAAGATATTAGCAAACACTGTCAGTCTACAAGGTATGTGCTGCAAAGTACCCAACATGAAATCAGAGTAGTATTTTCGTTTGCTCAGTGATTTCTAGAACATTTTGTCATCATGAAATAAGAGATTGCTGTATTCGCAGAGTTTTCTTTGCAGACCTCTAGTTCACTAACAATCCTTTCCCTCTGTTTCCAGTGCTACCATCGAGATTGACGACGAACTATAACACCAAAACATTCTGGTGCCATCTTTATTTCACAAAGCAAAGCAGGCGAAGACCTGGAAAGCGTAGAGGAACAAACTCAAATAGTTTCTGATTTCATGTGTTGTATCACCGCAATTCATGTCCTTAAAAAGGGAGAATTGCAATTCGTTCCATATAGTGTCTGTGTATCTGGACTAATCTGTTGAGAACATTCGAACATGAGACAAATTTTGCATACTAAAAATACGGTTGAAAGCAACACAGTTAACTGATTCAGGGGGACTTTTGCAAAAAGCCTATTTCTGATGCAATCATGGTTTGCAATAACGATTGGTTTTTGCGAAAATCACTTGGTTTTCGTGAAGTTGCTGGGGATAGGTTTGTAAAAACTGAGTTTATTTTAGCCAATTTTTTATTATGGGATTGACCGAAAGTCATTGGTTTTTATCGGGTTTCATTCGGTTTTCGGTTTTCGGCAAACCGACAGAAGTATAACTAGATCTTGTTCTGTTTTCAAATGTAGTTTACACGAAGGTTTCCCAGTGTTTAAGAAATCATTCAAGTTCCACACCGAAGAATTTCCACATTCCAAATGGGCTCCATGACCCAAAATTGGTTTTCATTGGAGGTGTAGTGTATAACTACGACGCATTCCTTTCGCATGTACCCATGCATACTATCTTGTGAAATGCTCGTTGAATCACCAAATTTGTGAAATGCTTGTTGAATCACCAAATTATCCTCCATTAATTAAAAACCCAAACGATCTCGTGGTAATTCCTATTAAACTCCTGTAATATTCCAATAGAGCACATAGTAATTTTGAGTGCAAATGCAAGACTTTGTTATGCACCAATAAAGATTCCAACTTGCAAAAAAGAAGAAAAAAAAAACAGAGAAAAGTTTCAACTTTGAAACCCGAGACCAAGAGCACGCGGAAGTTGACTTTGAAATTTATCAATTTGAGTCCTCCAATTTTTCCCAAGGGCCAATATGCAAATCGCACAAAAAAAATGAAATTTATCAATTCGATTTCCCCTCATTTATTGACTGCTACTAGTGCCACTATAGAAAAAGATCAGGTCAGAATTATTATTACAATAAAAAAATAAAATAAATGCAAAGATAGAAGAGAATAGTAGTAGTATAGTGAGTCTCGTCGCAGTGAGAGAGAGGAGTCGAGTAGATAGATCGGCGTGGGAGAAGACGACGTCGCCGGCGACGAGACCAGATCGATCGCCGGGGTATCGCCTCCCTCCCCGACCGAGCAGGGTCGCCGCCGTTCGTTCCTCCTGCTGCTTCCGCCGCATCCATCCTGGTGAGCAGCACATCCTCCGCGGCTCCGCCGCCTGCGCCGATCCCCATCCATCGCGCGCGCGCGAGCGAGCGAGCGAGCCAGGGTCGCCGTTGTTCGTCCTGCTGCTTCCGCCGCATCCGTTTGCGTTAACCCACGCACTTTTTTTTTTCTCGAATTTGCGTTAACCCTAGCTGTAGCTGCTCCTGTTCTAGAAATTTGCCTTAACCGTAATACTAATAACAGTTTGTTTGTTCCCAAAAAAAGCCCATGTCCCATGTTAGATCCGCCGCCACCGTGCTACTGATCTTCTCCGAATTGTATAATTTAACACATATGCTCTTTTGTATCTCAGCGGGGACTAAACCTTGAAGCATCTGGGCTGTTGTTTCATCATTGTTGTGGATTCACTTCGGAACTGAACTTTTCTGGTTGTTTCAGTGACAATGAAAACTCACGAGAGAGCTGCTAATTTGGCCCTTGCAGGTATACATTCTTTTATTCGGCTGAGCCATCACAGCACTGGCTCTGTTTATTACCATTTTCTACTCCTTTGAACAAACTGGGTATTTGCTGAGCTGCAGTTCTATGTATTCTACATTGTACGCAGGTTTGAGCTTGGCGCCCCTTGTGGTTAAAGTAGAGCCAAATGTGAACGTCATATTGACAGCATGTCTTGCTGTCTATGTGGGCTGTTACCGTTCTGTCAAGCCAACTCCACCATCTGTAAGCAATATGCTTCAGTTTGTTTTATTATCTACCGAGCCATCTGCTGGGTGCTAATGTGATAGGTTGTTCACAAAATTTTCTGCATATGGCTAGAATAACTTGATTCCTGAGTTTGTTCTTATGTAGGAGACAATGTCCAAGGAACATGCTATGCGGTTTCCTTTGGTGGGAAGTGCTATGCTTCTCTCTCTCTTCCTTCTATTCAAGTTTCTCTCGAAAGACTTGGTCAATGCTGTTCTCACTGCCTACTTTTTCATCCTTGGCATTGCCGCTCTCTGGTAAGTCCAAACTCTCCTTGGAAGAGCTTTTCCATTCATGTAACTACTTAATACTGTATTTGTGCAATTAAGATTGTTCATGTGCTTATTTTTTTTCTGATGCAGTGCAACATTGCTGCCTTCCATAAAACGATTCCTTCCAAAAGAATGGAATGATAACGCCATCGTTTGGTGTGCTCCATTTTTCCACTGTATGTTTGTAGGACCCAAACCTCTTTTTTTTTTCTTTTTTTTTTTCAACTCATTGGTGCAATTGTGTATCATATGTCAGATTGTTGCATCTGTGTATCTGTCAGATTGGTGCAATTATGAATCATGTTACAAGCTCATGTCTTGGTGGCCTTTTTAAGTTCATTAATTTCTTATTTCAGCGCTCTCAGTGGAGTTTACCAAGTCTCAAGTTGTTGCATCAATCCCAGGATTTTTCTTTTGCATATGGTATGCTGCGAAGAAGCATTGGCTAGCAAACAATGTTTTGGGGATTTCTTTCTGCATTCAGGTATGCTTTTGTGTTATTTTGAGATATAAGGTTAATATGCATTATTGAAATAACTATGGTTCAAAAGCTTCACAAATATGTTCTGTTTTCCTCCCAAACTTTACTTGGAGAGAAACCTACTTGATTCTCTTTATCTTACAGGGAATTGAGATGCTATCACTTGGATCATTCAAAACTGGTGCTATTCTCTTGGTATGGGTTGTTTGTACTGAACTGAAACTTATATTTTCTGGCAGAAATCTTATTACTTTTTTTTCACCATTCTTCCATTAAAGCCATTACTTAGTAGAGCATGTCAATACAATTTGAATTATTTGACATTGTAGAATTTATGTTTGTCTTTCATTTGCCTATGAAATTAAAATCCTGTTATATTTGTAGAAACTATTGCACTGCTTGCTGTACTGTGTAAATCATTATTAAGTTGTAACGCTTATGTATCACGGGATTTCCTTTTTGATTCAGGCTGGCCTCTTTTTCTATGATATTTTCTGGGTTTTCTTCACTCCTGTTATGGTCAGTGTTGCAAAATCATTTGATGCTCCGATAAAGGTTAGTGTTCTTTATAAGTGATTTCGACTCTTGTTTTGATACAAAATGTCTTTTTCTTTTTACAAAAAAAAAGGCTAATCTGGTTATCCCCTTTTTTCTGCATAGCTTCTATTTCCAACAGGAGATGCTGCACGCCCATTCTCTATGCTTGGGCTTGGTGACATTGTGATACCTGGTTAGTAATGAAATCTTTAGAATGTTTAGTGCTATTTTTTTTTCTGGTCTATGATTTCTGATTGGATACCGATGACTGATGAATGTCATATCAGAGTGACAACTTGTTTGAAGTCATGATCCATAGCAAGTTCTTAGTTTAACTGGATTATTTGATAAAAAAAAATCCAATTTAAAAATTGTATATGTTTACCATATCATTTGAGTACCTTTTTCTGTGGTTCTAAATGTAGATATAGTGAAGAGTTCTTTTTGCTGATACAAGGAATGCAGGTTCAAGTCTTGCAGAAAATAATTTTAACTTAAACTAATTTGTTATCCAGATGAGTGCAACAAGATTAGCTTCAAAGTTCAAACTACTTGGTTGCTGTATAATGAGGGTATATGTTGATATTACTTGGTTATAGTTGACTTTGAAGCCCTGGCAATGATTCGTCATTTTTGTTCCAGTGATAATTTATGTTAGTTGGGAGGGGTGTGTGCATGCCTTTTTTGAATGATGCGTTGAACTCCTTGTTATCTTTAGTAGCACTGAAGTGGGAGTAACATTTGATGCTAGTCGCCACAGATAATTCATCTTCTCTTAGCATTCTTTGCAATTCTTCATCATTCATGATTGAAGATCATGAAATTCTCACATATTTCTGCAAGCAGCAACTCTTCTATTAACAAATAATACTCACCTCTACTTTTGTTTCCAGGTATATTTGTTGCGCTAGCACTGCGGTTTGATGTCTCAAGAGGAATTAAGAACCGCTACTTCAACAGTGCATTTTTGGGTTATACGGTGGGTTTGACCGTGACGATAATTGTGATGAACTGGTTTCAAGCCGCACAGGTGAGTCTTGTTACTTGGGATTCTTGCCATCATGTTTCCTCCACTCATTTTCAAGGCACATCATAAGAGTGAGCTTAGTTCGTAGATTATTTAAACAAAATAAATTGTTATGCATACATTAATTAAACAAAGGTAATTGTGGTGGTGAATTTGCAACCATGTAACCTCCACACATTTTTTACTAATCATCCCCAATAGTTCATCACAAACATGCTTGAGGACCTTTTATTTTTTTTCATTTTTGTCTGTAGCGAATTCATGCATTTTGTGAGTAGCACAAAGAAAACTATAAACCTATAAACATTGTGAAGGGAAGAATAAAATAAAAAGAAAACAAGAAAATTACATCAGGATCCAACTGTTACTCTTGTTACTCCAATTATAAAAAGGAGAAAGTTGCATCTGATTTGTGTCATCTCTGAAATATTAACACACTCTTTGTTTTTGCAGCCTGCCCTCTTGTACATTGTTCCTGGTGTGATTGGTTTTGTTGCTGTTCACTGTTTATGGAATGGAGAAGTCAAGCCAGTAAGTTTGTTACCACTGAACATGGTTGTTCCCATTTGTCCATTACTCTGAACCTTGAGAGTAGCTCAATGAATACCATTGTCGAGCGTGCTGCGTGTACATAGTAGTATTTATTCTGTTGAAGGGCCCCTTTTTGTGCTTAATTACTGAAGACTCAAGAGTAATAGCCTTTGGTGCATGCTCCTTAAATGCTACCATAAGACATGGGAGCACCTGTCTTTGACATGCAAGAAAGAGGGTTCTATATATATGATAGTATATACAAATTCTTAGTGGAATGGCACTGCATGTTCAAGATGTTACAGTATATATCACTTGCAGCTAAACCTTTCTATTTCCTAAGCCTGGAGCAATGACCATACCGTTTATACAATCATTTGGCCTTGTGGTGGTGGTAACAGAATATGTGATTTAGGTGCTGAAAGGCCCAGAACACTTTATGATCTCTGGAACACAGATGGAATACTTTGGTGCCAACATAAAAAAAACATCTTTTCTTTCTTTATCTTATATATTGTGATTTGTGACTATAAATATGTTTGAAAATGTTATACTAACTGACATTTTATTACATTGCCAGCTCCTGGAGTACAACGAGTCAAAGGCTGAAGAGGAAGATGCTGCTGAAGAAGATACTGATAGCAAACAGAACAAAAAGGAGGAGTAGCACTCTAACAGCAGGGCAAGAAAAGGCAGAAATTTCATGTAAGGTCGTCGGCAGCTAAGTAGGCTGGATGACCTCTCAGATACCAGCTCACTTAAGAACTTAGAAATGATTCGCATGATAGAAACCCTTTTTTGATTTAAGAATTGTTTGGTCTGGTGATTAGAAGAGAAGAGAGTAGATTCTTAAGAGGCCTGCCAATATGGTCCAGTGGCTTGACTTTACCCGGTACCCCTTTTGCTTTAGTACTGACTTATAATGGTGGTACAAAGGATTTACCTGAATTTTTGGTCTGGCAAATAGCGGTTTGTGATATGTTTCTTGGTACCTTCACTTGTTTGATTGTGACAAAACCATGCAGATGCATCCCATCTTCCGTTTGGAACTATGGAAGTTTCTTTTATGAGGAATTGCACTCTTTCTCGCAAAAGGCTTGAAAGACCAAATTATTTACATCCTCCAGTGTTTCAAAATTTTACTAAATTAGGATTTACTCTTTTCTGATTGAATTATGTAACAGGCTAACAGTGTTTCACTGCATTTTGTATGGTTGTATTTGCGTGTTCATGAACAGAGTTTACTTTAGCTTCCTTCAAAGAGAATATTTCCTCTAGTTACCACTTTTGCAAAAGGAAGGGAAGTTTGAGTGCAGAAGGAACTAACAGTGTCTCACTTAGTCAAGAGTGCGATGCGACTGAAAGAATCGAACCCAATTCGTCGCTGACATCCAAAGTCACGCCTGGAAATAGATATGCATCTCTTTCTCTTTTCTATTACTTTTTCTTCTTGCCCTATACAGTTCAACAAATGCATGTTCCAATGGTCCTATCTTGGGACATCTAACTGTCTTGAGTGTTTTTACTCTTGGACTCAACTTGGAACCTATACCATTCTGCCTATAAAGGCCAGGAACCATTCCTAAAAAACTTGGACCATCGTGTATTTACCAAGACATGTCGCATGTGCGCACACACAACTACACTACATTTACGCCTGGGATTGTTTTGACTATTAGTAGTACATATAATATTCGTCTTTATATAGCAACTTAATACTAAATCATAATCTAGTCCACATTCTAGATTCGTAATATTAGGATATGTTATATTTAATATCAAATTGCCATATATTTAATACTCCATCCATTTCAAATTGATCTACATATTTCATAGGTACACTAAGACCAAGAAAAGCTAATAATTCTCTCATACTACATTTACTCTAGCAACAAACTCAATGCATGCACCATCTCCACTATTTTCTAGCCAATAGCAAATCAAGATATTGCATGTGGGTTATAAATATTTGTGTGCATGGATGCATACATCAATGCCCATTTACTCCAATGCACAAATAACAAATAGACTTAATGAATAAACACAAATATATAGATCATTTAGAAATAACCTCAAAAAAACTATATATAGATCAATTTGGAATGGAGGGAGTAGATGAAAAAAGTTGAATAGGAGTGGGTCCTATGTCAGTTGATATTTGTTGTTGAATAAGCTACAATAGGAAAGCAATAGAAATATGAACTACCCCGGTCCTAGATGACATATTCTAATACTAGGAAACATTTGATAAATAGAGAGACGGAGCATTAAGCTGAGCTCTAAAACCCATTATAATGAGAGAGAGAGAAGAGAAATCATTTATTTATTTCTCTTCGCTATGCTATATAGTAACACCATGGCCTTGATATTTGCTACTCCTAAATGCTTACTTTTTTTACTTCTAAATGTTTATAACCCAGTAATAAGCCTTTATTTACTGCTTTTTGTCTATCTTTGGACCACATTGAAGATGTCCATATAAATGGACTACGAAGCTCACGTATTTCTCAAGACATTGAGAAGGTCTTATCAATTAAATTTCCATTTATACGGGTAAAGAGAAAACATGTTTGCATAAATAAGATTTAACACATCAATTGATGAAGTAGTATACTCCCTTCGTCCCAAAATAAATTTGTTTTCCACTCATCCAATGCATACTAATAAAAACCAAAAGACTAGAATACTCCATACTTTATCAAATCCTAATGCAATTATTTCTCTCTTTATCAATTCTCAATGCACTTATTCACTACTCTCTCCGTCCCACAATATAAGGGATTTTGGAGGGATGTGACATATCCTAGGACTATAAATCTGGACGGGAAGCATGTCTAGATTCGTAGTCATAGTATATGTTACATCCCTCCAAAATTCCTTATATTTTAGGATGGAGGGAGTATTTTTATGAACTCCAATGCAATGTTGTTCGAAAGTGATTTTATTTTGAGATAAATGAGGGAGATAAAAAAATATTATTATTTTGAGACAGAAGGAGTATTAGTTGCTTTACCCCTCCACCGCTAAGCCAAAGAATTTAACACACCAATGGATAAAGTCGTATGCTTTACTCAAATTATAGTCACAAGCTAGAACCAAGGCTGCTAGTTCAGTGCAGTGTTGGTCACGCACTTAGATCTACGCAAATATGGAATCATATTTTTTTCAATTACTAGTACTTTCTAGTTCATGTGCATTACAGTTTTACTATTATTTATTTCTTTTCTCTTTTCTCTTTTCTTAGCAGTGAACAACCGAAAGTTAGCTAATCAACTTTCTGATTGCCATGCAGTACATAATATACCACATAAAGCCCAAAATCAACTAGCTTTGTGGTATCTATAAATTAAAATACAATATATAGACACACCATAGACCTGTGCTTCCAGCTTTGTGAGATGCCAAACTAATGTTCGTTGATATATATGTATGCTCATACGCATTTGCACATCGATTTCAAGTGTAAATTAATTAATTTATCCGGGGAATTTTCCAGGCAGAAGGATCAGATGCTAGCTAATCATATCTGGACTTACTGTCAGTCTCGATATATAGTAGTACCAAGCAAGTCTTCCTCCCTTTAAATGGAGTCTATATTCCGACGTGCTGAAAGGGGGAAAGGAAAGAAAAGGAAGCTATTGGCATGCATATATGCAGATATACCCTGAATCGACAGCTCAAAAAATATATTCTCAGAGTATTGCTTTGCAAAATGGAATATAAATATACTCCCTCCGTCTAAAAAAAACCCAATCCTGGGCTGTCCAGATTCAAACCCAGGATTGGGTTTTTTTTGGGACGGAGGGAGTACACCATAAGGCAAAGAAAATAGCTTACATCCTAAGGTAGCTACTAGTGGGCTTACATCCTAAGGAAACTACTAGTGGCTTACATCCTAAGGCAGCTAACTATTATTCCAAAATAGATGTTAAAATAGAATATTTAATTGAGTAATAAAACATTAGGTTTATGAACACATAAAAAAAAAACTTCCTCCGTACTCGTGAAGGAAGTCGTTTAGGACAATGTTTAAGTCAAATCTTAGGAATATAAATCATGAATAACTCTCAAGTTGTTGAGTTTAAAAATGTAAAAATTATATGAATATATTTGTCTCAGAAAATACTTTCATAAAAGTATACATATATCACTTTTCAATAATTTTTTTATAGAAACATAAAGTCAAAGTTGTATTTTGGAGATCGTGTCGCTGTCCAAAACGACTTCCTTTGCGAGTACGGAGGAAGTATTAGAGAACATTAACATATCATGTTGTCTCACAACAACCTAACACTAGTACACTACTACAACCGTCAACTTCAAGGCATAGAAAGTCTATGAAGTACTCTTGAGAATGTGTTCAAGAAGGTCCATCGTTTTTCTGTCGGTATCGTCCACTTAAAGTCAGTGCTGGAGTACTATGCAGTAGGCTGGACTAATTAACAGGATGCAATTAATCCCCCGACCAGCTTGCTCATATAAGAGCAAGTTTAATAGTATAGCCCACTATTAGCTCCAAATCATCTATAGCCAATGCAATAGCCAATTCATACAATAATTACTTACTATACTATTAATACATGGTCCCACATATCATATATACATTACGTCGTGGAGTCCGTGCTGCAGCTGGCTATAGATCTGTAGCCCGCTGCTCTTCTCTCTCATCGTTTATCGCATTACAATATGTTTATAGCTGGCTAATAGTCTGCTATTGTATCTGCTCTAAGGTGAAGCAACAGGGACAATTAAAGCTAGTTTTCAAAAATAAAAAAAGGACAATTAAAGCTGTAAGTTCCCTAACTTTTTTTTTCTGAAAACTGTAATCTCCCTGACCAGATAGGATATATATGATGCCTAGCTTGTAATGGCGATGAAGCATAAGAAAAAGACTTGTGCTTACACTACATATATGGGTTATGTTTATTCGATCGATCGTCGTCAATCAGATGCATGTGCTCAATTCACGTGAAAAAACTAAAGTTTTTGAAAGAATCTAAAGGAGTTCTGACAAAGTCTAAAGTTGGTCGAACTGACATACTTCAATTAAATTATTGTTCATCTCAACCCCTAATTACTAATTACTCCCGGTCAGTCCACTAGAGTATGACCAGCAACAACCCCCATCAATCTATTTTTACCACACAATCATGCTACAAGCTCTATCCGTTGATTTTTATAAAGCATATGCTTATTTTAAAAAAGTTTTCAAGGTTCACTACTTTGACCATTATTTTTTTATAAGATATATATTCTTACAAACTTTGAAACCAATATTGTTTGAACTCTCTTTAAAGTATGATTTAATTGGTGTAATTTTTACACCGAATGTAGAAGTTTGACTAATTGTTGATCAACATCTACAAAGTTTGAAATTTTTTAAAACAAAATATATCCTATAAGAATCCTAAACTAAATTAAATAATCCATGACGTAAAAAATAATCAAACATAATCAAGCTAGGTTGCTAAAAAATAAACCCCTGTGAGAAACAGGATCAATATACCATGCAGCTACTACCATAAACTGGACTCTCTAGGACGTATATATGCATGGATAGAGGAGGAAATAAATAAATGTGTGAACTGGAAGAGTCATTGTGTGACTCATGAGAACGGCTCAACTAATTTGCTACACCACAAGTCTACAACTACACTAATCAATTAACTAGACTGTCCATGCATGCAGGATGAACGATGTGTCAACTTTGACATCATCGATCGATCACTACGTGCTGTAGACTCGTCATACACGCTTGATTTGTTTCTTTTCATGCTAGCTAACAAGCTAGTTTTGCACGGTTTGTTCTTCAGTCCGATATATAGATATCAAATATTATCTTTGAACGAGTCTGACTAAGGAAATATATTGGTAAAACATACCGTAAGATAGTGATAGCTATCCATATGCGTTACAGTGTGGTACGATGGTTTTAATGTATGACGCCGTTGACATTTTAACAAACGTTTGACCATTCGTTTTATTCAAAAATTTATATAATTATCATTTATTGTATTGTGACTTGATTCATCATCAAATGTTTTTTAATCATGACATAAATAATTTCATATTTGTATAAAATTTTTTGAATAAGACGAATGGTCAAACGATGGATAAAAAGTCAATGGCGTCATACATTAAAATACGGAGGGAGTATACATTTTTCCTTACCCTAAAATTGAGATACTACCGGTGGAAATCACCACAAAATTCATATATATACTGGTTTCTAATTTCTACTAGTACCTTTCATATATTTTCATTCAATATACGATATTTCACTTATACTGTCAACTCAATCACTAGTAATAAAATAAAAATAATTGGTCAATAAAATGAGTAAAAGACCTTGCAAATCAACAATTCAAATTACATATATCTACTGGAGGCCACCATAAAAGTAATTTTTTTTGGATCTACCCACTGTGGTGCCTCAGCTTGCTTTAATTACTTTACTACAGCAAGCCATGCAATTGGCATACATATTAATATACTCATTGGAGTATATTATAGGTCAATTGGTCATTTATATGTCAGGCAAGAGGAGTACAAATTATAGGTCAATTGGTCATTTATATTGATATTGTTAATTAGCTAGTATACCTTTTATTGAAAATGATCAAGATAAGTACTTGCAAATGAGCCAATCCAGTCGCTTACACAAACTAGCACTTTAATTTATCAATTATCGTTTTCTTTAAGCTCCAGCACTTTATTGAAAACGACTGGAAGTTCGGATTTCCATGCGTCACTTATATATCCTGTATTTTGTCAGCCTCTGAAAATACAAAAAGAGAAGAGACATGATACTCCAATATTTTCAAGTGACAAAATTCCAATCGAGATTTTCCATGTATATTATTCTCAGAGCAATTTTAGATATCTGGGGCCTAATTTCATACCAAAACGTACTTACGAGAGTGACAGGTATACAGAGAATATCAGATATATGCTGATTGAGACCGTACCTGACCCATTCCTAACTTCCTATATATGATCCTATATCTGATGCAAGAAGAATGTATACCCATCCCTGCACACCAATTTATTCTGAAATCTACTAATCTAACCAAACATCAACTGGGCCACATAATATTCCAGTCACCGCAGAATGATCTTAAGTTCAGAAGTAAAAAGAAATGTGTGGATATTCCTTTCTTTGTCCAATCACGCACTCTAAGTCTCAAGGTTGCTTGCTACCGCAGCAATGGCGAGGTGGACAGCAATAGCAGTGGCGGCTCCAGGATTTTTTCGTTGGGTGTGCCTTCTTTACCCTCCAAATTTTTATAATACAGACGGTGTATATGTAAAATTTGGCCTTTGTCTAAATTAGGGTAAAAACACCCCTTAACCTTAAAGGCTTTCAATTTGCCCTTTTATGAAAATTAGGATTCGTTGGGCTGAGTCTAATCAGAAAATGAGAATAAATAAGTAATCGTCCAAGCTGTCATTAATTTTCTTCTTCCTTCTCCCCTTCTCGTTCTCTCTTCCTCCTTGTTGCTGCTCCATTAAACGAGCAACAAACAAATAATGGATAGGTTGGCATTCAGATAAATGGAGAGCAACAAGTAGAGAATCAAGGAACCATTCACCCAGGAAAGAGAGCAGCTTAGCTTGTGATTAGGCTGAGGAGTAATCAATCCAATCCCCGGTCCAATCTAGATGGCCGATTCACTCAATCGTCGATGGCGTTGGGTCTTGCACGCGGCCGTGACAGATACGATTGCAGCGAATTGTTTGTGCTCTGGGCAACAATGAGAAAGAGCAGAAAAGACCGCACGGGCATGCGAGGGTGCGATTACACGGGACGTGTGAGCTTCAATGAAGCGGCGCGCTTGTTCGATGGCTGTTGCCTGCTGAGCTGAGTTTTGGGCGATGGGGAGGTTTGCTCGGCTGAAATCCAGGGTGGTCCAGGACCACCTGGACTACTATATGTTAATGAATCTAAACACATATATATGTCTAGATTCATTAACATCTAAATGAATGTGGGTAATGCTAGAAAGTCTTACATTGTGAAACGGAGAGAGTAATATTTAATTAGTCACACATTAATTATAAAAGCTTCTCAGATAAGATAGGCAGTTAATTATCTGAAACACTCCTTCGAGCGGGCCATCTGACTACAAATATGTGCACAAAGAGGAATCCAATTCAATTCTTCATCACAAGTTTTTACCAATTGCCATTTATAGTAATTATGAATTTAGAAATACTAGGAGACGGTATATACCATCAAAACATTATAAGTATGATACCTAATATATCACGCCTGATACCTAAGTATATTAGCCCTGATACACAAGTAACAGACAAACTGTTCCAATTTTGCTATGAAGAATTGGGGCTCATGGATGATGTGGCAGATCATGTCCTCTTTTCACAGGGGTTCTACACTTCTTCCTGGCCAGGGAAGCATTTGTTCCTATAAAAAAATTTAAAAAAAAGGAAGCATTTGCTATCATAGGTCCCACCAGCCATGTACCATCTTCCTCCTCTGTCCCATCCCCTCTCTATAATACCCAAGCACCAGAAAATGTGTTGAAAATGAGCTTCGCGAAAGCTCACGCGGTCTTCTTCAGAGAGAGGGGTCCCTACTCCGTGTCGAGCTGAGCAGCAGCAGCAGCAGCCCGCGAGCCCAAAGATTTCCTCTTTCGTGGGGGAGACACGCCAAATCCAATCCGTAAGTTGATTTTCTCTCTCTCAGATTGATGGATGCTACCGCTTAGCAAAGAATGCCGCATCTTTGTACCGTTTCTCGTTCTTGGCTCCGAATCTCATCTTTTTCCTCCTGCCAATGCGTACGCATTCGTGCTGTTTTTTTTTGGGGTGGTTTTGAGTGAGATTTCGCGAGAAAGTTGCGTTCTTGGGCTAGTTCCCCTCCCCTACTGGTTGTTGATTGATCCCAAGTAATAATGGTTCCTGACATTCTTGGGGATATGTCCATGCGTTGAGTTCTTGTAGGTTCAATCCGTTCATTTTTCAGCGGTAGATAATAAGCACAAAACACATGAAAGGTTGAGTTTTTTTTCTGTTTAGGTCGTTTGGTTACTTGCCATTCCGGTCACTGTTTCCTCCAGGTCTGAAAGTCTCAGGGGAGCATTGTGCAGTAGTATTTTTTTTTTGAAGGAAATGCAGGAGTAGTATGTTTGTTTTGTTTGTTTATTGATGTCTGATTGACACAGGGGATAGAATAAATACTTCCATGGGTTCTTATGCCTAGTGCAATGGAAGGATTAGCACTGCAACTTTTGTTCTTTTCACAGACAAAGTGTATGGAATATGTGGAGTCCACAACTCCACATTGCTTCTTGGTTTGTTGTGCAGAGTCCGTATGAACAAAGCTGGCACCGAATCACGCTTGCCCAATGAAACTCGGATGTGCCTTACCTTTCTTTTAGCCTGATGCTCATCACTGTTGTGATTTGTTCTGGGATCGCCCTTCTGTGAAGAAATCGGATAACTTGCATCAGTCATTACAATGTGTAAGCAATAGCATACCAGAAATGAGTGTTTCCATAATTCGATTCGTGATGTATCGAGTTTAATCATCTGCATTTGTTATGTCACGTTGTTTTTCTTGCAATATATGGGATGAATCTGTCGATTTTGTTCTCATAATTACTTCCTTCACATTGGCATCTGTTTTGTCACTTTGGTGTGTTCCTTTTCTTTGTTACTTTTTTCCTTTCAACTTTTGTACTGAAGATTCAAATGTTGATAGAAATTTACATGGGGTATGCTAATTTCGGAAGAAAAAAAAATGATTTACGCGTTGTTATCTCAATGACAGATACTCTTTATCTTCTTTTGTGGCAGGAGTCTCCAACTCATCAATAATCTGCAAGATGTGAATAAGTCTCAAGTAGACTTTGCACCATTTGAGACACGATGAAGATAGGTCTGTTCATGTTGCTTGTTCTCTTCCTGGTCATGTCCCCTGATGGGATCCGCAGGAGCTTAGCCGCGAGGCCTTCTATTGTGAATATTGGGGCCATTCTTCGATTTAACTCCACCATTGGAGGTGTTTCGATGATTGCTATCCAGGCAGCCTTGGAGGATATTAATTCTGATTCAACAATTCTAAATGGAACAACTTTAAAAGTTGACATGAGGGATACAAATTGTGATGATGGTTTCCTTGGGATGGTTGAAGGTAGGCTAGCTGTTACACTCCTTTCATTTTGTTTGCATTGTTAAATAGAATGTGCTTTGTGTTGTGGAGTTCTGATGATACTACATTCTTTGTATCAGCTTTGCAGTTCATGGAGACTGATGTGATTGCAATTATTGGCCCACAGTGCTCAACAATTGCACATATCGTTTCATATGTAGCAAATGAGCTCCGAGTCCCTCTTATGTCCTTTGCATCTGATGCAACTTTGTCATCAATTCAGTTCCCATTCTTTGTTCGAACTGCTCCCAGTGATCTCTATCAAATGGATGCTGTAGCTGCAATAGTTGACTACTACCATTGGAAGATAGTGACTGCTATATATATTGATGATGATTATGGCCGAAATGGAATAGCCACGTTGGATGATGCACTTACTCAAAGGCGCTGCAAAATCTCCTACAAGATTGCATTTCCTGCAAATGCTAGAAAGAGCGACCTCATAAATTTATTGGTCAGCGTTAGTTATATGGAGTCTCGTATTATCATCCTCCATACTGGTGCTGGACCTGGACTCAAGATTTTCTCTCTGGCGAACCAACTAAGCATGATGGGCAATGGCTATGTATGGATTGCAACTGATTGGCTTTCTGCTTATCTCGATGCTAATTCATCGGTTCCTGCTGAGACTATGTATGGCATGCAAGGAGTTCTCACTTTACGCCCACACATTCCTGAATCAAAGATGAAGAGTAATTTGATCTCCAAGTGGAGCAGGTTAAGCAAGAAGTACAGTTATAGTTATCTCCACACAAGTTCATATGCTTTTTATGTTTATGATAGTGTATGGGCAGTAGCTCGGGCTTTGGATGCTTTCTTTGATGATGGTGGGAAGATTTCCTTTTCAAATGATTCAAGGCTGCGTGATGAAACTGGAGGTACTCTTCACCTTGAAGCAATGAGTATTTTTGATATGGGAAATAACTTGTTGGAGAAGATTAGAAAGGCAAACTTCACTGGGGTGTCTGGGCAAGTGCAATTTGATGCTACTGGTGACCTCATTCATCCTGCTTATGATGTCATAAATATAATTGGAAATGGCATGCGGACAGTTGGCTATTGGTCAAATTATTCTAGCTTGCTGTCGACTGTCCTTCCGGAGGTTCTCTATTCAAAGCCTCCTAACAATTCTCTAGCTAATCAACATCTATATGATGTTATTTGGCCTGGGCAGACTGCACAAACGCCTCGAGGCTGGGTTTTTCCTTCTAATGCGAAGGAGTTGAAAATTGGTGTCCCCAACAGATTTAGCTTCAGAGAATTTGTCACAAAAGATAATGTTACTGGATCAATGAAGGGCTATTGCATTGATGTCTTTACTCAGGCATTGGCTTTGCTTCCTTATCCTGTTACATACAAGTTTATACCATTTGGGAGTGGTAATGAAAATCCAAATTATGACAAACTCGTACAAATGGTTGAGGATAACGTAAGTATGGACAAGTGATGCTTTTCTTCTTCTGCACTTTCTATCACAGGTGATACTGATCAGAATTTTCCTATCCTGCAGGAGTTTGACGCAGCAATAGGGGATATTACAATTACAATGAGCAGGACTGTAACTACTGATTTCACCCAGCCCTTCATTGAATCTGGCTTGGTTATCTTGGCTCCAGTTAAAAAACATATTGTTAATTCCTGGGCGTTCTTGCAGCCATTCACTCTTCAGATGTGGTGTGTTACTGGATTATTCTTTCTTGTTGTGGGTGCAGTTGTTTGGGTTCTTGAACATCGAATAAATGACGAATTCCGTGGCTCTCCGCGAGAACAAATAATTACTATTTTCTGGTATGGAGCTGATTTGAACATTTTGTATCATCTGCCCACTTGTCAATCAATCTACAGATATTAAGATACAAAAAAACCCTTTTTGCAATACATTGCACATAGCTAGCACCTTAAAATCCTGTTTCTATATTTCTACACAGCCAAGTCCTCCAATTTGCATGTGTAAATGAGGTATTGATGAGCAATGCACCTAAACCTTGTTTTACGTATTCTCTGCATATGCAGAATCTATTGCATATGATAGTATGATGCATTACTTGCACATTGCTTGCTTGATGGTGTGCGTCTTTGCTACCAAATTTGTGACCTTAATCTCAATTTTTATATTCTACAGGTTCAGCTTTTCAACCTTGTTTTTTGCACACAGTGAGTAAACCAACCTTCTATTATATGTTTTTTGGGGGCAAAAGTAATATTTCAGTCTGACACATTGCTTTCATCTCTATCTGCTCCAGGAGAAAATACCATGAGTACCTTAGGACGTGGTGTCTTGATCATATGGCTATTTGTTGTTTTAATCATTCAATCCAGCTATACTGCAAGTCTTACTTCCATCCTGACTGTTCAACAACTCGATACTTCTATAAGAGGAATTGATGACCTGCAAAATAGTGATGATCCTATTGGTTTCCAAGTTGGTTCTTTTGCAGAAGAATACATGGTCAGGGAGCTGAACATCTCACGGTCGAGGCTGAGAGCTCTTGGTTCTCCAGAAGAATACGCTGAAGCGCTTAAGCATGGCCCTAAGAGAGGAGGTGTCATGGCCATTGTAGATGACCGCCCCTACGTTGAACTGTTTTTGTCAACTTATTGCAAGATTGCAGTTGCTGGTTCGGATTTCACCAGCACAGGATGGGGCTTTGTAAGTACATTTAAACTTGATTTTCTTTAACATGGATTAGAAAAACAAAGAGAAAACAACTAGACACAAAATATAACAACTTAGCTTATGAAGTACTTGTTTCTCATCATTAAAACATAGTGCTTAATAAAGTTCACTCTTATCAGGCATTTCCAAGAGACTCCTCTTTGCAAATTGACCTATCGACTGCGATCCTGTCACTGTCCGAGAACGGGGAACTGCAGAGGATCCATGACAAATGGCTCAAGACTAGCGAGTGCTCAGCCGACAACACCGAGTTTGTCGACTCGGACCAGCTCCGCCTTGAGAGCTTCTGGGGCCTGTTCCTCATTTGTGGTATCGCATGTGTCATCGCGCTGCTCATCTACTTTTTCACCACCGTACGCAAATTCCTCAGGCATGAACCTCCAGAAGATCCAACACCTCGTCCAGGCGGATCAACAACTCTTCCAGACGAACGAACACCCCCAAAGAAAGGACGAGAGAAATGCAACTGCAGAAATTTCATCTCATTTCTTGATCACAAGGAGCCACCAAAGAAGAAGCGGTCCTTGAGTTTGACGCCGACAACGCCATTGAGCAACTTTACTGCCCTTGAAATAGAAGGACCTGTGAGGACAGCCAGGAATGGTAGTGTCGTTGACATATAGAACTAGTGTGTGTAAAAAGCTGAGATGTTATATATTTTGGATCTGAGATATGCCATCTTTCGGTCAATCTCCTCAATTTTAGTTGAGAGAAAATAGAATCAGAGGCTGCATAAGATGCAATCTGTAGATTTCAAGCAAATCCGGTGATGGGAAAAATTCATTTGAGGCCAGTTTGGCAACTGAAAAATTGTATAGAAAGCTATTCTTGTCCTTGATGGTATTTTGAATGGAGGAAATATATACGTCTGTTTGATTAATTTTTCATGAACTTTCTCTTGTTATGCTTGATGTGTACCTTGTCCCTGAATCTATGTGAGCATTCTTCAACTTTGCTGTCTAAACCATATGAAATCGCAGGTGTCTCGATTTTGAAATGCTAAAGGAATCTGTTGTGCACTTGTGCTTGCTTGAGGTGTACTGAACATAAGATAACTATAATGCACTGGATGCAGAAGTCCTTTGCTGCTGGGAAAAGCCCAATTTTTTTGAACTGAATTTGCAGGCTCATAATACTTAATTCAATCTAGTTAAGTGTATCAGAATAAAACAGGTCACTAACAAGTGTTTCTTTTTTAGGTTTTGTACTATCAACTTAACACTTCTTATTAGTTTGTGTAGTTAGCTGCAATACATTATGGCATGTAAGAAAATCAAGTTAACAACGAAATAATAGCAATTGGAAAATAAAAAAAAGGGGGAAATGGCTTTTTTATTATTTTTTTGAAAGGAAATGGAATATTCTGAATTTCTGAATTATTCTAGGTAGACAGGTAGCATCTTTATGGATATGATATGCGCGCCATTTCGGCTCTTCTCCTCCGTCCCCTTCCTCCTCCGCTGGATTCCTCCATGGCTTCCTCTTCCCTCCCTTCTAGAACCTTCTACCGCCACTCGCTTCCCTCCTCCGCCTCACCTCCTTCGAGAGGGGCCTGCGCCGCCGCATGCTGCTGCCTCCGCGCCGTCTCCCGGCGGCGGGCAGCCGCGCAGCTGCTCTCCGCCGCCGGATTCTTGATCGCCGTCTCGCCGCCTTCGCTAGCCGCGCGGAGGGGCCGCATGGTCGTGTCGCCGGAGGACTACGTCACTGCACGTACGCTCTTGGTTTTTTTTCTTTTTTATTTTTGTTTCTGATTTTGCCATCAGATTTGGGCTAACTGAGTCGAGTGTATTTCTTGTCAAGAACAAAAAAAAAAAAAGGAAGAAAAAGGCAGTAACCACATCTAACTTGTGCTGCAAAAGAATCTTGGATATCCAAGAAATTTCAGCTTTTCTAGATAATCTGGTGGCATGATTTTATAATGTAAATGCAGTGTGCTTTCAGATCAATAGCATTCCTGAATTCTCACTGTAAACATCAATATCATCTGAATTTAGTTTTTTTGGAGTGGTTTGGTTGATTTCAAAAATGTTTGGGCACAGCTGATGGCCTGAAGTACTATGATCTTGTTGAAGGGAAGGGTCCAACTGCTGAAAAGGGCTCAACTGTGCAGGTAATTTCTCCCACCTGCACACAATTCCCATTCTTTCCTTCCTAACTGAAGTGAAACTAATGGCTATATTCTCTTCTCAAGGTCCATTTTGATTGCATATACCGTGGCATCACCGCTGTGTCAAGCCGCGAAGCCAAACTACTGGCAGGGAACCGGAGTATTGCGCAGGTTATGAGGCAAATCACTCCTGAAGTTTGAATGCCAGTACTTCTGCTCTAGGGCAATAAGAACTAACATGTCTGCATCTCTTCTTCTAGTAGCCTTATGAGTTCAGTGTTGGATCGCTGCCTGGGAAAGAGCGAAAGCGGGAATTTGTAGACAGTGCCAATGGGTTATACTCAGCACAGGCGTCACCGAAACCTCCTGCCGCAATGTACACAATAACTGAAGGGATGAAAGTGGGGGGTAAGGTATGTACAAGGGAAATAGCCAATGGGTTATACTCAGTGGCAGGCTAAGAATGGAGCCTTTGTATCTTTACTTTATTATTGACTTGGTCATCTGTTGTTCTGTATTCTGGTAATGCAGAGGAGAGTAATTGTCCCTCCAGAGTTCGGATACGGGAAAAAGGGGATGAATGAGATACCGGTAACATTTCAGAATATTGAAAGAGTTTCTCATGTAGTTTGATTTAGTATTTAAGCACATCCAGGTACTGAAGTGGTGTAGTTTGAATCCATGCTTGTTTGCAGCCTGATGCTCCTTTTGAACTCGATATAGAGCTTTTGGAAGTCGTCCCTCCTGCAGAGAAATGACCATTTTCGTTTGCAATGGATGGGGAACTTTGATGAGGTATTAATAGGAAGTTTCACGGTTTTTAGTGACAAATGTTAATGGAATTATAACATTTTGTTTTCTTGCTGATTGTTGAACAGATACGTAACCAAATATGTTCATATGATATTTTGCCGGGACATGACTTGTTTGCCCACTCACAAGGAGAAAATAGAACAAGAAGCAAAGTCAAGCAGGTAAAAGACATGTACTAATTTTGTTATTCCTTATGCCGAAGCAATATTGGATCAAAAATATTCTCCACAATGTCGTGGAGCTTGATTGATTATATGGAATGGTGATATAATCTCTCTTTGTGAACTCTGCATCCTTTCGCTCAAAGGTCCTCGGGGCCATTGATATCCTGAAATGAGAGAATACATTTTGTTTGAGATATATGTTTATATTTCAAATAAAATAGTGTTTCAGTGGATGAATAGAATGCTAAAATTTAGCTCCTCATGTAAGATTGTATTGCTGTGAATTGTCTACAAATTATCCTGACTGATAAATAGTTATATGTTTTTCTATGGCCATCCCAGATAAACAGTTATATGTGCCAAAGTTAGATCATACGATATTTGTTTTTAAACTGCAAATTTCTACATCAATGATATTGTGCTTCTTGGGAGAAAAAGTACCTTGTTCTCGATCACTGCTCCATCTGGGATTTCCAGTTTGACACCAGGTTGGGCTGTGATGGTCACCTTGCCCTATAAAAGATAAAGAGAAAAATATGATTTCATTGTTTAAACACTGATCAATGAGAAGTGAAGCTGTACTCTGAATTAAGATTGTGTAAACACAGCATATAAAAGGTTGCATACAGATATGCAGTATTTCAAAAATACATGAAAATAGTCCAAATATTTTCTGTAAGAACTATAACTACAAGAAAGACTATAATTTTAAGCAACTTTGGCAAAAGTACCTTCAATGTGATGCTAGAGCCAAACCAAACATCACCGGAAACCTTCAAGGTGTCAAGCTCAACAATGCTGGGGATTGACTTGAAGCGACCAAGGAAACACCCGACCTGCCATTACGCGAAGAAGGATCAGTTAATTTCATTTGAACTCATGAACTAAATTAAAGCTTTTGCATGAGGAAATAATGTTGGAAGGAACTATACCTTCTTGAACTCTGGACCCAGTTCAATTGAGGGATTCGATGGGTTTGTTCTGGCCGGGTTGCGTGTAACAAAGCCATCAACCAAGGTATATAGATCAGACTGCAAGGGTGAAACAGTAAAGTTAGAATGAGTGTTACCCTAAAAAGTTTACTCAGAGTGTCATACAGACCTGTACTAGCTGCAAATCTGATGTTGCCTTCACTGGTAGGAACCGGGACCTTGGAACATTGATACCAATTGCATGATCAAAGAACTGGTACACAAAAATATGACTTATCATCTTTGTATGTTAGGAAAAAGAATGATGATGGTTATGTAGTAATTTGTTAGTACCCTGATTGCTGCACCAGCTGCTGTTTCCAACTGAAGAACTTTAACTCCATCCACTTCCTGAAATTATATGTTGCACATGTCAGTTGTTTGTTTAATTCTTCTCAAATCATTGGACAGTAATAGTGCATTGTTACCTTAGGGTTTGGAATGATCTCCATCTTTAGTGCATCAGCCTCAACAAGGCGCTTGATAGCCTTCAAGTTCACCCATCTACCAAAACCGGCAGCAACATTAGATAACATTGGGACAATCTCATCTAAAATGGAATAAAGACTATATACGAATCCACTTACAGATTGTTCGTGTTGAAGATCTTGAATTTCTCGATGGATTTGAATTCATTCACCTATGTTTCAGAAAAGTGTGAAAGCAACCTCAGATAAGTTCTATAATATATTTAGTCTAATTTGATGTCACAACTTAATTACATTAATATTTTATTACTTACATGTGCATCAGGAACTTGTGCAATCTCCAGGAGCTGGAAAGAAAAAATATTATCGTCACCAAAACAGCAGTTACATAATGGTTGAAAATTATCCTCCAAAGAAACTCAAGTCTTAACACAGCAACTTGTTTATATGTTCAGTACTCCAAGTAATTAAATTGCATCATTGCGGTTGGTAAAACAAGGAAGAACCAAAGTTTACCTGAACCTTGTCTTCATATGAGATCAGTGTGCCACCTTTAACATCAGCCAGAGTTTTCGGGGTAACCTAAAAATGGATTTTAAAACTTTACTAACCAACTATATGTATAGTATCTTACTCATTCGATACCACGCAATCACATACCTCCATGCAATATTCATTCTGTTTGTGGATCAAATGGTTTAGTATCTCTGTTCAATAGTTAAGTACATTCCAAAAAGCTCTCCTTTCTTAACCAGAAAGTCTGTAAAGCTAATATGGTGAATTAATGGAATAACTATATATATAAGGATACTCATGTCCACTATAGCACCCAAGTTATCTGAGTTTGCAATGAAAACATACTCCTTTCCCTGCAATAGGATAAAAAGGGTGATATTACATGCATAAATACTTTGTATGAAATGTGGGAGCTGATAGTATTCCTTGATGATAATCACAAACCTGTGAAAGTAACAAATCAAGCTTGCCACTGTTCATCAGGGATGGGAAGATATCACCATGGCCAGGAGGGTACCTGAAAAAATGTGTAATGCAAAGGTTGTTAAAAATTCAAATTATTCGCCGAGTTCATCTTGCTGATGTAGCGATCTATGAAGAATGGCTTACCAGCCATCCTTGCAGGTCTTCCCCTTGGAAGGCCATGGCAAGAACTCATCGGCTACCACACGAGGATACTGACTCTGCATTGGATCAAATTTGTTTTTGGTGTCAGTAGCATTTTGTAAAACTTGGCGAAAACAAGGAAATTCAGCAGACATGCCTGATTGAAAGTATGGACTTCAATGTTCGAATTGGTGTATTTCTCAACAATCTGCAGGAAAAGAGTGCCGGTTACTACTCTGAAATTTGTTCAGTCAGAAAAGGTTTTGTCAGGTAAGAAGAGAAATTGCCTTCAAGGTGTCTTCATGGGTGTTGAATGAGTTCATCAGAAGCAGTGGGACATTGCTGCCATACTTCTTGTTGAGGGACTGCAAAGAAAACCATGTCACCGAATGCCATGATGCAGTTTGCAGCAAGATGAATCAACAATGGATGAATCTTGCATGAAGTTTTTAGGAACCCACCTCGATCTGGATCACAATCAGGTCGAGGAATGTGAATCCGTTGCGCACTTCGATGACCGATCTGCGACGCCATGAGCAACATTAATTCTATGTTACATTGACATGATGATGATGATGAACAATGTCTTCCTAATAATGTCCAAATTGAGAAGAGATTGATGAGAAGAAAACACATACTTTGGTCCGGTGCATCCCATGGTGGTGCCGAGGCCGCCGTTGAGCTTGAGCACGGCGAGCTTGTTGAGCAGCTTCTTGGTCTCCTCCAAGTCCTCCGGCGGCGCCTCCAGGGTGTCGTACGGCACCACCACCTCGTCCGTCGGCGTGTGGATCTTTGCCCATTCCACATGCTCCTCCTCGCCACTTTTTTTTTCATTAATTTTGGATCATATCGATTCAGTAATCAGTTCATCGTCAGATGCATACAGTTAAGTAGCAGCTTGATCAGAACTGGTCATCCATGGAGGAGAGGATGTGTTTACCTGAGGTAGCGGGCGACGAGGCTGATGAACCCGGACTTCTCGTTGTCACTGCACGCATGCAATGATTTGATTCAAAACCCAAAATCGATCAGCAGATCAAACTTGAGCGATCAGATGAGGAATTAATTCAGAATTAAGAGACTAATATAATTACCTGATCTGCGAGAGGCCGGCGACGGCTTCACGCAGCTTGGCGAGCTTCTCGTCCGCCATTTTTGTGTTCTTGCCGCTGCTTCACGCTGATCTGATGAGACAGATGAATCGGATCGGATCGGAGAAAGCTCGATCTTGTTGGTTTTTATAAATAAACGAGAGGAAACGAGAGGAGAGCTCGCATCGCATGAAGAGGAAACGAAAGCAATGGCGGACAATGCGCGCGACGCGGCGAAAACGCGGGAGCACCCAACGTTTTTACACTTTCCTCTTTTGTTTGTTACCTTCCATTTCCCTCCTCTCTTTTTTTTTTTGGACACAGGTTTCCCGGGCTTTTCTTAGAGTTATTTATTTATTATTACTGCTATTTTTAACGAGGTATATGCTTTTGTGGTGAAGCAGCACTTCTCTTCTGTTCAAGCATATCAACATTTTTCAGAATTTTCTTCATTTCAAAACATTGAGCATTCATTCATTCATTCATTCATCATCTAATTCCAATCCAATATCTTACACCAATTGATCAGCACGTCAAAACGTATTAAGATTTCAGCATCTGTACAAAGAATTAATATTAATGTCTAGGAGTCATCCAAGATGAGAACCAAGACCAGATTTTTCCTGGAATGCGCTCTCCCTATTGTGTTTCTAACATTTCATCTACCATCCTTAGGCTCTCGTTTTCTTGTACCGACATACACACAAATATGGAGGTAGCATTCAGGGTTCTTCAGGTTGTTGGCAACCCAAAGGAAAGGTATGTCCATGTCGACCTCAATGCCTTGCACCCTTACTAGCTTCACTATTTTACCCTTGTTGGCCACATTCGCCTCTTGCGGGCTCGACGAAGCAGACGACTCTAACTTCTCACAACTTCTTGGGGTGACATCAGAATCATCATTAGGGGCTGAATCTGGTGCCTGAGGAGCAGTTTCGGAATCGTCGGGTATACGTGATGCCTTCGAGCTGAAGAACTCAGGTAGCAACGTTTTCAACGCATGTTCCAGGGTGATGTAGCTTCTACCTGCACCAAAGAAATGTATCAGGAAAGCACTGCTGATACTGCACCGTAAAACATTCTGAATCATAGCACCACAATATCAAGCATAATGGTGTAAGCATTCTTTTTTGGGGGATAACCACAACCCTTTAGTGAAACCAAATATTTCATAGCATCTGGATCTCTATCCCTACACCACACGTTTCACAGGAATGAGGGGAAAGGAAATGTACAACAATAGGGCACTACTACTTCCAGATTGGTGAATGAACCCTTTGAAGCATGCAAAAACCGTATGCAAACCACTCATGAAGGACAAGCAAATATTAATTACAAATTTGTTCTACTGTCATCCAAAAGATAAATGTTAATTACATGCTACATACCTTCCTCCCTCCGTACTTCGAATGGTCGGTTAATATAGGATATGCTTTCCCAATCACCAACAGGTAGTGCATCTTCTAAATCATAAAGGTCTTCTTGAACACTGCGCACATATAATCGAACAGGAACCCTGCCTAATCAGAGAATAACTGATAAGAGCCAGGATGGTAGCTGATTCATTGTAACATGTTGAAATCACTTATTATGTGACTACAAGCACACCAGAAAATTTAAGAATGTGAAAACTATGCACCAACTAGCTACTGTATAAAAAACTTGTGCATATGGAGTGTATGAGAATGCTCAATTAATAGTAAAGGTAGACATATTCAATGCAGAAAAGCATACATGGTTTGCCAGATCCAGGAGATTCAGGCTCATCAGAACCTTGTTGACCCTCTACTGAGGAAGTTCGTACTAAGCAATCCTCTTCGAATGGTCCAAGCTTAAGCCTGGTGGAGATATTCATATACCCATCTAAGTTACCTAATATCAAAATAACACAGCTCTGGTTAAATGATGAAGATACAGTATTCAGATAATGCACCACACTCAAATAGTAGGTAATATTAGTCAGAGTGCTTGATATGTACTAATTTACAAACAGCCATTTCATAATGAACTTATTAAGCATGGCTAGTATTCAAGTGTTCTTTCTGAAGAGCACACCTTTCATTACTGATTGCCACAAAGCACCTTGATCAGCCTGAGACATATTCATCACATTCTTACTGTTGCCAGTGATGATGAAGGCAGCCTGCACAAGAAAAAAGATTACTCTCGCGATCACACTCCACTTCCTTGCTGCAGGAACAAAGGATTGGGTAATGGCATATCTCATAAACAAACCTCTTTCAGGGAATTCATGTAGCTCCACTTTACACTATCTTCACCATCACAGGGAGTTAAAATTTCAGAAGGATATCCCCTAAAATGAACCTGCAATTTTATGATAGAAAAGCATCATACAAGTCAAGCAAGGAAATAAACAAATAAATAAATGGGAAAATTTAAACAACTCTAGACTTACTGTTAGATTCCATGGTCTTTCTGGATCTGCACATAGAAGGTCGTAAAGAACTCCAATGGGTATATACCTATAGTGCAAAGGTAAATCGGGGAGTTGGAAATTTGAGAGGGTAGTTTTGAAGATAATGTTAGAGCCAATAAATTCATATTCATAAATATTGGTAGGAGATAACATATGATACCATTTTAAGGGCAGCCCTTTGTATTCAAACCAAACAGTGTCAATACCAGGCGGGAGTGTGCTGCTAAAATGAGCCTTTATAATTGGTACCAACAGTGGAAGATACCCGATTCTTGGCCCCAAAGTCTGTTATTGATGAAACAGAACTCCATAAGTAAAGCCGATAAGGTAATGAAGTATCATAACATAACGTAAATTAATTATTAAAAAAGATCACTCACATAAAGGGAAAGATGAGCAATGAATCCACCTTAACATATATGGTGTGTACAAACTCAAAAGTATAACTTGCATTTGTTGCACTTGGTAAAAACAAGGGAGAACAATGACTATATATCATGCAGCAACTCTTTTCTTTACACATAATATGTGAACAAAACAAGCAAGTCATCAATTCACCAATCAAGTCCACTGGGTCAAAAAAGGCACCCCCTAATATTGTACATAGACCTACAAATTCAGGAATCCTAATTAAAACTGCAATCAACAACCTAAGTGCTAGAACGATTGTAATCCAAACAGGCAGCCAGTAATCCAGAGAATCTGAGTGCTCGGGATCCAACAACAACCCGTAGCAAAGATCCAAGATTTGGATGGGAGACCGCGAATTGAAGTGAAGAGCATAGCCACAGGCCGAGAAGGAGCAGATGATGATGGGAAAGCAGGAGGCTTTACCAGGAAGGGCGGAGGTGGGGGGAGGGTGGTGACGTCGGCGTCGTGGAGGTGGACCTGGAGCGGCACGGCGCCGCCCCAGACCCGCCGCGCCGCCTCCGCTGACCACCCGGCCTCGTCGTCGCGCTGCGCCGCCATTGCCGCCGGAGGAGAGATCTGCCGCCGCCGCCGCCTAATCTTTGATGGTTTTTGCTTGTCGCAGGCAGCAAACGACTCGGATTTGATTCCCCCTTCTTCCTCTCTTCTTCGGCACCGGTGCTGTGGCTGCATCCACCGTCCGATTCTACCTCTGGCTGCATCCACCGTCCGATTCTACCTCGAGATTCGTGCCAAATCCGTGTGTAGAAAATCTGATTTCTGATTGAACTCTGTATATATATAAAAAAAAAGTGTTGTAATTTGTGTATGGAAAGGATTACAGAACACACACAAGAAAAATTCCATTTAAAGCATCAGCTCAATCAGGATTAAAACCCAACAACGTCTCTTTCATAGCTCTAAACTCCAAAGAGAGGAGAGGACTGGAAAGTGTGAAGCTTCACTCTACTGAGCAATTGCAGTTTCATCAACGTCAAGTGTGCAAGTACAAAATTTCTTCAGTAAGTATTTAAGTGTACTTAACAGTTAACTCCACCATCTCCTATCTTGGTTTTCCATAAGAAGAAAAGAATTACAGGCAACAAGAGTAGCTACCTAGCTTTTCAATGCTCCTGTTCTAAATACAGCATGCCATTCATCGTGTTTGTTCCCACACAACATTTACAGTGCAGTTGCCACAATGGTCCAAGCTTCAGCATGTCATCAACCATTTGCCTGCTTGAAGTGATGCAAGATCCGTGCAGCCAAGATGTCGACCCAAGTGTCCGGCACGCCAGGAAGGCACCAATGCATGCAGTCCTGCCCCCATACAGCCACCGCGTCCTTCTTTCCGAGCCAGATTGCCGGATGCGCATCGGCTCGGAACTCGCTCATGTAGGTCAGGTTGAGCAGCTGGATGTCTGTGCCAATCAGGGCCTCCTGAATCGCCGAATTCACTAGCCTTGCTTCTTTGTTCACTCCTCCAAACCTGGGATCGAACCACGAGTCGAGCTGCACAAGATTTTGTTACAGTTGTGCCATGATTCAGAACTTTAAAATGCATTTCTGAAGCCAAAACAGTTCGAACTCAGAGCATTACCTCGTGTTCTTGTAGAAGCCGGTCAGACACGCAGCTGCCATTGTGATCCCATTCACCTCCATAGAAGTGCCTGGGTGACTGTGTGCGCCACAGCTTCAGCGTTTTACTTGGGACCTCCCTTTCAATGTAAGAGGCCATACTTTTGAGGACTACTTTCAATCCATCGTAGATGCCAAGTGGCGGCTCAATTGGTTTCCCTCCTCGGTAGAAAACAAGGGGGGTCTCTTTTGGGAATTTATCCAGGCCCCACCTGATAAGGGCCAAGCATCAAGCATTATAACAGGAATGGTGCATGCATGGCTCCTAACCAACCTAGGAATATAGCTGGTCATTATCGAAAGAAATTTACAAAGCAAGACGCACAAGCATGATTTTCTTAGAATTTTATGGAGAAGCACACATCTGGGAGATGGTATCCTTGGAGGAAATTTACAATATAAAACAAAAAAACATTTGAAGGCTGCACAATAAAGGTATGACTAGCCCATCTCCCAAGTGATCTCCAGAATAAAAAGTATGCAATGCTTAGACTAGAGTATCATAAGGAACTCTGAACAATCTCCAACCCTACCTTAACAAAAAGGTAGAGACGAAACTTCCACTCTACTTTGCTAGCAGTAAACAAGATGAATACAACAGCGAAGCATGTAATGCGAACTTAAAGCTAAGGAAACAATTAACTCACCAATGTCCAGTGTTGAAAATGAGCACATCATAGAACCTGGTGACATTTACCCATTCATCAGCAGGAATGTCAACATCCACTCTGTAACTTCCCTTTATTCCATCCTTGTGAAGCTCTTTGGAATTCTCTACAGGCTGCCACCTTCGTATCATTAGTTACCACCAAGTGAGCTTTATGGTTTTATCATATGAAGCAAAGAAAGCACAACTCATGCAGTACAAATGCCAAAATGCCATAGTCTTAAGTTCAACAATTGTAGATTTTTAAGTTCTTGAAGGAAACAGCCAAAACACAAGAAGAAAGGCATCAGAAACTGTCCATACATATCTACCATATGGTTATATAGTTAACAGCACAAAGTAGGATAACATAATAACATATGTTTGAACATTATCAGAACAAATTTTACACAACAGACAGATCATAATGCTTGGGTATTTAAATACAGTAAATTGTAATTTCTTCATCAAGCTGTGTAGTAAAACGAATGGTATTCTCCTGCATATTAACTCACGCTTTTGCATGTATATTTTCCATGAATCTATGAAAGAAAATTAAGCAGTGACACAAGTATTAACCATTCAGTGTTCAGCTAAAAACACCAGAAACAATCACAGTAACCACACCCACAGCAGTGCCAATGCCCATGCAGCATCAATGCACCACACAACTGCTGCTAATATTCACCCTAATTTCTTAGAGAAAACAGAAAAATACACTAGCATTCCATGGCTCCATCTCCATGCACATCAATGATGCCAAAATCAAGTAGTACGTGACATAGTGGTGTGAAATCACTGAATTACCAAGATCTTCCTGCAATTTCCTTTGTTGGTATGGTATAAAAAAAAAAATCA
Organism: Oryza longistaminata; assembly: GCA_009805545.1. NCBI lineage: Eukaryota > Viridiplantae > Streptophyta > Magnoliopsida > Poales > Poaceae > Oryza > Oryza longistaminata. The sequence continues at coordinate 1,074,417 of CM020179.1, forward strand.
TCTCTATCTCATGCATCCAATTCATAAGCATACAAAGAAAACTTAAATCTCTATAGAGTATAGACCGCATCACATTCAATGGAGAAAATTGCATATCTACCAATCTACCATCACTTATAGTCTTATCTCTAAAACATCAGTACTGATGCAATGTGGGTAAATCTCACCTCACCTAGCTACAATTCATCCCGATAAACACATACAAAGATTGCTCATATACACATCCTGTAGTTTAATCTAAAGATGTAATGGCAGTCTCTAAAAAACCCGGAAATTAAAGCAGCAAGATTCAGCAGATAGCACTCACGTGTACTTGGCGAGGAGAACGGCGCGGTGGTACGCGACGACGACGTCATCCCTGGGGAAGTAGCCGCCGCCGCCACGCGCCCCGCCGCTTCCACTTGCGCGCGCCCGCCGTCCGCCGACCGGAGCGCGCACAGCAGCGCCACGACCAGGTTCTCGACAGCGAGTCCCCCACGAGCCCGATCCGCCGCCCCCGGCCACGGCCAGGAACTCCGTGGCGTCGATCCTCGGGACGACGCCGCAGCGGGCGGGCGCCCAGGAGAGCGCGGCGACGGGTGGGCGGCTGTGCGGGGCAGTTCCAGGCGTTGCGGTGGAAGGGGCAGGAGGAGGTGTAGAGCGGCGGCGGCAAGGGCTCCGGTGTGGGGACCCAGAGGCCGGCGGTGGCGTCGGAGGGGCGCGCCGCAGGGGAGCGGCTGAGGCTGAGGCTGATCGGCGGCAGCCGCGGGGGACGGGGAGAGGGGAAGAGGAGGAAGAGGGTGAGGATAATGGGGAGGAGGAGGAGTAGAGGGAGGCGGCGGCGCGGCATTTGGGGGAGAGACCCTCTCCCCGGCGATCGATCGCCGGCGGCGAGGCAGGAGAGCGAGATGGATACTGAGTTTGTTCCACGCGAGGCCACGGCCCTGCCTGCCTTTAGCTTTCAGAGTTTTTTTTTTTTTTTTTTTTTTTTGGCTTTTTTCAGATTCAGACTTCTTACTGTACTGTGCAAAGTTTAGATCATGGATTCATGGTATAGATGTTTTCAACATAAGAAATTTCCAAAAATTTGAAGAGAACAACTCATGGATCTGAAAAACTTGTAGCTCTACCACATGAGGACAGTTTCAGGAATCAAAGGACTCTGAATAGAGATTTACTCGGGTCTAACAAAAAGTATCTCGAGGTACCGGTACCTCACGGTACCAAATCATTTTCGATCGTTGGATCTAGCTGGGCTGGATATGCATTGTTAGATCCAACGATCGGAAACGATTTGGTATCGTGAGGTACCGATACCTCGAGATATTTTTTGTTGGACCGGAGCAAATCTCCTATGAATATGTTTAGGAAAATTCAGACATTCAGGAATTCAGCTACTCTGTACAGAAACTACAGATACAATCACGAACATGAACCAAAAAATATGCATACCCCTCTGTCTAAAAAAAACTCAATTCTAACTACAAACTTCGTAGCTAGATTTTTTTTTGGACAGTGTAGTAGAGGATAACAAGCCAACAACAAAACAAATATATTCATAATGTAATGTTCTGTTTCTACAGGTTAAAGGCAATTACGCAGAGCCTAATTTTACAGTTCAATTTCTGTGCAATGTCCATGCTAGTCAGATGCCAACAGCAAGATCAGTTTCTTTCTTTCAGAGCTGAGAATGCTCAACCCCCATCTCAGACAAGCGCGAAAGCAGCCTCCTCTCCAGCTTCACGCCGGCCAACTCCGCCTCCCTGATCAGCCTCCGGCACCTGCCCATCCTCCCCTCCGCCGCGTAGCCTCCGATCAGGCCGCCGTACATGTCGCCGGTGGGGACGAACCCGGCGTCCTTCATCCTCGCCAGGTACCGGACGCCCCTCTCGTGGTCGCGCAACGCCACGCACAGCTTCACCAGCACCCGGTACGCCGGCAGGTCGAGGAGGCCGCCGGCGTGCCGCTCCATCTCCCACGCCAGCGACAGCGCCTCCCGGTGCCGCCCGTCGCGGCACCGGCTGTGGATCACCGCCGTGTACATCACCACCGTGGGCCTCCCGCCGGTGTCCCTGAACCAGCCGAACAGGCTCTCCACGGCGGCGTACCGCCGGAGCTTCACGCACACCTTCATCACGGCCGTGCAGTCCTGCTGCGCTAGGTGCAGCTCCGGCCTCTCGCCGAGCTCGTCCAGCAGCGCCGCGGCGAGCCCGTAGCCCTCAGGCGTACGGACGGCCTCCAGCATCAGCTTCACGTGGACGCTCGGGCTCAGTGTCCTCTTGTTGATCGTGGCGAACTCGAGGAGTTTGCGGGCAAGGCCTACTTTGCCTGCCCTGATGAACCCACTGACCATGGCTTCAAGAACAGCACGGCTCGCCGAGGGGACGCACTGCTCTAGCGCATCCTCCATCTTCAGCTGGTCGAAGCGCGCCAAGACCTCAATTGTCGAAGCGAGAATCCGGTCGTCGGGGAAGAGTGGCACGACAGTCTGCCTCTGAGCCCAGCAGAGTGTCTGCAATGCCCTCTCCGGGAGCCCCATGTGCCCGAGCTCCCGGATGGTCATTGACAAGGAGCCTTTCCGGAGGAACCGAACCCACCGGTCGAGCACAATGGACACGTCAGACTCCGGTGGCAGCGCAGCGATCTCCCGGGCAATCCCGATGAGGACCTCGGGGTTCTTGAACACCTGGTCACTGAATGAAGAGCGTGAAGAAAGTGCAGCCCTTGCTGCCAGCCTGATATGCTGCTTTGGTGCAGGAGCATTGGGCAGTCGTGTCTTGTGAGGCAGTGGCAGCGGGAGAGGTCGCTGCCTCACCGGGTTTGGCGGCTTTGGTGGCTTCTGGCGCATCGGCCGGTCAAAGAGTGCCGAGATGGCATCAAGCTCATCTTTGCTCCACTCTACAGCCTCTTCCTCATCATCGTCCTCATCCTCAGAAGCAGAAGAATTCTCATAGTATGTCTGCTCATTGCAGTCCGTTACCTCCAACTCCATGGCAGAACCCCCATTCGATGGCTCTGTGCAAGAAATTCGACTTGTTGATGGGAGATTGCCATCTCTGCAGAGCCACCAAGCTCTGCTCTTCACCGAGGCCGTGCAAATTCCATACAGTGCAGGGAGCGGCCGGGTAACCAGTGACATGCTTCCTGTTTTAAGATTAGGCAAAATGTTATTACTTAGAACAATATTGATTCCAGATAGTAGCATGATAGAGCAAAAGGTCTCAGCAAGTCAGCATGTATAATAAGCATAAATATACTACTAGTATGAATTAGAAGTTCATAAGAGCCTCTCTTATGTTCCCATCACAGCCACCTGCACAAATATAAAAGTTTGCCTAAAAAACTAACAGACAACATAAACTGCTGGATTTAGCACGAGGGGTGTTTCTAATATGCAAATCAACAGTTAGGTCGCAATGTAGTGGGAGGTTTTTGTTGTCCTTACTATTTGGATTTATAAATATAAAAAATCAATTCTTGGTAAATTCCCAAGAACAACTTCCAACTCAGGTTTTCAGCTTAAAAGTTCCCTCAAATCAGGAATTTTCTAAACATGTACTGGACTTTCTTTTTAAACAATTTCCAAATAAAATTTCAGTGCAAAACAAATTCAGATTTCAGCTTAGCAAATCAGTAATTCCCACTCAGAATCAGAATTGTTTGACTTCGAAACAGAGAATTTATACTAAAAAATATTATAGGGCTTTCAAATCAAGCTAGCTTTCCAATGTAATTTTTTTTTTTACTTTTGCCTTGCAGGTTTCGGAAGCTTTGAAATTGCCATCATCCCCACCGGATTGCAAACATGTTTATAAGAGAGGCTCTTCGCTTTCGTTTGAACAGCATAATGGGAATTGTTCAGAACGAATTTGAGATGACTCGTTTCAACTGCAGTTGAACCCCCAAATTCCAGAATGAAGCGCAGAGAACAAAACATGCAATCAAGTTTCATGAAATTCCGCCAAAAATAGGAATTTTCTATCCGCACGTTCCCATATCAACTCACGCAGTGTGTAACTTGACAGGTCAAGAATTCCTATGCAGACAAAATAGAAGCACTTTGGGCATTCTATTCACTCAGCAATACGCTTGAGAACAAACAGCACAAATGATGAATTAGAACAGCACTAATGATGGGAAATACACACGCAATTAGGGGACCATGAGAGGGATTAGAGATTGCTTGGCGGAAGACTGGATTTCACCTGTGCTTTGTCGCCAGATGGTTCTCTTCCCCCGCCCCGGCGAACGGCGCGAGCAAGCGAGCTCACTGGTTAGTCTAGGTTGCCGCGGCGCCCCGCGACAGCTGCGCTCTCCCTGGCTGGCCTCGAACGCCGCGCCACGCCACGCGCAGCCGTGGCAGACTCCAGCGCGGCCTTTCGTCGCGCCGCTCTCAGCAGCCGAGTCGCCGGCGAGGCCGCCCACGCGTGTGCGGCGGCGCCGACCTGGATTTCTGGATGAGATACCGTCAGAAAATGCAGAAATACAGTTCAAATCAGGGAGCAAAATGCAAAAAATATCCAGATTGGGCCCACGTGGCGGAATGTCGTGAAATCTATAGTTCTGTGATACTCCCTCCATTCCAAAATATAAGTTACAACCATCTTTGATCCAAAGACAAGAAATAATTAGTATCATCTTGTAGTTTGGATCATGCTAATAAATATAATGTATGCATCCAATAGAATTAGAGAATGTGAAAGTGAAGGATTTAAAAAAGTAATAATTTAATAGGAAAGATGTCATAGTTAATTGCTCTTATATTATGGAACATCTAAAACAGTGGTTGTGCTTTATATTATGGAATGGAGGGAGTACAATTCATTAAATATATAGTTTTGTGATAGTTTGGTCAATATATATGTAATTTTGTGAAATTTATAAATAGTAGATGTCTTAGGCTGTGTTTAGATCCAAAGTTTGGATCCAAACTTCAGTCCTTTTTCATCACATCAACATGTTATACACACACAACTTTTCAGTCACATCATCTCCAATTTCAACCAAAATCCAAACTTTGGATCCAACTAAACATAGCCTTAAACGTAGAAATAGCTCCCAAATCAGGGACTATTGTATAAAACAACAGAACGGATTTGGGCCCACGTGGTGGAAAGTCCTGGCACGGCCCAAAATATAATCCTATATACTTGGCCCACTTCTCGCCAAATCGGCCCACTTAGGCTCACTCATTTTTACCCTCTTCTTCCTCCTCGGCACCGACATTATTACTGAGCGTCACTTGTACGCTCCCTTTGCTTGTCGTCCTTCTCGTCTTCGTCTTCTTCTCCAATCGATTTAATTGATTAATTAATTATCAAGCCATTAACTGATCGACGATGACATGACGATGAAGAAGAAGACGGAAGCTAATTAAGCTACTAGGGCTGTGTTTAGTTCGGTCCAAAGTTTAAAATTTGATTAAAATTTAAAAAGATGTGACTGAAAAGTTGTATATATAAAAAATTTGATGCGATGGAAAATTGGAAGTTTGGAAATAAACTTTGGGACTAAACATACCCTAGCTGAAGTAGCCAGCCCCTAACAAGAAGGTCACATCACGATGCATACCTGGTCAAAGTCAAACCAAAGATAGATAGCACAGTACTGCTCCCTTCATTTCATTTATATTGGAAGTCGTTTGATTTTTTTCTTAATCAAACTTTATTAAATTTGATTATATTTATAGAAAAACTTAGCAACATCTAAAATATTAAATCAGTTTTATTAAAATTCACATTGAATTTATTTTGATAATATGTTTGTTTTGTGTTGAAAATATTACTATATTTTCTATAAAATTTAAATAAATTTGATTGAGAGAAAAAACAACTTATAATATAAAACAGATTGAGTAGTAACTAAAACTAATTAATTCCTAAAGGTTAATTAGCACGGTTAATCACCGGATTAATGAAGAAGGAAGATACAGAGGCAGTGACAGTTAGTAGCAATTAATCTCCACTTCAATGCATATACATAATGCAGACATGTTGACGATTTCCATGGTTTTGACCTCTGGTATACTCCAAATCCTAACTCCGGCTGAGTTTGTATCCCAAACTTCAGTTCTTTTCCATCACATCAACCTGTCATACACACGTAACTTTTCAGTCACATCATCTCTAATTTTAACTAAAATTTAAACTTTGCGCCGAACTAAACACAGCCTCCTTGTCGCTGACGAGGTAATTGTTGTTAGATATTAGTTGATAATTAAGATTAAGCTCGCATAGCCAGTCATCCACACAACATGTGCGACATCTACAAAATGCTAATTCAGTACACACACAATCATGACACCAAAAACCTAACCTTACGAGTATTATACAATTAAAGAACTCATTTTCTTTCTTTAATTAATCTTGATCACTTTAGCTCGATCGATCCCAGCATCATCAATCTGCATGCGTAAGCAGCGTTGCTGACGACATATATAAATCGGCTTTAGATTAGCTAAGTTGAAACGCAAATGTACTTACCAGTCCACCACTCATCCATCAGGCTGCACCCAACGTCTGAATAAAACAGTACTGTTTTTTTTTTTCATTTCCAAGTTGCTGGTTGGTTGATTGACTTTGACCTGACACGTAAGTGATCGCAATGGGTTTAAAGAAATTCAAGCCACTGATCACACGGCAGGACACGTTTCACCACACAAATTCACTCTCTCAAACTCTGAATTATTAATGAGCTGTATATTCAGATGTAACAGTTTTTCTTTTAACAGCTGGAGCTAGTAGTAATTAACTGCTCTGATAGTCAGCTGATTCACTAGCTGTGCCGTTTGTCTTGAGCTTAGCTGGCCTTCTGATCGCCAGATTCTGATTAGTTAGTTTCGAGTACTAATAAATCGATTTGCAGCTAATAAACTGTTACTTCTTGATTGTTTCTGCAGCAGAAGGAACAGGAGACACGTAGTTGCACATGCAGATACGACGACTAGTTCTTCTTGGACAGTAATCCAAAGGGGGAGTATGTAAAATTAGTTTTGTTCCTGGAATCTTGTCGCATTTCAAATTGAATACAGTTTGAATATTTTAAAACACGAAGTGATTCGGATTGTGATTGATTCCCTGCGCAGCTGATGAACACTAGCAGTTCTTAAGCTTGACGGTTTTGTTTAAATTTGTGTACTCCTAGCCCCAATAGAATTAGACTTCAAGCTGTATTCAAACTGGAACGCGCCAAGATATATGATATGAACTCTGTTTGGCTGTTGTGCTTTCTTTTTTAAGATAATGAAAGCTTTATTTAGACTCAGTTAATTATATTAAGATGATACAATCAAACTGAGTCACCCCCGGCCTCTGCATAAAATGCACACAAACAAAAGAAAAAAGAAAGAAACAACTAGAACATCTCCTAAACACAAAAGTTTGACAGAAACATATATCTTAGTGGCTATCAATCCGTAGACTAAACTGCCACCCATGCTCCTGGGTAAAAAAACTCCTGTGCCACCTAGTCCAACTGTCGAGATACCACCGTAATAGTATCCCGCAGTCCCGGTTGGTGGAGGATAGCCCAGGTATGTAGCCACCGGGTAACCAAGGTGATAACCTGCAAAGGAGAAGATATCATCTTGTTATCGAAAATTACTCCATTCCTGCTTAGCCAAATGGACCAACACAGAGCTGTTGCACCCATCAAAAGTAGATTCCTCATTTCTTTGGGGACACATGATAGCCAACTCCCAAACATATGACCAACATTGCGATGAAGTTTCAGATTAGAAGCCAAATGAATTACAGACCACACCAAGCGAGATAAGCGGCATTGAAAAAATAAATGTTGGATAGTTTTATCCTTGTGACAGAAACAACATGTATTGCAGCCTTTCCAATTTCTCTTACCAGGGTTGTCCTTTCCAAATTCTCTTGGCTGTTGTGCTTTTGCCTAGTGTGCTTTTAACTTTTAATTGTGTTGATCAATTGCCTCACCAACTATATTTTTGTATCTTTATTATTGCCTCCGTTCCTTTTCAATTGATACAGTTGACTGGTATGAAAACCTTTAAATTGTAGTGTTTTAATAAACATCTTTCTAAGTGTTTGTAATTTTTCTAGAAGTCAAGCGGTCAAAGGTCATACATAAATAATACTTCACTCATCTCATATATATACAAGGCACCATCATTTATTTTTCGATATTTCATAATATAAGACGTATATGCAGGTATGCAAGGAAGCACCTACCTCCCATCTTTAATTCACTTTTTAAAACCCTACATTATAAAAAAAAAATTTGCGGGATACATTATCAAAATATTTAATTCCATTATATGCATGCATTTTATTCGTTAGTCATCCAAATGAAGAGGTGATAATAATTATATTTTTTGTCTTTATGTAAGTGATGCATATTATATTTTAGGATGGAGTGAGCATCTGGTAACAAGAACAGATACGGTATTATTTTTTTCTTAATTAATAATTTTCGGCCGGCAATGTTCAGCCGGCGCTGCGAAAATAATTTAAAAATGGGTTACTTCAGTACTCCTACATGTTGTCCGTAGGAGCAGGATTCAAGAGCCACGAAGCTGCACATGAATATCCGCCAGATGTGCGTGTGTGTGATTATAAATTTTTTTAATAGGAGTACAGCTTTATTCCTGATATGTTGGCGCATTTCGATTTTAATTAATACAGTTGAAGATTAGGGCTTTTTTGGTTCGATGTCAACTTTTACCCTACTAAGCTTTTAGTAAGTTAAATAGTGGCAAATACATATTTAGTTTAGTACCAAATTTTCATATGATGGTTCAAATTTAATACTGTTAATAATTTGGAGCGTAAAAACTTGTCAGTACAGTCTAAGATTAAAAATTGACTCCAAACCGAATAAACCCATAATATAATTACAGTACAGTCCAAAACTCAACCATCAATTGATTATAGCCTTTTTTTTTCCAGGTATGGATTTTCTCTCAACAAAACGCGGTCTTTTGATCAAGTAAACATCATAATAATTTGGTCTATGCCCTAATTGAAATCGATCTATCTGCAAATAAAATCGAGTCGACTGGATCGATATCATTGTTAACTGTTAAGTGAAGTCCAAGTAACGTACTTAGGACAATCTCATCTGCCTCTTTTATCAGTTTATGGCCAGGCTGGATCCATATATATGTGCATGCATGCACAGTGATACAGAAACATGGTCAAAGATAAAATCAGACCGTGTTAATTAATTGCGATGTCATCATTAAAGAACAATTGGTTTAGACGCATCGCTGCAGCACGTGTTTGACATTCTGCAGATGTTCAGTGTAGCTATCTGTATCCAACTATTTATTGGTTGAGTACGTTCCTTTCCCCCAAAATTTGCAGGTAATTTCAGTTAATCCACAACGTGTGATATACTACTTAAGAGATATGTCACTGTTATGACCTTCCAAAAAAAAGCCATGAGACTATGGAATTTCAACTAACATTGGAGTTTCAGCTGAACATGGAATGCCATTTTTAAACAACTTTAATGATAGTGTACATCAAATGAAGTTTTTTTGGGCTGGTTTGGTTTGAGGCCTAAATTAAGCTTATCAATATTTGGTAATTCAATAGTGTTTAATGTCTATTGTTGAAGCCAATTTTGACCTAAGAAAATAGGTCATTTCAATAGTGAACTTTAGGCTATTTTGGTTTCAATCCAAACACAACTTTGCCTTACCAAAATTAGTCGGGCCAAAACTTGCTAAAATTTAACATTGACAAAATTTGGTAATGCCTATTTAGGCCACAAACCAAACCAACCCTTTGTGTTCTTCATGCGTGTTGTAGCTTCTAGAAGTTCAGTCTAAAATATCATTTATCTCGTGTGTTTAACTGCTCATATAAATTATATATAATATACCCAAAACCCAACCATATCAGAAATTACAAGACCTTAATAATATCAGAATTCAGAAAGCCCGTTGATCACTTCAGTTGACTGCATTTTTTTTCATAAACATGTGCTGGTGCTGTTGTTTTGAGTTGACCCAGTGCTATAATTCTACAATTAACTGCCGTCCTGTTAATTGCCCCACCGAAGTCTGAAACCTTCCAAAACACTATGGTACTGCTACGGTACTATCTTCCTTTTTAAATATATTAAGATATTAAATTTTAGACATAATATTTAATCATTCATCTTTAAAATATACAGTGTAAATATGCCATATAGTTTTCAATAAGTAATGATCAAATGTCTTGCTAAAAATTAACAATATCATAATATATTTAAAAATGGAGGTAATAGTTGTAATTTATTCACCATGAAACCAATTAGTTGTGCCTAAACGATGAATTCAACTATATCTGGCTAGTTGCAGTCAGATAGATGTGTGTGTGTGAAAGCAAACAGCAGGACCTTCCCAATTTTCTTGCCTGCCTGTCGCATAGCCACAATTTGGTCAGCAAAACACAATAGATATATAGATCAATTTTGACAATCTAACATCTAATTACTATTTAGTTTAGCTTGGTTGGCAATTAATCTTTCTGAATACTGTTGGTGTATCGCTTTCCTTAATTTCCTCCACTGTTTTTTTCCCTGAAAGCTACTACTGGTTTCTTTGATGTATCCTTCAGATAGCCGGCCGGCTTTCCAATGATGCTGCCTAATTACTCTGGTCTTTGTTCGACAAACTAAGCAAGCGTATGCAGCATGTCTCATCCGGTTGCTGAAATTAAGTATATTAATCTTCGTTTTCAAGATTCTAAATTTCCTAGTAACTTCTTCTTTCCAACAAGAAAACAAAAGGAGCATAGTAGTGTACGCCTCAGATAGACAATCTGATGATCTTTTGACTTCAGAGAAGCAACTGAGAACTTCAGATATGGTTCTTCAACCTTTTGCTTTATCACTTTTCTGATTTTTTTTTCACCTTTCATTTTAGTAGCATATTGTCAGAAATCATTGCTTCTGCATATAAATATCAAGGCCTAATTAACCTACCTTCCGAGGATGAGAAAATCCAGTGAAAATGACAGCTTCCTACATTTCTTTAGCCACTGCAATTGCGAAAGTAGATTTATTTCTGTGCATAAAGTGAAAAGTGAAAAAAGGGAAAAGTTGGCATTTTCTCAGCACTACCATGGCATCTACCTGTAATCCATCAGTACTAAGCATGCTGATGCGATTTGTGGCCTTTCTGCAAGTAGCTCGTGGTTTTGTCAACCCAACAATCGATTCAGAAAAAAAAAATACTAAAATGTCAACTATGTCGAAATGTTTTGTCAACCCCGCAATCGATTGAGGCTGTGTTTAGTTGAATTCAAAGTTTGGATTTTGGTTGAAATTGGAGATGATGTGACTGAAAAGTTGTGTGTGTATGATATGTTGATGTGATGGAAAAGGACTGAAGTTTGGATCCAAATTTTGGATCTAAACACAGCCTCAGAAACTATCAGATTTCTTTTCGCACTTCATATGTTCCATCATTCTTTTCTAATATACTCACAATGTCCCACAATAGTTGTTATTCTATATTGTTTAGGATATATTAAGGTTTAATACAAAAGTCTATAATACCCTTTATTAAATAATATATGATGAGAAGTGGGATGGTTATTGAGGGTAAAATAGAAAAACTTTTGACAAGTATTCTGGGATGGAGGTAGTACATATCATTGTAAAAATCATGCACATAAATATATAGATCAATGGAGCACTTTTGCAAGTTGTCACTTTTAGGGTAAGTCAACATTAAGTATAAGCTATTATCTGTATTGCAGGTGATAGAGCACTCACTCTAGTTTGCTATTTGCCAAAAAAACATGCATTTTGTGCACATATAGAAGCATTATTTTTCTTGTGATGAATGGGATTTAGTGCTTCCATCACTTCAACTTTTATTTAAAGGAAATCTTCATCATTTAAGGAATAGCTTTTGAGTTGAATGGGCTAGCTTGGATCAACCAGTAAAGAATTAAAATATTCTCCACTTTTGCTGTCAGTCAATTTTCTCAGTCGTTATCAAGGATATTTTTTCTAGATAATCGTTATCAAGGATATGGGCTCATGAATGCTAGTTTTTGTTGCACTCATGCAAACATTAGGATGAACAGTCACATGTAAGGAATTCTGTACTGTGTCCCTTTTTTCCCTGTTGCAATAACTTTTTTTTTTTGAGAAACCCCTGTTGTAATAACTTTGATTGGCAGGAAACCGTACAAATCCTGAAGAGATTTTTTTTTCTTCAACCAAAAATTGGAATTCTCATACACCGATTTTGAACCCACAAACCTGATAAATTAGTGGACCACGGAGAAATATTTGCTTTGTATCATGGCTATCAAATATTTCCTGATATTATATTGTTTTGAACAATAAAGTGGAAGAACTCTCTGACCAAAAAAATATGTGGTAAAAACAAGATTAGTAGAAATTAGTGACATAATAAAAATACAATCACCAGCCTTTTGTTTATATACCATCCAAGTGCCCTTTTTTCAGAACGTTATCATCCTCTTTATAGCACGGAGTTGAATCTCTTTCAATTGACTTGATAAGGCTTGCACCCATTTTAATGGTATCCTACTGTAGGAAGCTAAGTCAAAAGTTGTACTTTATTAGAGCAAAAGTCCATAATTAAATCCTCTTTCAAGTTTCAACAATATGAATGCGAACACATAAGCAAGAAATGAGAACCATAGTTCTTTTTGGTTCATGATGGAAACATGCATGGTTTTAGATTTGTCTATACTCTTGGACCAACAGGGTCACAGTACTTCACTTTGACACTTCTGATAAAATCAACAAAATGCAATACTTTGACATAGTCTAGCACCACATCCACACCAAGGACAAGGAGTGCTACTATTGTCAATTTCAAAGATCTCATGCATCAGTCCATCTCCTGATTAATCACTGTCCTGCTCCATAAAAGGACCTGTTGCAAGAACAATAAATCATCTATTCCATTTATATATAAAGAAAATCTATTATAAAGGGAGCCCTGGTTAGCTTGCCTGGTCAAACAAACCACCAGCATAGATAGTGCCTTGGAGCCTTGGACCAATTCCAGGCACATCCCAACAAACCAAAGTCGTTAACAATTGTCTTCTTCTATAAACATTGTTGTTTTTTTTTAAACACCTGTAATGAAATCATTATCCCTTTTATTTGAATTATTTTTCTTTCAGAATATCAAAGTAGACCCAATATTCTTGTAATCACTTCTTTTGGAATGATGCTCCCTTATGAGCTAAGCTTTCTAACCATATTTAATAGTTCGTATATTCTTATATTTACATGCCTATGAAAACTGTATTTTACTTTTATGCATAAGTAAAAAAAGTATTTTTAGAGAACATGAAATTCATTTATTGCATACATACACTATTCATGAAAGGACAACGAACTGAACCTAGGTGTGTTTAGTTCCTGAAAAAAGTTGGAAGTTTAAAGAAAGTTGAGAGTTTGGAAAAAAAAATTAGAAGTTTATGTGTGTAGGAAAGTTTTTGATGTAATATGATGTGATGGAAAGTTGAAAAAAGGGAGAAACTAAACACGGCCCTACTTATATTCGCATACATATCTATTTTCAGGGCAAAATTACTATTAACAATGAAAAATTGCCAATACAGGTAGTAGTATTACTCTAATAAATACATGGAAAGTTGTAAAGAAATTTGCATTTGGAAGGAAAGGTGAGAGCTGAATTCAGTCAGAGATAGGCCAGCCACATGCAGAAAGAAACCGGAGACTTTTTTTTTTGTTTTGCAGCTTCTCCCCCTCCTCCTCCATGAGCTCTGCAGTCTGCTTACTTATTATAATCCCCCCCTTGACTTGCCATTCCCCTCCCCCTACTCTTCTTCCTCCTCCCTTTCTTGGCTTCTCTTCTCCACAACCCACCCTTCCTTCCTTCCTCCCCTTGGTGCGTTCTTGATTGCTGCAGAGAGAGAAAGAGAGAGGGAGAGATGGGGAACATCTGTGGTGGTTCAGGGAAGGCTCATGTGTCGGGGGATTGCAGGCCGCCTAGCTCAGGTGAGATTCTGTCCGCTTCAAGAACTCGGTTTCTTTCCTCTTCTTTATTTGCGATCCTATAAGTTGGGCCTGTCCTGGGTGAAGATTTCTTGGTTTCTGATCGAGCGTTTGGTCTTTTCTCTCAAGTCTGATCAATACACTTGAGGTTTCTGAGGGGCGGAAATAAAGTTTTTTTTAAAAAAAATAATCTCAGTTATTCTAGCTCAAGATCATGTTTAGGGGCGGTAACTGTAAGAGAATCAGGGCAACTTGTTAAGTTTTCCAAGTTCTAATTTTTTTTTTTTTTTACATAATCAGTACTGACATGGTAGCAGAGACTAGAGAAGGAATTAAACGAATTACTGTGACTAACACTTAGTTGTTTAAGATCAATACTTTCTTAGTTTTCTTCTTCAAATTTACATCTTTAATTAGCAGGTTAGAATTGATCACCAAAAAGTAGTTTCCCCCCTTTCCTGAATCACACAGGCTTCATCAACAATATAACCCCTCGTGCAATCCTAACTATTACCTTAGTAAATGGGGAAAAAAGGACTCCAACTTTGGCTGAATTCTCCATTTTTCTCCACATATTTCTGTCATAGTCAAACTTACTGCAAGAAGGTAACGTGAGCTGTTTGTTCTACAGGGACAATGACCCCCAAAACAAGCAGCAGCGTCACAACCAGCAATAGCACAACTGGGAAGCTCTCCTCTGTTGGCAGCAGCTTCATGGCGTCTTCCGGAAGCGGCGGCACGAGCAGCGGATTCGACGACGGGGTGTACCCAGAGGGCCAGATCCTGGAGGCACCAAACCTCAGGACATTCACATTCATTGAGCTCAGGACAGCCACCAAGAACTTCAGGCCGGATAGTGTTCTTGGGGAGGGAGGCTTTGGGAGGGTGTACAAAGGATGGGTGGATGAGAAGACGATGAACCCGGTGAAGGGCGGCACCGGCATGGTTGTTGCTGTCAAGAAGCTCAACTCAGAGAGCATGCAAGGTTATGAGGAATGGCAGGTAAAAATCAGGTTCTTTGTTTAGAAAGAAAGAAAAGAAAATAGAATTGCAGGATGCCAAGTTGGTTAGCATGAGCATAGGAATCTTGCATGCTTATGGGGTTTGACTTTAGTTTTGATTACTACTGTATAATAAACTTAACAAGTTAGAGGATGGGATCACTTTCTGGCATTGCACCATTAATGGACAGATAAAAAATGCACTAAACTTTTGAAGTTTCTCCTCATGGTCATCTCATGCTTATGGTTCTTTATGTTTGTTTAGCTTCTGATGACTTGGCTGTCTGTTTTATAAGTTGCAATGTCAATTCTTTAATAGGCCTATGTAATCTGGGTAGTGCTAAACTGCCAATAGCTAAATGCTGACCAGAGCCATATTAATGTTATAATATTAGACTCTTCATAATTCCTGACCAGAGGCATCCTATAAACCACATGTTTATCACAATGCTGTGTTTCTCTGGGTCAGTTTTGGTATTCCAGGCTAAATACTACAGCTACCTCCCACATGCCTTTGCAGACTTTAACAAGATATACTACTCAATTAACTTAGTTTACTCTAACAGATGCGATTGTTTTGTCAACATTAATAACATCTAATCATATTTCTCAATGTGTACCCTGCAGTCAGAGATAAACTTTCTGGGTAGGCTCTCGCATCCAAACCTAGTCAAGCTCTTGGGCTACTGCTTCGAGGACAAGGAACTTTTGCTCGTGTATGAATTCATGGCCAAAGGGAGCTTAGAGAACCATCTTTTCAAGAGTGAGTTCTTATTGGCTTATTGCTAATCATTTCCATCATCTTATTTATATCATAAATGAAGTTCTCTTAGGCGTTTTACTGAAAATTTGGGGTGATTACCTTGCTCATGCACACTGCATTTTTTTCTCCCTGCAATACTTTGTCTTCTGGAGTAGAATACATGCAAAGACATAAATTCTATATCTGCAAACATATAAGTGCATGATGTGAGAATATCTTGGGGCAGTTACTTGACTTGATTTAGAGGTATACTGATGATGAAACCAGCTGGATCTCTTTTCAGAAGGATGTCCTCCACTATCATGGGAACTGAGGCTGAAGATAGCCATTGGTGCAGCTCGAGGACTTGCGTTCCTGCATGCCTCAGAGAAACAAGTCATCTACCGTGACTTTAAGGCTTCCAACATCCTTCTAGATGCTGTAAGCTTTCTGCTATTTAATGTGCCTGCAACCTTCTCATTATTGAGTTCAAATGCTGACGGTGTTCTTTGGCAGAACTATAATGCAAAGCTCTCTGATTTTGGGCTTGCTAAGCTTGGACCAACTGGTAGCAACTCACATATCACAACAAGGGTCATGGGCACATATGGTTATGCAGCACCGGAGTATGTAGCCACTGGTATGTGTCCTTACGCCTACCCTTCAGTTAATTATCAACACTTAACACTGCATGTGATAGTCATAGTACAGCTGAAATAGCAATATGTGTGGAATTTGACCTCTCAGTCTTCATATGTTCCCAAATTTAGCGTTTTGGATTGTCAATCATGTCACTTACATTTTTGGATGCATGCTATATCTCCTCCTTCTGTCCAATGATAAAATTCGGAATTTTAGCTAACAGACAATATAAATAGTCCATGGATGTTGAATAGAAGTCAAGTGTGAAAATGAATATTGCCTAACTAGAAAGGAAGCAATACCAAGTCATTGAATATATAGAATAGTGGGTATGCACTACCTAAGTCCAGAGTCTAGACATGTATACACATGTGACTGTAGGGCTCCATCTTGGACAGATATGGATGAGTAACATGAGTTAGCACCTACTGCCATCCAAGTGGATGATCCATCTTAGGAAAATGTGTGCTAACAATCCTTTTTATGTACGGATATTCGCCTAATGTCACTTTCCACTCAAAAAAAAGTTGACACAGTGCGCACCCAACTTTCCTCAACTCGTACCATTAATATTTCAGAGTTACTAGTTAGTTTTGCATCCCACATGAAATTCAGAATTCAAGTTTCTATAATACATTGTCAAATTATTATTAGCTCTGAAGTACAGTTTACTATCTGTAGATACTTTCTTAGCTGCCGGTGGTTATTTTCGCTTTCTCACTATCTGCTCTACTAAATCATGACTAGGTCATTTATATGTCAAGAGTGATGTTTACGGTTTCGGAGTTGTGATGCTGGAGATGATGTCCGGTCAGCGAGCACTAGACCCCAACCGTCCTAATGGGCAGCTCAGCCTTGTGGACTGGGCGAAGCCCTACTTGGCGGACCGGAGAAAGCTTGCCCGCCTCATGGACCCCCGGTTTGAGGGCCAGTATAACTCCAAACAAGCTGTTCAGGCGGCGCAGTTGACGCTAAATTGCCTGGCAGGTGAGCCCAGGAGCAGGCCCTCAATGAAGGAAGTTCTTGAGACACTCGAAAGGATAGAATCGATGAAGAGCCGAGCAAGGGACGCAAGAGGAAGCGGTTCATCAAGGGACCATAGCCATGGTCGCGCCACAGCGCACCAACGGTCGTCACCGCGCCCTGATGGCCGCCGTGGATCAAGGACCAATGGTCACGCCACCAAGGCACGGTGATAAACAGCATTGGAGCTGATGACATTCTTCCTGTAAATGGCCTAAATTTTGTCTGATGTTCAGTTGGAGTTGGTGATGTTTGTTTGTTGCTATATCATGAAAGAAGGCCCTTGTTGCCCAATCATGATGAGTGTAAAATGTAGCAACAAGAAAAATATAACTGTAATTTGTAACCACTAGAAATAGAAGAAATAATTCTTGAAATGGCTTGCTCAAAATAGCTTCCCCGCTGTGTTCAATTTCGTGGGTCTTGCAACCGGAGCTTGACTGCGTAAGTGTGAACATTAGACTACATCATAGTGAGTAAACCTTGCAACTTGGTAGCAATTTAGGCCAGTTATGTGTGATAAGAAATCATTTCTTGAGAAAATTTGCCCCTTTTTTTTAAAAAAAAGACAAGCAGCCCTTGTAACAAAACCAAGGCAGTAGTATCTTCAGAATTCAGCAAATATGTTTTTCAGTGGCAATACCTGAGGGCTAAATTTGACAGCCATATACTCTCTGATTGATGTGAGTTCTGATCCTGCTCTTTTTTCCAATGACAAGTTCCAAGTTTCCAACAGCTAGAAGTATGAATATGCAATGAATTATTTTGCACAAATGAATACAGAGAGGGGAATTATTGTGGCCATGAAATACTGGGGAATGTCAAAAGCACTAAAATACCAAAATTCCATTCCATGGAATATATGCATACGTGTTGACCTGTCAGTGTTATGACAGGCTGTTCATCCTGACTTGTGTGTGGCCGCCTCCCATTTTGACGTCAAAAGCAACCTCCATTTCTCTGCTGTCTCCGGCCAACCGACCAAACATCCATCCATTCCATCCTTCCGTCCAGCTCCAGCCATTGTTGATTGCTGGACACAGCCCATGCTTATCTTTGATGAGAAATTTAACAATGGGTGTGTTTAGTTCACGCAAAAATTGAAAGTTTGATTAAAATTGGAACGATATGACGGAAAAGCTGGAAGTTCGTGTTTAGGAAAGTTTTAACGTGATGAAAAAGTTAGAAGTTTGAAGAAAAAGTTGGGAACTAAACCAAACCGATAAAGTTCTTTTGGTCCAAAGAAACTACACAAAGAAACAGGGCTAAATCTTTGTACGGCCTCCAAGAAATGCACTAACAGAATCACGATGCAGTGTCTCAATTCAGGGCTCTCTGAATCATCAGCATTCAGAAGTCGCTCAAATATAAAAGTGTAGAGTCCGTCATTTTCTTTTTGAAAAAAAATCAGTTTCCATGTAGAGTTAGGGAAATATGCAAATATGAGAAGAAGAAAATGCAGTCTTGAAGAAGCTGCCCCAATCCAAAGCTCCAGCCCAATATAGGACGAAACCATGAGCACAACATTGGACGAGAATTTTTTTCATTTTTAATTTTTTTTTTGTTTTAATATTTACAGCGGCGAAAATATTTAAAAAAACAAAAAAAAATATTTCTGTAAATATTAAAACAAAAAAATTAAAAATGAAAAAAAACCATAGGACGAAACCACTATCCAAAATAGCCAAGGACTCGATTTGATCCGGTTTTTAAAGATGGGGGATGCGTTATACCCGATATTGCGGTTGAGTGATATGATTCAATCAATAGAAAGACGGGAGGAGGTCAAATAGACTTAATCCATAAATAAATAAGGTGAGAGACGGCCCAATACACTAACTTCACTAAATGCACAATATGCGAAAAGCCCCCTCGAACTCTTCGCAAATGGCGAACTGATCCCCGCCGCTCGCTTCCTCTCTCACTCTCGACTCCGGCGAGAGCACAGGGGCCAAAGCCGGCAGAGCGCGTCTAGGGCTTCGGCTGCTCCGGCCATGCGGGTGCTCCCCCTCGCGCTCGCCGCCGCCATCTTCTCCGGCGTCACCGCCATCCTCGTCTACCTCTCCGGCCTCTCCTCATGTAATGCGTGCGCCTTTTTTTTTTCTTCTGCTTTTTGGCTTTGCGTGTGGCGTGGGGGGAGATTCTGAGGTGGGATGGATGCGTTTGTGCGTGCGTGCAGATGGCAGAGCTAGGGTTTCCGATGCGGACTTGGCGGCGCTCGGCACGCTGCAGAGCGGCTTCAGCAAGTGTGTGGTACGGTTTCCTGATCTGTCTCTGCTGTTAATTGATCCTGTTCACTGTACGGGCATTTGGGATTCAGTTGTCTTGTAATTGTGTGCGATTAGATGCTACATTGTGAGATTTGGGGCCATGAGATTCCCACACTCATGGAGAATCGGCGTGGTGATTAGTTATTGCTTCGTAAATTCTTGATTTATCGTGGTAATTGTTTACTCAAAGGCATAGTAATTCAGTAGACTGTCCTGGTATGTACTTTGTTGTATCGATAGTATCCTAATATACATTCACGAAGGAAATTTGTAGTGTATTCTTGTTTGTGGTGACTTGATGTTCGGTATATAAAGATCATTAATGTGTACTCGTGCTAAAAACAATCAGGATGCAAATGGTCTAGGGCTGAAAGCAATTCCAGGAGAGGATTACTGTCGAGTTCTAATACAGTATCCAAGCGACACAGATTCTAAGTGGGTAAGTGCACATGTGCTGTGTAATTTCCTTCTGGATGCAGTCCTTCCCATTTCAAATGTAGTCAGCTCCTGACATAGTTTGCAAAGCCTCTTTTAATTCTTGCTCTGTACTTACATCGCATCCTACCTTATGCTTCTGAAAATTGCCACTAGCGTGAACAGTACTCATCGCATACTCGTGCCACCTTTTGTGATGCGTGTGTTTGTTTTTCTTAGTTCTTATGCACTGACATTTGCAGAAAGATCCAAAAACTGGAGAACCTGAAGGTTTATCATTTGAGTTCAATCTCTGTGAAGCTGTGGCTTCATGGGAGCAGGTTAGCATTCATTCAACTGACATATGTATGTGTTTTTTTGCAGATGCATTGAAGTTTAATATTATATGATATAATGTAAAACATGGCAATCCTCAGTATGTAAACACTGTGTCCAGATATTTGTTAGATCACAGTATTAGCTATTTTTATGGACTTATGGTCACTCAGTTGCTTTTTTCCTAGGTTCGCAATAGCACAACAATACTTACAAAGGAGTACATCGATGCGTTGCCAAATGGTTGGGAGGAGTATGCATGGCGCAGGATCAATAAAGGAATCCATCTGTGGGTACACATACTTGCAGTTTCATCAAGATTTGCAGCATGATTAACTCCACAAACAGATTATTGAGCATGTTTAGTCTTGAAATTGCAGGAACAAGTGCCAGAACAGGACTCCTTGCATGGAAAAACTTTCATTAGTTCTTCCTGAGACACCACCAT
This sequence comes from Oryza longistaminata, assembly GCA_009805545.1. Lineage (NCBI taxonomy): Eukaryota > Viridiplantae > Streptophyta > Magnoliopsida > Poales > Poaceae > Oryza > Oryza longistaminata. The sequence goes on from CM020179.1 coordinate 1,095,243, forward strand.
ATGTACCTCGGCAATTTGGTAGATGTGCTGTAGTTGGAAACTCTGGGGATCTTCTTAAAACAAAATTTGGGGATGAAATTGATTCTTATGATGTCGTTATTAGAGAGAACGGTGCACCCATCCAGGTTTCTTTAAGATACTTATGTTTGCTGCTCTTGTGTTGTTCCACTCGAACATAAACTGACTTCTATTTGTATTGAAGAATTATACAGAATATGTTGGGACAAAGAGTACATTTCGCCTTCTTAACAGAGGATCTGCAAAGGCTCTAGATAAAGTTGTTGAGTTAGATGGTAGGTCTGTCAGCCACCTATTTTCCCATTTGGTGAGATACTAAGGCATGCTAATTTTTATGGTTGCAGAAACAAAAAAGGAAGCCCTTATCGTTAAGACAACAATACATGATATCATGAACCAAATGATCCGGGTAATTTAGCTGTCCTATTTAAGAAAAATACGGTAGCTTGGGTACATATTCTGTGTTCTCTTACCTGCCTGCTGGAATTCTTGCTATGTAGGAAATTCCAATAACCAATCCAGTATACCTCATGCTAGGCACATCTTTTGGTTCCTCTGCTAAAGGAACTGGGCTTAAGGCTCTTGAATTCGCTCTGTCTATGTGTGACAGTGTCGACATGTATGGATTTACAGTAGACCCAGGATACAAGGAATGGTTGGTGCGATCGATCTTACGCACTAAATATGATGTATGTTGATGTGCAGATCTGCTTACAGTTGATGTGATGATCTTTCAGGACCAGGTACTTTTCGGAGTCCAGAAAGGGACACACTCCATTACATGGGAGAGCATATTATCAAATGATGGAATGTCTTGGTGTGAGTTTCTCATTTCCCCTAATCCGAACTAATCAAACCATTCCTACATGGAAGGATTATTACTTAGCCACACTGTTATAGTGTGAAGAGATAACTTACTGTTTTTAAATATAAACATGTGCAGCTTGTAAAAATCCACTCACCTATGCGAGGTGATCCTGGCAGAGTAGTAAAGTGGGCTCCAACCAAGGACACCATTGAAGCTGCTAGGGTTGCTTCTGAGAAACTGTTGAAGTAAGTTTTGTGGCCTACCTTTATTTAGTATGGTTCTTGCTTCCATTCGTCAATCACTCCATGGCAACCCCACTTAGATACTTAGTTACTAGATATTGATTTCCATCTGCTTGGTTCTGGTTCTTAAATTAACTAAATTAATCAGATATGTCATTATGCCACATGTTGTATAACTTGAAACTTCGTTGTTGCAAAATGCACTATAGGAGACCTGGGGCTGGAAGCGAGGGCCCTTTGAGCTCTTGCACCATGATAAAGAAGCGCGAGAAAGGGAAGACACCAAAAAGATCTGTTGTCCGCCATGCTGCCTTGAAGCATCTTGAGTACATGAGAGGTGCCACCAGGTACCCTCTGGAGCGGAATGCTGGGGGTGGTTACCTCTGCATGATCGATGAAAGATAGACATGGCTGAATTCATGGTACCATGAAGCAGAACACTGTACCCCGATGAATGAATCCTACACGGATAAACTATTTTGAGGGAACATTGGTGCTCATTTTTGTACAGAGCCGGCAGTTGAGATGATTTTACGCATGAGTAGTCACAATGTGTTGTAACTTACATTGAAACTACACAAGTGTTGTGTGATGGAATGAACAGATAGCGGGGCAGTTTGCTGCGCAATGCATCGGGTCGCCAAATTTGTCACCTGTAACTAGAAGAAATCTTAACTATGTACATGGAGCCTGTAATTCGTTTGGCAGTAGACATGCACTATTTGATTGGCATGATGGCATCACATTCTGGAACTTACTATGTCTTAACTTGCATAGATATGTTGACCAACAACTTGAGGCAAATCATTAGTATACAAATGATCTCTCTGATACTATTTCCAATCCTTTTCATGCTTCTGAATTCTGATGTTGATGAACAGTATGTATTGCACTTATGCAAAGTTCTCTTTCGTGAGCTGTTAGTGCATGCTGATGTACTTCTGCTACCTTGTTCACCTGCATAAGCTCAGTTGCACACTTCCATGGACTAGAAACGAAGGAATGGTCACCGTGCATGCAGAATGCAGATGGAACTTAAAAATGTTGTGGAACCAGTAAACCAGACAGGTGATAAACATAAGCTGATTATTATTGTTATTATCACTGATCATCGTTCAACAGTGGACTATAGATCTGTAGTATGCATTATGCCAGATTTGATATGCTCTTGACAGACAACAGTATGAATCAATCAATCCCATGATCTTAAAGGAACTTGGTGTGTAGATTTGGGTTCTTGGTGCAGTCATCTACGCAAGATGCAACATCAGCTTGCCCTGTCAAGGCAGCAGTCAGAATTCAGTGAGGAATCAGTCAGGACAATCTCCCAAATACGATGCACAAAAGACAGGCAGAAATGCAGATTGTTCTAGCTATCTGATCTTACCATCCAACGCCATGCCGCAGATGGCGAGCAGACAAAATCTGTTGCAGTCGCCGGCGGCCACCTTCTTCTTGTTGGGGCTGCAATCATCGATGCATTTGAGCACGCAGATGAACCGAGGCAGGCTCTTCCTGCAGTCAGGGTAGCACTGCGAGTAGCATCTGCAGAACTTGGACATGGCAGCCACCTGATGAACCTGATCACCTGATAGCAGGATGAGGATGCAGCAGAGAGCAACCGCTGCTGCTGCTCTCTTCCCCTCCATCTGAGATTCTGAGTCCTCTTCCTCTCACTGTTCACTGCTGCAGAAGCTGGGTATGGTAAGGCTGGGTCAGTCACTTGATCTGCACAAGAATTCTGCAGAAGATAAATGACAAAACTAATGCAAATGAAATCAAATGTGTGGATGGATACCTTATACCTATGAGCAGCTTCTGAGAAGAAGCGAGAATTCACCAATTAAAGTCTGTTCAGTTGATGTAGTAGTCTCAACTGTTTTATTTATGGTGCGAGTGCTATACTGTTAATTTGTTTCTTTTAATTTTGGTACCCTTTTTTCAGAAGCTTTACTTGCAGAGGTTGGTATCAAAACTGAGAAATGGAATATCTTTTTTCAGAAGCTTTACGTCCCAACTGTACACCGATAAAAGAAAAACGTATTCAAATTTGCGTTCTGTTTTCTTTCCACATTAACCAAGAGGGAGGATTGACTTGAGGAAGAAGATAGCAAGTGCCAGGTCTATGAAAAGGAAGATGAACTGTAGTACTGTACTGAAGCAAAATGCTTGAGGCAAGAGTAGAGTGGATCATGGGCTGAAAGTTCAAATGGGCCGGTCATGGGCTAAGTCGTCTTGGGGAAAAAATGGGCCATGGCTTCGTTTACCTTGGGGCGGTGGTGGTAGCTGGTGCCGTAGGGAGGCCGCCGGCGGCGGCGAGGACGGCGCGAGAGTGAGGGCGGCGGTGGCTGCGGCGGCTTGCCTCTCCCCATGCTCGCTCTCCAGCCACCCAACCTGCTGCTCTGTAGCATGGCTCAGTACGGCATTGCGGCTTACTCATTCGAAGTAAACCCACACTTGTGGGTGGGGCGGGGCGGTCTTCGGTTCCCCCACCATGCGAGCCCTCCTCTCTGCGCCATTGAAGTATTCAGCTGTCACCATCGGCTCGCGTGGGAGGTGAAATCCCCGTCTCAACTTGGCCGGTTGATACGTCAGGTCCAGCTCTGCAGTGTTGAACTTTTTTGCCATTTCGCTTTTTTCAGTGTTCAAGTGGAAGTTGGCAACGCCCTGAGTTGAAACCTGAAATTCGTCTGGATTGGTTGATGATTTGTCCGGTTTGGAAGGAGTTCAACTGAATCGGTTTATTTTAGTAATACCCTCTGCCACTGCGTTGCTGATTCATGTTCAGTTCAGCTCCAAGATCGTCCATATGGTAACCTTATTTTGTATTTTACAATTCACATTCTTCGTTTGATGATATAACCATGTTAACTTACTGAGTCAAGGCCTTAGTTTGTTCATGGTTCTGGTGCTTCCATGAAATTGCTTTGCTATTCTGTCCTTACAGGCTACTAGGCTAGTTATTAGAAATGTTTTGTCTTCACCGCCGCTTGTAGTACTTGTAATATAGTAGTGCTTTGCGTCAAAAGAAAATATGGTAGTGCTAATCCACGCACGAATCTGCGTAATCATCTTATCCTAACATCATGAGCTAGTAGTTTCCTCAACGTCGATGTGTACACTATCATTCATAAGTAAAGAAAAGTGTGCTCATAGCTGCATAGATAGTCACAAGCAGTATATCAATGATTTATATTGCAGCTGTGTACTCTTTCTATGCTGCCTTCCTTGCTTTGAGGTTTGAGCCATCCCTATTGCTTCCATACTGTATAATCCAACTACTTGCTCCTAAACCCCATCTGCTTGTGCAAGGCTTGTTTGTGCTTCTGCTACTGCCCGCCTTAGGTGCACTTAGAGCTCATGGGGTAGGTTGTCACGGCGGCAGCTGAGGCTGCAATAGGATGGGTGGTGCAAAGCATCCTCGGAAATTTCTTCACTGGACAGATGCAAGTGTGGACCCGTGAAGTCGGCCTTTCTGAAGAAGTGGAGGAGCTCGAGACTGAGATGAGGAGCATGCAGATGGTGCTTGCAGCCGCCGAGAGTAGCAAGATTGACAACGGGCCACTGGCCGAGTCGCTTGATGAGCTAAAAGAGCTGCTTTATGATGCTGAGGACGTGATGGACGAGCTTGACTACTACCGGCTCCAGCAACACATCGAAGGTTGTGCCAAATCTCATCAACCTTCCATTCCATGATTCTTGCTTCATGCTTCTTTTGCATTTGTGTACTTGTGAGCTTACTGTGCTACTAAGAGCAGCTGAATACTGTAGTCCATATGCACCAGTCACCACCCATTGGCTTTTCGCAGTTAATTGAGACTACTTTCCCATCATTTAAGCTTCCATTATTTACTATTTTTAAGAACCTTACTTAATTATTAACAGTAGATTGCAGAAATGGCTTTCTTTTGCTTGTCCCATAACACCGAGGTTTTTCTTATCCAGGGAAAGGTTCTAGTGCTGCTTCTTGTACTAACCCTGAGGGAAGTTCCGTGTCTTCATCCGCTCCATCTTACTTCCAACGAGTAAGCAACAGCATGAATCATCATATTGGTTTGTCTATGCGTGGCAAAAAAAGGAAAAGCGAGGAAGAGGAGGATCAAACTCATAGCACCGTGCTGCCTCTTGAGATTAAACATGATATTTCTAAGAGGATCAACGAAATAGTGAATCGCTTACGCTCTAGGGGCCAGCCTGTGCAAGGAGTTCTTCAGCTAGAGATCTTACGCCAAATTGCAATGCCAAAGCAAAGCCAGAGTGAGCCCAGGAAGTCTCGTCAGACGACTTCTCTTCCAATTGAACACAAGGTTTACGGGAGGGACGCAGAGAGGGACAACATAATAGAACTGTTAACAAAGGGGAACTCTAGTGATCTAGGTGTTCTGCCATTAGTTGGCGTTGGTGGTGTTGGGAAAACAACGCTTGCTAGATTTGTATACCATGATCAAAGAATTAAAGACCATTTTGATTTGAGAATGTGGGTTTGTGTATCCGATAATTTCAATGAAAAGAACCTAACACATGAGATGTTAGAGCTCGTGTGTAAAGATAGACAAGGTTACAAAAATATAATCAGTTTTGATGTGCTGCAAAAGACCCTTTGGGATGAAATTAAACGCAAAAGATTTCTGCTCGTATTGGATGATATGTGGGAAGACGGGGACAGGAGCGGATGGGATAAGCTGTTAGCTCCATTGAAATATAATGAAGCAAATGGCTGCATGATTTTAGCAACAACTAGAAGGGTATCTGTTGCAAGAATGATAGGCACAATGAGTAAAGTTGAAGTCTATGGTTTGGATGAAACAGAGTTTTGGTTGCTCTTCAAGGCATGGGCGTTTTTGGGTACTGAGAACCAGGAGAGCAATCCAACTTTGCAATCCATTGGGAAACACATTGCTCAAGCATTAAAGGGCAACCCACTAGCTGCACGGAGTGTTGGTGCGCTTTTAAACAGGAATGTTAGCTTTGAGCACTGGAGGAAAGTTCAGTACAGATGGAAATCTCTTCTAGAACATGACGATGATATTCTAGCCATCTTGAATTTTAGTTATGAATTTCTACCAGTCCACCTAAAGCACTGTTTCTCATACTGCTCTCTGTTTCCCAAGGATCACAAATTTATAGGGGAAAAGTTAGTACATGCTTGGATATCACAAAATTATGTGAAGTTTGAATGCCATACCAAGAGATTGGAGGAAATGGGGAAGCAATATTTGGATAATTTAGTTGATTGGGGTTTCTTCGAAGAGGTTGAGTCACACTATGTTATGCATGACCTAATGCATGACTTGGCAGAAAAAGTTTCACAAAATGAGTGTGCTACTATAGATGGGTTGGAATCTAAGAAACTTTCACCAGGTGTTCGACATTTTTCAATCATAACTACTGCTTATGATAAACTAGAGCCTTCCAATTTTCCTACCGAGAAGTTTGAGAAGATATTATGCAGTATCGGGTCTTTGCAAAAATTGAGAACCTTGATGTTCTTTGGCCAAAAGAGCATACTTTTATTAAGATCCTTACATACTTTATGCAAGGATTCAAAAAGTTTACGATTGCTAAGGGTTTATGTGACAGCTGCAGACATCACTTCCACACACAATCTCTTAAACCCATATCATCTTCGTTATCTTGAATTCATTGTTGTTCCTACCGGGAATTTATCGGTATATGTAGAGATTGTAGATACTTTTATACCTCAAGCTTTGACACAATTTTATCACCTTCAAGTGTTGAATGGTAGCAGTACCGGCAATCTTGCAGTACCTAGTGGTATGAACAATCTCGTTAATTTACGACATCTTATTGCTCATGAGAAAGTGCACTCATCAATTGCTAGCGTTGGCAACCTGACCTCTCTTCAAGAATTAAAATTCAAGGTTCAAGATAGTGTTAAGTTTAATATAGGACAACTTCGATCCATGAATGAGCTCGTAACACTTCGAATTTCTCAACTTGAAAATGTGAAAACTAATGAAGAGGCTAGGAGTGCAAGACTGATGGACAAAGAGCATCTTGAAGAGTTGTCATTGTTATGGGGTGATTACAGCATGAGCCCTGAACCTACTGCTGAGAAAACAAGAGATGATGTGCTTGAGGGTCTTGAGCCACATCAGAACCTGAAACACCTACAGTTGATTCGATACAGTGGTGCTACATCACCTACCTGGCTTGCCAGTAATGTTAACTCACTGCAGATACTTCATCTGGAAAACTGCAGAGGATGGCGAATTGTCCACTCTCTTGAAATGCTTCCACTACTTAGGAATCTGAAGTTGATCAGGATGTGGAACTTGATGGAAGTCTCAATTCCTTCTTATTTGGAAGAGTTGGTCTTAGTTAATATGCCAAAATTGGAAAAATGTGTTGGCATTTACGGGCTAGATTTGACTTCTGCTCTAAGAGTATTGATAGTGAAGGATTGTCCTAACCTAAAGGAGTTCACACTTTTCCATAGCGACCATTTTCATGCTGAGCAGAAGTCATGGTTTCCGTCTCTCAGCAAACTCACCATCGGTCATTGTCATCGCATAATGTAATAATCTCTCCTCGTTAATCCTGCTTGTTCAATATATTGCATAATTTTGTTCACTTTGATATATGATGTTTCAGACCATGGAAAATACTTCCACTAGAAGAAATGCGAGCACTCAAGGAGTTGAAGCTAATGGACATGCCTGTTGTTGAAGAGTTGTCAGTTCCTTATCTGGAGAAATTGGTATTAATTCAAATGTTGGGCCTGCAAAGTTGCAGTGGGATAACAGCTTCTCCACCTCTACAATTTCTGGCTTCCAATGTATATCAAAAGGAATGGGTATCTAGCCTCCGCAAACTCACTATCATTGATTGCCCCAGTTTGATAGTGTCAGTTCCTATTCCACCTTCTCCTCTGATTTCTTACCTATACATCAAGGGATTTCCAGCATTTCCAACAATGGAGATAGACCGGGGATCGTTAACTATTGGATCTAATGAGTTGCGTGAGCTGGATGGCAGGACCTTACCATTCCATAATCTGAAGGGCATAAGGGAGCTGTACCTACGAAGATGTCCAAACTTGAACTATATGTGGAGTGAAGGTTTCAACCAGCTCAGTGCTTTAGAGCGTTTGTTTATATCTGACTGCCCTAATCTGTTCCAACCACACATTATGTCAGAGCATGCTCATTAAAACAGTACATCTAATACAGCACACCTGATCCTTCCATCTCTCAAGTATCTCAGGATTTCCTCTTGTGGCATAGCAGGTAGATGGTTAACTCAAATGCTTCCTCATTCGCTGTCCCTTGAGAGGTTGGAATTATGGGACTGTCCACAGATAAAATTCTTATTAATAAGTCAACCTACAGAAACAGAAGCAACAAGCAGTTCAGCTTCAACACAGATAACCTCAACCGGGGAGGATGAACACCTTTTGCAAATTCCATTTAATCTCCGCCTGTCTTTGAAGGAACTGAGTGTTCGGGGATGTCCAGACCTGAAGTTTTCTGGAGTCAATGGGGGATTTGGAGGATGCACCTCCCTTGTGGAGCTATCAGTTTACCATTGCCCCAAGCTGGTCTCATCATTGGTTAATGAAACTAGCAATAATGGATTACTACCATCATCACTTGAAGATCTATGTATCAGTTCTCTCCCAGCAAACTTGCAATCCTTCTCCCCTGAAGGACTGCCCCATCTCAAAAGGTTAAGCCTATGTCGCAGCCAAGATTTGAAGTCTGTACATCTGCATTCCTGTACAGGTTTGGTGTATTTGCAGATAAGAAACTGTCCACACCTTGCTGTTGTGGAAGGCCTGCATCACCTCAGTTCACTTCGAGAATTAGACATCGAAATGAATCCTGGGCTGTCTGCTGCATGGGATCTCAAACTGCAGGAGCAAGAACAAGGTAGCAATCAGGTTCGACTGTTTCCTGTGTCACTTGTAGAACTTTGTATCTCAAATCTCGAAAGCAGCGTCTGTTCCCGATTTTTCTGCCTCCCTTCTATTACGAAATTAGAGTTGTGGGATAGTTCAACTTTGACGTCTGTACAGTTGGGGCACTGCATGGCACTGGAAAATCTGAAGATTGACAGTTGCGAGTCGCTTGCTTCGATCGAGGGCTTCCAGTCCATCAGAAACCTTAGGTCCTTGGAGGTACTTGACTCCTCCAGCTTACTTCCATATCTGCAGCAAGAGGCCTCTGCGTTCTGGTCTCGACTGGAAACTCTAAAGATAACTGATGCAACCATGCTTTCCACTAACCTATGCAAACAACTCACATCTGTACGACGCCTTATATTCTGGTTTCCTGATGGGAATAGTGACGAGCCCATGGTGAGTCTGACAGAGGAACAAGAGAGAGCGCTCCAGCTTCTCACCTCCCTCCGACAACTTTATTTTGAGTACTGCAAGAATCTAGAATCACTTCCTGCAAATCTACGAAGCCTTGACTCCCTTGAGGACTTACGTATCACTGGGTCCCAGCGCATCAAAAGGTTGCCAGAGATGGGCCTCCCACCTTCGCTCAATTATCTACATTTATTCCGTTGCAGCGAGGAGCTCTGTATGCAATGCAGAATGGTAGAAACGGAGAAGCTCAGGGTCTACATTGGTTACTAAGGTACACCTTTTGTCTTCATAAGTAATCGATTCGGTCAATCTCTACTCGTCTTGCTTAGAGTACAACATCTATTAGCACAAGTGTGTCTGCCATGGTCGGTTCCTTGAATTAGGTCTGTCTAATTTAGCACAAGTGGTTGCTGTTTTGTATTTTCTGCTTATTCTCAGTTGCTCAGTATAGCCTGATGTTTTTTTTTTTTTAATCTCAGTGCATTTCTTATTTTCTGCTTATGCTCAGTTGCTCACTTTCACTTCCCTAGAGTAATAAATAAAAGACAGCGAGTGTGATGTTGATCGTGGATGAAAAGCAGAAAGTTGAAAAGTTGTTAATAGAATTTAGCGATGTTATGGACTCTTAGGGACATGAACATAACCCACTGAGTCCACTAAAAATAAAAAATAAAAAACATAACCAACTGAGTGATACTTGAGCTGATTTTTTTGTTATCGATCATTATTTAACAGTTATGTGAAAAACTTTGCATAATAATCCATCATTAATTATTTAACTGTAATGGATTGTGCATTACTCTGGATTTGATCTGTTTATGACTTACACCATCATTAATTAATTTCATGATCCTGAAGGTACTCGGTGTAGAGTTGTTGGCACTGCCATCTACACAAGATGCAGCTGCTGCAGCTCGGTTATCTACACAAGATGCAGCTGCTGAAGGTACTCGGTTATCTGGCCCTGCTGCAGCTGATCATCAGACAGCAGGATGAGCATGCGGTGTAGAGTTGGGTCAGAGTCACTTGTTCTGAACAAGCCTTATGCAAAGAGAACTGACAAATGTAGATGGAACCAAATACATGTACACCTATGAGCAGCTTAAAAGAAGAAAGAAGCAACCAGTTAATCTGATTGTTTTTACTTCAGCTGCAATTTTTTCAGAATATTAACTTGCAGAGATTGGTACGAGAACTGAATTTATTTGCCGGTTTCCATATGCGAGTTGCTTCAGACTGTAGGACGATGTGAAGTCCTGTGGATTATGTGGAGCAAATGTAACGCAGTGAATGCTGGAGAGAAGGGAAGAACGAGATGTGCTGGTTGTTCGACTCGGTAGCCAGTTACGTTGTGGGCTATTAGAGCAGCCCAGCTTCCCGCCAGAGGCCTGGACTCGTTATTTAACATTGTTTCAGCTTTTGTTCTTTTTTTTTTCCCTTCAAAATAAGCAGATTAGTGTAGTACTTCATCCGTTTCATAATGTAACTCATTTTAGCATTTTCCATATCCATATGGATGTTATTGAATCTAGACATATACATCCATATGGATGTAAAAAATGCTAAAATGACTTACATTATGAAACGGAAGAAGTAGATGAGATGATGAGATCCAGTTCGTTGGTGTAGGAAGCCGTACAAATCCATCATCAGTTCTTGGCGCGAACCGTCAGCCGCATCCTCCTCCCGCGGACGGCGGATCTGCTAATCCAGCACGCGCCCGCGACTTCTCTTGCTAACGGGTGCTCTTTGCAGCTAGGAGCTTTTATGTCTCAAATAATTTCATTTTTCAGTCGTACCATAAATAGTACTCCATTCATTCCAAAATATAAACATTTCTGAATAGATAATTGTCCATATTTACAGCTATGGATTTGAATCTACAGTTAACTGAAACATTTGACCATCTGATATTTTTTATAACATTGGATGTCCGATTTATAGGTCTTTCTGGATTTTATCCATCATATAAATGTTACATCCATTTCTAAAGAAATTTGATACAGAAGGTCAAAATAGCTAACGGTATGGTTTTGTGAAGCTTCATTGCCATAATACTTAATGACCATAATACTTAATGTTACGTGTTACCTGTCAAATTTTTTATGATTTTGTATAACTTGGATCGTAATAGGATGGGCTTCATAAAATTTACTCAAATTAAGGGCCTGTTTAGTTTGCGAGAAGGGAATTTTTCGGTGTCATATCGGACATTTGACCGGATGTTGGAAGGGTTTTTCGTACACGAATGAAAAAAAACTAATTTTATAACTCGCCTGGAAACCGCGAGACGAATCTTTTGAGCCTAATTAAGCCGTCATTAGCACATATGAGTTAGTAATAGCACTTATAGCTAATCATAGACTAATTAGGCTCAAAAGATTAAAATTAGTTTTTAAATTTATCTATATTTAATACTGTAAAAAAAAATTGATGTGATGTTTTTTGGAAATTTTTTTTTCCGGAACTAAACAGGGCCTAAGAAGAAGCCAAGAAGGAGAAGAAAGAAATGGAAGGAGAGCCGCCTGGTGGGAGGGAGTGGGCGGTGGTGGCGCTGCCGCCGGCGAACCGCGCCACGGTGCGGACGAGGATGGGGGACGTCGGCGGGGGGCCAAATTTCCAACCGCATCACATCACCAACTCACCATTACCCGCCTATGCGACGTGTGTTGGTGGAAGGTGAAAACCCCCTCTCAAATCTCTAAGTCAACTTAGCCGATTAGCGATTGATATGCAGTAGGTCAGATCCAGCTCCGCGGAGTCGATTTTAGTTTTTCTTTTTTAAGGCGGAGTACCCATTTGGGTTCTTTATTATTGTTATTATTACAAGTGTAAGTTGGAATAATCCGTGGTTGGTTGTCAGTTAATTTCCCCTCTTGTATCATTCCACGCATAATTCCATGGCTGTGCACTGCAGACCGCAGATCATGTCTCTTTGATTCTCATCTCCTTTGCTACCTGCCTTGTTTTCTGCCCATAATCTTCCATCCCCTTGTTCGCTCAAGGGCTGTTCTTGCTGCTGCCTACTGGGGCGCGATGGGGTTGGTTGGCACGGCAGTTGATGCTGCAATAGGATGGATGGTGCAAGGCATCCTTGGAAGTTTCTTCACTGGGCAGATGCAAGTGTGGTCTCATGAAGTTGGGCTTGCTAAAGATGTGGAGATGCTCGAGTCTGAGATGAAGAGCGTGCAGATGGTGCTTGCTGCTGCTGAGGGAAGGAGGATTCACAACAAGCCACTGTCTGAATCATTGGATGAGCTAAAAGAGCTGCTTTATGACGCCGAGGATGTCATGGACGAGCTTGATTACTACCGGCTCCAGCAACAGATCGAAGGTGGTGCCTCACTCTTCTCTTCGTGTTTATTGATTTCTGAGATAAACTCACCCCTCAGTTTATCTCCTGGTTAATTGTGATTTCCCTTTCAAGTACTTTTAACTTTTGTTAATAGCTTTTTAAGGAAACCTTGGCTAATTACTAACAGTTCTAAGATAATGTGCTTAAGTAGTTTTCTAAGATAATGTGCTTAAGGGGTATCCTCAGTACGGTTGTATCACCTTGGTGTAATTAGCTGAGTTCAATAAAGCTTCCATTATCTAAAAAAAGTAGTTTTCTTTTGTTTGTCCCTCATAACAAGTCAACAACTGGCTATTTGCTTATGTAGGGAAAGGTTGGAATGCTGCTGCCTGTATTAATCCTGAGGGAAGCCGTGTATCTTCATACAGTCCATCTCTTTTTCAGCGAGTAAGTGGCAAGATGAATGAAATTATTACTTGGGTCATTCATGACAGAAAAAGGAAAAGAGACGAGGATGAGCCAACTCATAGCATCATGTTACCTCTTGAGATCAAACATGGCATTTCTGAGAGGATCAATGGAATAGTCAACTGTTTACGCATTAGGAGCAAGTCTGTGCAGGGGGTTCTTCAGCTTGAGATCTCCTGCCCCATTGTGGTGCCAAAGCAAACTCAGAGTGTGGCCAGGGGCGCACGCCTGACAACCTCTATTCCCATTGAACGCAAGGTGTACGGCAGGGATGCAGAGAAGGAAAACATAATAAAGTTGTTAACAAGTGGGAGACCTAGTGATCTAGGTGTTCTGCCATTAGTTGGTGTCGGTGGTGTTGGGAAAACAACGCTTGCTAGATTTGTATACCATGATGAAAGAATCAAAGAACATTTTGATTTGCGAATGTGGATTTGTGTATCTGATTATTTCAATGAAGTGAGACTAACACGCGAGATGTTAGAGGTCCTGTGTAAAGATAGACGAGGTTATGAAAATATAACCAGTTTTGATGCACTGCAGGAGAGCCTTTTAGATAAAATTAGACACAAAAGATTTCTGCTTGTATTGGATGATATCTGGGAAGATAAGGACAGGAGTAGATGGGATAAGCTGTTAGCTCCACTAAGATTTAATGAAGCAAATGGTTGCATGATTTTAGCAACAACTCGAAGGACATCGGTTGCAAGAATGATAGGAACAATGCATAAGGTTGAAGTGAATGGCCTGAGTGACACAGAGTTTTGGTTGCTCTTCAAAGCATGGGCTTTTTTTGGTAATGAGAACCAGGAGCATGATCCAACTATGCAGTCCATTGGGCAACACATTGCTAAAGCACTAAAGGGCAATCCACTGGCTGCACGGAGTGTTGGTGCTCTTCTAAACAGGAATGTTAGCTATGAGCACTGGAGGAAAGTTCAGTACAAATGGAGATATCTTCTAGAACAGGATGATGATATTCTAACCATCTTGAAGTTCAGTTATGAATTTCTACCGGTCCACCTGCAGCAGTGTTTCTCATACTGCTCACTGTCTCCAAAGGATCACAAACTTAGAGGGGAAAAATTGGTCCGTGCTTGGATATCACAAAATTTTGTGGAGTGCGAATGCCATTCCAAGAAATTGGAGGAAACAGGGAAGCAATATTTGGATAATTTAGTTGATTGGGGCTTCCTCGAAGAGGTTGAGTCACACTACATTATGCATGACTTAATGCATGACTTGGCAGAAAAGGTTTCATCAAATGAGTGTGCTATTATAGATGGATTGGGATCTAAGAATATACCACCAAATGTCCGTCATTTGTCAATCATAACTACTGCTTATGATGAGAAACGATCTTGCGACTTTCCTAGTAGTGAGAAGTTTGAGAACATACTACATAAGATCGTGCCTTTGCAAAAACTCAGGACCTTGATGTTCTTTGGTGAAAGCAGCATAATGTTATTAAGATCCTTACATACTTTATGCAAGGAGTCAAAAGGTTTACGATTACTACGGATATATGTGACAGCTGATGACATATGCACTACACACAATTTGTTGAATCCGTATCATCTTCGCTATGTTGAATTCATTGTTGTCCCGACCACGAATATTTTTGGATCTCTAGATTTTGTAAATACTCCTATTCCTCAAGCTTTGACAAAATTTTACCACCTCCAAGTGTTGGATGCTAGCAGTCGAGTCAATCTTGTAGTATCAACTGATATGAATAATCTCGTTAATTTACGTCATCTTATTGCTCACGAGAAAGTGCACTCAACGATTGCTGGTGTTGGTAACTTGACCTCTCTTCAGGAACTGATATTCAAGGTTCAAGATGCTAGTAATTTCAATATAGGACAACTTCGATCTATGAATGAGCTTGTAATACTTGGAATTTCTCAACTTGAAAATGTGAAAACTAAAGAAGAAGCCAAGAGTGCAAGATTGATTGATAAAGAGCATCTTCAAGAGTTGTCGTTGTCATGGGATGATAAAAACATGAGCTCTGGACCTACTGCAGAGAAAACAAGAGACGATGTGTTTGAGGGTCTTGAGCCACACCACAACCTCAAACACCTACAGTTGACTCGATACAGTGGTGCTACATCGCCAACCTGGCTTGCCAGTAACGTTAAGTCACTGCAGGTACTTCATCTAGAGAACTGTAGAGAATGGCAAATTATTAACTCTCTTGAAATGCTTCCAGTACTTAGGAAGTTGAAGTTAATCAGGATGTGGAATTTGATGTCAGTCTCAATTCCTTCTTATTTGGAAGAGTTGATCTTAGTTAATACACCAAAACTGGAAAAATGTGTTGGCACTTATGGGTCAGATTTGACTTCTGGTCTAAGGGTATTGGTGGTGAAGGATTGCCCTTGCCTGAATGAGTTCACCCTTTTTCACAGTGACTATTTCCACACCAACCAGAAGTTATGGTTTCCGTCTCTCAACAAGCTCACCATCGGTCATTGTCATCATATAATGTATTTATCTATTATCGTTAATATTGCTTTACAGTATATTGCGAAATCACTGTGCACTTACTTTGATAAAATGATGTTTCAGATCATGGAAAATTCTTCCTTTAGAAGAAATGCGAGCACTCAAGGAGTTGGAGTTAATGGACGTGCCTGTTGTTGAAGAATTGTCAGTTCCTTCTCTGGAGAAGTTGGTGTTGATTCAAATGCCTAGCCTGCAACGTTGCAGTGGAATAACAGCTTCTCCACCTCTACCGGTTTCGACCTCCCAAATACATCAAAAGGAATTGGTATCTAGTCTCCGTAAACTTACTATCCATGATTGCCCCAGTTTGATAGTGTCGCTTCCTATTCCACCTTCTCCTCTGATTTCTGACTTATCTGTCAAGGGGATTTCAGTATTCCCAACAATTAACTTATCTAATGGAACGTTGAGTATTGAATCTAATGAGTTGAATGAGTTGGATAACAGGATCTTACCGTTCCATAATCTGAAGGGCTTAAGGTGGATGTACCTACAACATTGTCCAAACCTGAGCTATCTATCCAGTGAAGTTTTCAGCCAGCTCGTTGCTTTAGAGCGTTTGTTTATAGAGCACTGCCCTAATTTGTTCCAGCCACACTCCATGTCCGAGCCTGTTCGTGAAAACAGTATACTTAACACAGATCACCTTGTCCTCCCATCTCTCAGGTATCTCACAATTTCCTCGTGTGGCATAGTAGGTAGATGGCTAACACAAATGCTTCCTCATCTGCCGTCCCTTGAAGACTTTTTATTATGGGACTGTCCACAGATAAAATTGCTGTTAATCAACCAACCAACAGAAACAGAAGCAACCAGCAGTTTGGCTTCAGTAGAGACAGCCTCATCTAGGGATGAACATATTCTGAAAATTCCATGCAATCTCCTTCGTTCTCTAAAGTGGTTGCTAATTCGGGAATGTGCAGACCTGGAATTTTCTGGAGTCAATAGAGGATTTGCAGGATTCACCTCTCTTGTGATGCTACAAATTAGGGAATGCCCCAAGCTGGTATCATCATTGGTGACCGAAACAAAAGATACTAATGTATTACTACCACCGTCACTTGAACATCTTGATATCGGTCCTCTTCCAGCAAACCTGCAGTCCTACTTTCCTAAAGGCCTGCCCTGCCTCAAGAAGTTAAGCCTAAATAGCGGCGAATATTTGAAGTCTGTACAACTGCATTCATGTTCGGTTTTGGAGTATTTGCAGATCTTGCGGTGTCCACACCTTAGTGTGTTGGAGGGCCTGCAGCACCTCAGCTCCCTTCGAAGATTACGCATCGAAATGAATCCTGAGTTGTCCGCTTCATGGGATCTCAAACTGTTTCCTCTGTCACTTGTAGAACTTGGGGTCAGAAAAGTCGAGGGCAGCTTCCATTCCAGCTCTCTGTCCTGCCTCCCTTCTATCACGAAATTAGAGATACAGGATAGTCCAGAATTGGTGTCTGTACAGCTAGGATACTGCACGGCACTGGAAGAGCTAGAGATTACAAATTGCAAGTCACTTGCTTCGGTCGAGGGCATCCAGTCCATTAGAAACCTGAGGTACTTGAAAGTACTCTTTGCCCCCAGCTTATCTCCATATCTGCATGGGGTCTCAGGGATCTGGTCTCGACTGGAAACTCTATGGATTACTGATGCAGCTGTGCTATCCACGCCCCTATGCAAACAGCTCACAGCTCTACGTGAGCTTACGTTTTGGGGTAAGCAGAGGGAGGGATATGACGGCGAGACCATGGTGAGTCTGACAGAGGAGCAAGAGAGAGCGCTCCAGCTTCTCACCTCACTCCGAGTACTGTATTTCTTCTACTTGCAGAATCTCAAGTCACTTCCTGCGAATCTACAAAGCCTTGACTCCCTCGAGGAGTTGTATATCAATTTGTGTCTGAGCATCCTAAGGCTACCACAGATGGGCCTTCCACCTTCGCTCCGTTACCTAACTTTGTACCGCTGCAGCGAAGAGCTCTGTGTGCAATGCAGAATGGCAGAAACTGGTAACCTCAGGGTCGGCATTTACTCCGTAGTGGGTATTCCCATGCCTGATTATGGTACATATTCCTATGCCTGATTATGTTGCAACTGCCCTTCCCTAAACTAGAGTTCATGCTGTCTGCATATGCACCGAGTCCGAAACAACTACACATGTATCTGCATTTCTGCTGTGCAACTGCTATGATATAGTCAAAATGATACAGTTAAAGCTTGTGTGTAACTCCAATCTTTGCTATTGTTGTAGAATGTAACTCCAATCTTTGCTATTGTTGTAGAAATATAGAAAGCAGCACTATTCAGTTTTGGGTCTTTTGGCAAGTCCAACCTGAAAGGCGAAGGAAGCATTTCTTCCTAGTAAGTTTGAAGAGGCTTCTGCAAGGATGCATCACATCACTCAGCACTCAGCGGGTCTCAACACTTGCCTCTCATGCTACATTGGAGTACTACATATAAGGCACGAGATGCGTAGGATATGCTACTACCTCACAAACTGCATTAGTACGCTATCTTGCTTGTTCTGAAAGAAGCCATCATCAGCGGTAAGCATCTCACACTGCTGTAATGTGACTGTCCATGCATTTGATTTCATCTACATCTTCTGCCACAATACTTAAATTATTAAGAGTATTAATTATGCAGCATCAAGAATTTGGAAATAATCTCTGTTTGACTTGCATTCCTTAGCTAATGGGCTGGGCAGCTAGCAGCGAGAAGAATGGAAGGGAAGAAACATGCCTCGGTGGCTCTGTAGGATGGACTGCCTGGAGGACTGTGCCATCAGGTTTCTTGAGTTCATGACTGCTCTGATTAGCATAAGTGGTCACCATTTCATATTTTACACTTGTGCTCAGTCGCCCACTTCTCTAGAGTAACAGAAAATAAGAAATGGCGAGCATCATATAGGGTCGTGGTTCAAAAAGTAGAAGTAGAATTTTCTCCTTCTTAATACAATGTTTGGTCGGCAAAGCCGGCCCGGCGAAAAAAGAGAGAGAGAGTAGAAGAGTTGAAAAACCATTAACAGAATTATAACAGAACCAGCTGGGGAATTTGTATGAGCTGATTTTTTTTAGTTGTTGACAATTGTTTGGCAGCGGATTATTGCATTACAATGGATTATATTTATTCATGACTGATTGATACTAATTAATTCCATGATCTTGAAGGTACCTGGTGTAGACTTCTTGGTGGCTTGGCGCAATCATCTACACGAGATGTAACGTCATCTGACTCCGGTGCCATCTGCTGGCTGCTGCAGCTGATCACCGGACATTAGGAGCATGCAGCAGAGAGTAGCTGCACCTGCTCTCTTGCCATCTATTCAGCTCCTCTTACTCACTGCTGCAGAGGTAGAAGATGTTAAGATTCGGTCAATCACTTGCTCTGCACAAGCATTTTATACAAAGATAATTCACAAATCGATGATACCAAATGCATGGACGCCTATGAGAAGCATTTTAGAACAAGGGATAAGTATCCAATTACTCTGGTCAGCTCATGTAGTAGCCTGTAGATGTTGCCACGCTGCCGCCCATGGTTATGTATTGCACAAGCTTTGGTTCGGTTTCGGCCTGTCTCCTCCCACCAAGAAATGGCGAGCCTGATGCAGAATGTAGGTGGATAATACAAGAGAATTGGAAAGAAATTTCTACGCCAAATAGGTATACTAACATGAGCTGATTTACGAAATCTTTTCATTTGTATTATTTTGCTGATAATCGTTTAACAGTGGACAATTGCACGCAGAATGTATCGGTATTGGTTGGTAGGCCGTAGGCCTACACCGTTCACAACCCATGTGACGGTGTCCCATGGAATAGCATTCCTGTTGTCTTCACAAGTACATGTAGTACGAAGTATCTATTAGCAGCGCACATATGGTGTACCTTGCTTTGCCTGTCCTCGTGTGGCTGCCAGCCTGCCAGCCAGCCATCGTCATGGTCGGTTCCTTGAATTCAGGTCCGTCTAGTTTAATACTCCCTCCATCCCATAATATAAGGGATTTTGAGTTTTTACATGCAACGTTTGACCACTCGTCTTATTCAAAATTTTTTGAAATTATTATTTATTTTATTTGTGACTTACTTTATTATCTACAGTACTTTAAGCACAACTTTTCGTTTTTTATATTTGCAAAAAAAATTTGAATAAGACGAGTGGTCATCAAACGTTGCAAGTAAAATCTCAAAATCCCTTATATTGTGGGACGGAGGGAGTATAAGTGATTGCCGTTTCGTATTTTCTGCTTATGCTCAGTTTCTCAATATATAGTCTGATAGTTTTTATCTCAGTGCATTTTGTATTTTCTGCTTATGCTCAGTTGCTCACTTCCCTATAGTAATAGAAAAATAAAAGGCATGAGTGTGATGTTGATAGTGGATGAAAAGCAGAAGAGTTGAAAATACTTTTATAAGTCGTTTTAACTTTTTTCCTAGTCAAATACTTTTAAGTTTGACCAAATTTATAGAAAAATATAGCAACATTTCCAACACAAAACAAACATAATCAATGTTACATTTAATGAAACTAATTTAGTGTTGTAGATGTTGCTAATTTTTTCTATAAATTTAGTCAAATCTAAAGTTTGATTAGGAAAAAAAAGTCAAAACGACTTAAAATATGAAACGGAGGGAGTAGAACTTAGAGCAAGGATAATAATATAGCTCACTTCCTACTATTAGCCAATCTTAAAGCCAACACATATAATAAATTAGCTATAAGGTTGGCTACAATTTTCTTCCCCTCCCTCTATCTCTCACTTATACATTAATTGTATTTGTCTTGGAGCTTGTGTTAAGCTAGCTCTTGCATGAGAACCAACACCATTAACTTTTTGTTACATATCTCCTCCACATAAGCTTATGGTAGGCTTATAGCTCACTATTATACTTGCTCTTAGCAATGTTATGGACTTGTAGGGACATCAACATAACCAAATAAGAGATACTATGGGCTGATTTTTTTAGTCATTGATTATTATTTAAAGTTGTGTGAAAAACTTTGCATAATAATTGATTGTGCATTACACTGGATTCGATCTGTTTATGATTTACACCGTCATTAATTAGTTCCATGATCCTGAAGGTACTCGTTGTAGAGTTCTTGGCGCTGTCATCTACACAAGATGTAAAGTCATCTGGCCCTGCTGCAGCTGATCATTAGACAGCAGGATGAGCATGCAGTGGAGAGCAACTGCACCTGCTCTCCGTGTGAAGCTTGGGTTAGTCACTTGTTCTGAGCAAGCATTATGCAAAGAGAATTGACAAATGTAGATGGAACCAAATACACGTACACCTATGAGCAGCTTAAAAGAACAAGAAAGGAGTAACCAGTTAATCTGGTCAGTTGATATGTGTTACCCTGTAGATCATGCCGCACCGCAGCCCGTGGTTATTTATGGTGCAATGTACTCTGATGGTTTTTAACTTCAGCTGCTTTTTTTTTTTTTTTGTTTCAGAACCTTTACTTGCAGAGATTAGTATGAAAACTGAATTTCTTTCTCGGTTTCAATATGTGAGTTGCTTCAGACAGTTGTACGATCTGGAGTCCTGTGGGTTCTGTGGAGCTAACATAACACATCGAATGCTGGAGAGAAAGCAAGAATCAGAGATGAGATGTGCCAGTCAGTCCAGCCAAGCCATATGCCCTGGAATTTCAATCGGTGCTTGGTAAGAGAATGAGGTAAGGACACCAACCTGCCAAGAAAATATTGTTCGTGCCTGAAGATTTATCAGAATTGGGCATGTCGGGAGAATCTGAACAATGGTGGTTGTTGCTTTGTAGTCTGGAGCTCAGGTGGGCATTGGGCAACCATGGGGAGGAGGAGCATAATGCAGGTGCTGGCCAGATTTTTCTGGGCTTCTGATCGCTTCCATGCTGAGTTGAGTTTGTTGCAAGCATGTCTCCAATCTCTCGAGTTTGCCTCTGATGCAGGAATGCATAAGCAGAATAGTGAAGAAACATTTTGGGATGGAGGTAGTATGTTTGTAATATCGATATTGGCCTATATATATTTGTGGACGACGACCACTGATTCATTCTTTGGTTAGGGAAACTAAGTTTCAGCTATCTTGTAATCTCATTGGTATTCCTAATCTCTGAGTGTAATTCAGTCGCCCATGAATGAATTAGCTCATGAGTTTATTGGAGCTTACATGGATCCGGCGAGTGTCTTGTTGTGACTGGACTGGATATTGTGAACAATGTTTCAGCTTTTTGGTGTTCTTTTTTTCTTTCAAAAAGAACAGATTAGTGTAAGATATGGGCGATGAATTAGAGATTCGTATAGTCGATGAGATGGTGAGATCATCCAGTTCGTTGATGCAGGCAGCCGGACAAATTCATCATCAGCTGTTCGGATTTGCTAATCTTATACGGCGGGCGCCCGCGACTTGTGTTGCTAACGGGCGCTTGTCTGCAGCTATTTGGTCACAGTGGTCGCTCAAAGCTGCCGCGAATGGCCACCGAGGAATGAAACCCTAGTTCACGCCCACCGGGGATGCTGCGACTGCGATTCGTCGCGCGGCGTTCTCGCGGGATCCACCGGTGGTGTGGTGGTGGGGATTCCGCGCCGGCGAAAATCTCCGCTTCCGTCCCTACCTGGCTAGATTCATCAGTGCGCGTCGTGGTGGTGGTGGTGGGTGAAAGCTCCCAAATGGAGTGGTTCAAAGGTTAGATCCACTTTTTCTGCTATTTCATCCTTCAATCCAAGTGAAAGCTGAAAAAGAAATGAATCTGAAACCGGATATTTTGTGTAGGATTGGTGTTTTACTTCAACAGTTGCGACTATTGGTTGGATCATGGATTGGGAGGTCCGAATCGGCTGTTCATTGTACCCTCGGCCCCTGTGTTGGCAAGGTCATGTGATACATACACAGGTAGGAGTAACACTCAAAACACTGTGTGCTGATTAGGTGATCTACAAGTTGCCTCCTCGACTACTAGAATCTATAGTGTGTGTTCACTTCACTGACCGAGTTCAGGCCTAGTTCGGTCATTGTTAGCACTTGCTTTCACGAAATTAGCACAAAGCCGTGCCAGTGGCAGAGCTCGAGCTCGACGGGGTATTGGTGGAGGCCATGTCCTTGAAGCCTTGTTTGGATCATGGACTGGCAGAATCGGTT
Source organism: Oryza longistaminata (assembly GCA_009805545.1). NCBI lineage: Eukaryota > Viridiplantae > Streptophyta > Magnoliopsida > Poales > Poaceae > Oryza > Oryza longistaminata. Next base: position 1,118,032 of record CM020179.1, read on the forward strand.
TCATTGTGCTCTACGCATGCCGCTCTCTTGGCTACATATGTTCAGGACTTCAGATCAGCTCCGAGCTCGTTGATACATAATGGAGGTAACACGTGATGTCGCAACGGTCTTTTTCCCTCTGCTTATGTTTCTTAGGCTCAATAAATGAACTGCTGAATCATACTCAGCAACCTTATCATCTTCTTATCCTCAACATTTAGGCAACAGCATCTAGTAGTTGGTATGTAACATCACATGCTTAGATTTTCTGCATGGTCGATGTCACAGTCTGCTCCACTAGCTTGTAATCACAGACTCACGGTACTACCAAATATTTCAACTGTGGAGCCAAAGAAGACTTGACTTGCGGCCTCCCATCGGCTGTGCAGACCACACATCATTCTTCTTTGGATCTTATCTCATTTGTATCATACCTTCTCAGTTGATCCCATCTTCTTTCATTGCGCCACTTTCGTCTAAATCCATCCTCTTGTGCAAGGGTTGTTCTTGCTGCAGCTGCTGCAGCCTCCTTAGGTGCACTGGGGAACGATGGGATTGGTTGCCACAGCAGCTGAGGCTGCAATAGGATGGGTGGTGCAAAGCATACTCGGAAGTTTCTTCACAGGACAGATGCAAGTGTGGACTCGTGAAGTTGGGCTCGACAAACAAGTGGAGGAGCTTGAGACTGAGATGAGAAACATGCAGATGGTGCTCGCAGCTGCTGAGAGAACCAAGATTGATAATAGGCCACTGTCTGAGTCACAGGATGAGATAAAGGAGCTAATTTACGACGCTGAGGACGTGATGGACGAGCTTGATTACTACCGGCTCCAGCGACAGGTCGAAGGTGGTGCCTGACTTATCAATCTGTCATTCTGTGTTTCTTGTTTTTAATTAGCAGTTGTAAGATAATGCCCACTTTTTTGCTCAATTAGCTTTGTCTTGTTTGTCCCCATAACAACATGTAGTTTCCTTATCCAGGGAACGGTTCTAGTGCTGCTTCTTGTACTAACCCTGAGGGAAGTTTTGTGTCTTCATCCACTCCATCTTACTTCCAGCGAGTAAGCAACAGCATGAATCAAAATATTGGTTTGGCTATGCGTGGCAAAAAAAGGAAAAGCGAGGAAGAGGAGGATCAAACTCATAGCACCGTGCTGCCTCTTGAGATTAAACATGATATTTCTAAGAGGATCAACGAAATAGTGAATCGCTTACGCTCTAGGGGCCAGCCTGTGCAAGGAGTTCTTCAGCTAGAGATCTTACGCCAAATTGCAATGCCAAAGCAAAGCCAGAGTGAGCCCAGGAAGTCTCGTCAGACAACTTCTCTTCCAATTGAACACAAGGTTTACGGGAGGGACACAGAGAGGGACAACATAATAGAGCTATTAACAAAGGGGAAATCTAGTGATCTAGGTGTTCTGCCATTAGTTGGCGTTGGTGGTGTTGGAAAAACGACTCTTGCTAGATTTGTATACAATAATAATAGAATTGAAGAGCATTTTGATTTGCGAATGTGGGTTTGTGTATCTGATAATTTCAACGAAAAGAGCCTAACCTGTGAAATGTTAGACCATGTGTGTAAAGATAGACAAGGGTATGGAAATATTATCAATTTTGATGCATTGCAGAAGACCCTTTTGGAGAAAATTAGACACAAAAGATTTCTGCTAGTATTGGATGATATGTGGGAAGATAGGGACAGGAAAGGATGGGAAAATCTGTTAGCTCCATTGAAATGTAATGAAGCAACCGGCTGCATGATTTTAGTGACAACCCGAAGGACATCAGTTGCAAGAATGACTGGAACAATGAGTAAGATAGACGTGAATGGTTTGGATGAAACAGAGTTTTGGTCCCTCTTCAAGGCATGGGCGTTTTTTGGTAATGAGAACCAGGAGTGTGATCCAACTTTGCGATCCATTGGGCAACATATTGCTGAAGCATTAAAGGGCAACCCACTGGCTGCTCGGAGTGTTGGTGCACTGTTAAACAGGAATGTTAGCTTGGAGCACTGGAGGAAAATTCAGTACAAATGGAGATCTATTCTGGAACAGGATGATGATATTCTAGCCATATTGAAGCTCAGTTATGAATTTCTGCCAGTCCACTTGCAGTACTGTTTCTCATACTGCTCTCTGTTTCCAAAGGACCACAAATTTTGTGGGAGAAAATTAGTCCGTGCTTGGATATCACAAAATTTTGTGGAGTGTGAATGCCATACCGAGAGATTGGAGGAAATAGGGAAGCAATATTTGGATAAGTTAGTTGATTGGGGCTTCTTAGAAGAGGTTGAGTCCCACTATGTTATGCATGACTTAATGCATGACTTGGCAGAAAAAGTTTCATCCAATGAGTATGCTACTGTTGATGGGTTGGAATCTAAGAAAATTTCACCAGGTGTTCGGCATTTGTCTATCATAACTACTTCTTATGATAAAGTTGAACATTGCAATTTTCCTAGCGAGAAGTTTGAAAAAATTATACAGAATATCAGATCTTTGCAAAAATTAAGGACCTTGATGTTCTTCGGCCGAAATAGCACAATGCTATTAAGGTTCTTACATACTTTATGCAAGGAGTCAAAAACGTTACGATTGCTAAGGATTTATGTGACACCTGCAGACATCAGCTCTACACTTAATTTGTTAACACCATATCATCTTCGTTATCTGGAATTCATTATCTACGCCTGGTCACCATATGGATATGTAAATACTTCTATTCCTCAAGCTTTGACAAAATTTTATCACCTTCAAGTGTTGGATGGTAATAGTAGAGGCAATCTTGTAGTACCTGTTGGAATGAATGATCTGATCAATTTACGGCATCTTATTGATCATGAAGAAGTTCACTCAGCAATTGCTAGTGTCGGCAGCCTGACCTCTCTTCAGGAACTAACATTCAACGTTCAAGCCGCTGGTAATTTTTGTATCAGGCAACTTAGATCCATGAATGAGCTTGTGACACTCCGAATATGTCAACTTGAAAATGTGAAAACTGAAGAAGAGGCCAGGAGTGCAAGATTGATAGATAAAAAGCATCTTGAAGCATTATCATTCACATGGAATGATCTTAGCATGACCTCTGAACCTACTGCAGAGAAAACAACAGATGATGTACTAGAGGGTCTTGAGCCACACCATAACCTCAAACACCTACAGTTGACTCGATATAGTGGTGCTACATCACCAACCTGGCTTGCTAATAAAGTTACCTCACTGCAAACACTTCATCTCGATAACTGTAGAGAGTGGCGAATTGTTCGATCTCTTGAAATGCTTCCACTACTTAGGAAGCTGAAGTTGATCAGGATGTGGAACTTGATGGAAGTATCAATTCCTTCTTATTTGGAAGAATTGGTCATAGTCGATATGCCAAAATTGGAAAAATGTGTTGGGACTTACGGTCAAGATTTGACTTCTGGTCTAAGGGAATTGATGGTGGAGGATTGTCCTCAACTAAAGGAGTTCACGCTTTTCCATAGCAACCTTTTTCACTCCCAGCAGAAATCATGGTTTCCGACTCTCAACAAACTCACCATCAGTCATTGTCAACATATAATGTATTTACCTTATTTCTTGTTAATCTTGCTTGTTTAATAAGTTTCAAAATTATTCTGCGCTTACTTTGCTAAATGATGTTTCAGAGCATGGAAAATCCTTCCACTGGAGGAAATGGGAGCACTCAAGGAGTTAGAGTTAATAGATGTGCCTGTTGTTGAAGAATTGTCAGTTCCTTCTCTGGAGAAGTCGGTGTTGATTCAAATGCCAAGCCTGCAAAGGTTCAATGGGATAACAGTTTCTCCACCTCTACAGTTCTCGAATTCCCAAGTGGATCAGACGGAATGGATATCTAGTCTCCGTGAACTCACTATCCATGATTGCTCCAGTTTGATATTGCCGTGTCCTCCTATTCCTCTGGTTTCTTACTTATCCATCAAAGGAGTTTCAGCATTTCCAACAGTGGAGATAAATCAGAGAACATTCACTATAAAATATAGCGAGTTGAGTGAGATGGATGGAAGGATCTTTCTGTTCCATAATCTAAAGAGCATAACATCTATGAGACTAGAAAATTGTGCAAACTTAATATATAATTGGAGCCAAGCTTTCAGCCAGCTCATCTCTTTAGAGCATTTGGTTATAGCAAAGTGCCCTAGTTTGTCAGAGTTTGCTCATGAAAACATTACACCTGACACAAATTACCTTTTCCTCCCATCTCTCAAATCTCTCAAAATTTTCTCGTCTGGCATAACAGGTAGATGGCTAACTCAAACGCTTCCTCATTTGCCATCGCTTGAGTACTTAAAGTTGCAGGACTGTTCACAGCTAAATTTCCTGCTAATAAGTCAATCTACAGAAACAGAAGCAACCAGCAGTTTGGCTTCAGCAGAGACAACCTCAGCCAGGGATGGGCAGCTTCTGAAAATGCCATGTAATCTCCGTTCTCTTAAGTGGTTATGTATTTCTGATTGTCCGAACCTGGAGTTTTGTGGAGGCAATGGATGCTTCGGAGGATATACATCTCTTGTGGAGCTACAGATATGTGGCTGCCCAAAGCTTGTCTTGTCTTCGGCGAATGAAACGAACAATGTTGGATTGCTCCCAACGTCAATTCAGAAACTCTGGATAGAAAACTTGCCGTCCTTTTTCTCCCCTGAAGGCTTGTCCTTCCTCAAAAGGTTGCGCCTAAATAGCAGCCGATATTTGAAGTCTCTGCAGCTGCATTCCTGTACAGCCTTGGAGGTTTTGAATATCAGGGGCTGTCAACAGTTGGGTGTATTGGAGGGCCTGCAGGGTCTCAGCCTCCTTCAAAGATTGAGCATCGAGATGAATCCTGAGTTGTCTGCTGCGTGGTCTCTCAAACTGCAGGAGCAAGAACAAAGCGGCAATCAGGTTGGACTGTTTCCTCCGTCACTCGTAGAACTTGAGATCAGTAATCTCAAGGGCAGCATCCATCCTTGCTTTCTCTCCTGCCTACATTCTCTCACGAGATTATATATAGAGGATAGTCCAGAGCTGGTGACTCTACAGCTGGGATACTGCACGGCATTGAAAACGCTAACGATTTATGACTGTAAGTCACTTGCCTCAATCGAGGGCTTGCAGTCCATTAGAAACCTTAGGTCCTTGACAACAAGTGACTCCCCCGGTGTAACTCCATGTCTACAGCTTGTGTCGCAGCAGGAAGGGGCCTCTGGGATCTGGTCTCGACTGGAAGTTCTATGTACTGATGACGCCTCTGTCCTTACCACGTCACTATGCAAACATCTCACATCTCTGAAAACCCTTGCGGTTGTGTCGCGATTTAATGATGATGAGCCCATGGTGAGTCTGACAGAGGAACAGGAGAGAGCCCTCCAACTTCTCACCTCCCTCCAACAACTTGAATTTTCCAACCACCATTATCTTGAGTCACTTCCTGCAAATCTACGAAGCCTCGACTCCCTCGAGGCGTTGCATATCAATGGGTGCCGGAGCATTCGAAGGCTACCAGAGATGGGCCTCCCGCCCTTGCTCACATGCCTTAATTTAATTGGCTGCAGCAAGGAGCTATGTTTGCAAGGAAAAATGGCACAAACGGAGAAGCTCATGGTCTACACTGCCTGATCGCGTAACACTTCTGTCTTAAGGTACATTTCTGTCTTAACAAGTAATCGATGCACTTACACTTTGCTTGCTTAAAGTAGATTATCTTTCAGCAGTTTGAGTCAGTATGGTGTATCACTGCCTTGTCTGACATCGCGTGGCTGCTGGCCATCGTCATGGACTTAGGGTCGCTTACCTTGAGTTCAAGGCTGTCAGAGAAAGCTAAAAAGGGGACATCACGTTTGCTCTGGAGACTTCGAAATTATCATGTTAAATGGTGAAAAAAAGGTAAAGATCTACACCATCTGATTGTGGTGGGTTTAGATTTAATGGTGGGGATTGGTCGAAATAGTTTTATACTTGTATTACATAAATAGAAGGTTGTATATCCAAATATGAAATAGACCATGAGCTTCTCCGTTAGTGCCATTTTTCCACATAAATAGAAGGTTGTATATCAATTTCCCACACAATTTAAATAAATTTCCTACACAATTTTTAAATATACTTTAATCTAGCTCAGTGCAAAATTGTGTGGGAAATTCAGTTAGTCTAGCATTAGCGACCACCATTTTGTATTTTCCATTTGTTTTGCTCACTTCCCTGGAGTAACAGAAAATAAGGAATGGCAGGTATGATGTAGTTTGGATGAAAATTATACCATTTTGATGTTGCAAATGTGGGTTTGTGTATCTGATAATTTCAGTGAAATGAGCATAGCGCGAGAGATGTCAGAGTAGGTGTCTAAAGATAGACAAGGGTATGGAAATATAACCAGTTTTGAGGCACTGCAGGAGACCCTTTTGGAGGAAAATTAGAAACTCTAGATTTCTGCTTGTATTGGACGATGCATGAGAAGATAGTTCCAGGAGCAGTCGATCAGGTGCAATGAGCTATTAACTATACTGAGACCATTTTCTTAAAAAAAAAAAAAAGCTATATTGAGACGTAATGAAGCAAAAGGCTGCATGAAGTGGTTCCAGTTTGTTATTTATTGTTCCCTTATAATTAATTTCAAACTTTTGTTATGTAGATCGTGAATGAAAATTACAAGATGATTGAAAAAAACATTAACACAACTTAGCAGTGGTATGGACTTGTATGGACATCCAGATGAATCCTGAGCTGTCAGCTGCATGGCATCTCAAACTGCAAGAACAAGAACAAGGTGGCAATCAGGCTCAGGTGTTTCCTCCATCACTTGTTGAACTTCACATCTCAAATCTCGAAGGAAGCATCAGTTCACAATTTCTGTGTCTTCCTTCAGTAACGAAATTAGCAGTGCGGGATAGTCCAGCCTTGAAGTCTATTCAGTTGAAACACTGCATGACACTGGAAAAGCTAGAGATTATCAACTGCAAGTTGCTTGCTTCAATTGAGGATTTCCACTCAATTAGAAACCTTAGATCCTTGAAGGTACTTGGCTCCCGCAGCTTATCTCCATATCTGCAGCAAGAGGCCTCTGGGATGTGGTTCCGACTGGAAAGTCTAATGATTGATGATGCAGCTGTGCTCTCTGTGCACTTATGCAAACAACTCATCTCTAAGAATCCTACAGTTCTGGTCTATGGGCATGGCGAGACTGATGGAGGAACAAGAGAGAGCACTCCAGCTTCTCACCTCCCTCCGACAACTTGGTTTCTCGCGGTGCCAGAAGCTTGAGTCACTTCCTGCAAATTTACGAAGCCTTGACTTCCTCGAGGTGCTACGTATCGATGAGTGCCGGAGCATCCGAAGGTTGCCGGAGATGGGCCTCCCGCCTTCTCTCAGTTACCTTGATTTGTACGGCTGCTGCAAGGAGCTCTGTATGCAAGGCAGAATGGCAGAAACGGAGAAGCTTAAAGTTGAGATTATTTATAAACAGTGAATCAATCCCGGTGAGACACTCCAGAGGTACACTTTTGTTTCCCACGAGTCACATATTTAGATCATCTTTCTTAAGATGTATTGCAGCAATGCCAGTCACCGTATGTTGTAATGCTGCCTTGACTGCCATTTCAGTGTTGCTGCCAGCATCGGCATGGTCATCTTGCCTGTGTTCAAGGCTGCCTAGTCTAGATTATTTCTACTTATAATCAATTGCAAACTTCGCTAGAGTAACAGAAAATAAGGAAATTTTTAGTGTATTCTTCTTGCTGGTGACTTGACGTTTGTCATATAAAGATCACTAATGTGTACTTGTGCTAAAAAAATCAGGATGCAAATGGACTAGGGCTGAGAGCAATTCCAGGAGAGGATTACTGTCGAATTGTAACACAGTACCCAAGCGACACAGATTCTAAGTGGGTAAGTGCACATGTGCTGTGTAATTTCCTTCTGGATGCAGGCCTTCCCCATTTCAATTGTAGCCAGCTCCTGACATAGTTTGCAAAGGCCTCTTTTAATTATTGCTTGCAACCTAGCTTATGGTTCTGAAAATCGCCATTAGCGTGTACAATATTCCTCGCATACTCGTGCCACCTTTTGTGATGCATGTGTTTGTTTTCTTAGTTCTTATGCACTGATATTTGCAGAAAGATCCAAAAACTGGAGAACCTGAAGGTTTATCATTTGAGTTCAATCTCTGTGAAGCTGTAGCCTCATGGCAGCAGGTTAGCATTCATTCAACTGACATATGTATGTGATTTTTACAGATGTATTGAAGTTCAACATTATATGATATAACACAAAACATGGCGATCCTCAGTATATCACAAACTATGATGCCTTATTGTCCAGATTTTTTTTTTTTTTTTTTGACCAAATCATCGGGGGGGAGAGCTTCCCCACCTGAATTTTGTCATTGCATTGAAAGGCAATAGAAAAGGTTCATTACATAGAGTGAATAGATTGTAATGGGGAAGAGAAGATTTCTTTCCAAATTTGTATTACATAGCGATCTTCAGACTTGAGGTTTTCAGCCCAGAGGGCGGCTTCATGTATACATCGCTGTAGGCATGAGGTGATGGAGGGAGTTTGCCCTCTGAAGACAACATCATGCCTATGATTCCACAGTGCCCAAAAACAGAGTAGATAAAAGACTTGATAGTGCAGAATTGGTATTCGTGAACCTGGCTTGAGCTGATGGAACTGAGCCACATCCTGGATCATCGGTTGAACCCCAATTTTATCCCAAAAACTTTTAGCAAAGGGGCAAAAGAAGCACAGGTGGCTTGCTGTTTCAGTAGCGCCATTGCAAATGTCACAGATGTCATTTGGCACAATTATCTTCTTGTGTAGGTTTTTCTTTGTCGACAAACGATCTTTTACTAGCAGCCAGGCGAAGAACTTCACTTTGAGGGGGGCTTTGCACTTCCAGATGGCGTCCCAAAGGGGAGAAACGATTCCCGGTAAGAGCCTAGCTTCATAAAACTGTTTGCAAGTTACATTTGGCACTGCATTTCTCCCATAAGTTCGTTTGTCCGGTTCATTTGACAGGGTGAAGGATTGTAGAGCCGCCTGTAGCCTTTGTAGCTCGAGATTTGTGGTCACAGTAAGACGTGGAACAAGACTTGAGACTAAACCCCTCTGCATGACATTTCTGACAGTATCATCCTTGTTAAGGGCATGAGTGTATAGCGGCATAAACACATTTGCCAGGGCTGGCTTGGAGATCCAGCAGTCATGCCAGAAAGAAGTTCTAGCCCCATCTCCCACTTGAACCGAAGTGAGGTGTTGTAACTCAGGTATCAATTTTTGCATAGAGGACCAATGCGGACCTAATGGCAGAGATTTTAGCAGAGAATCATCTTTATATTCCTCCCAAAGCCAAGATGCCCATGCTGAGTTTGATGAGTATAACAGGAATAAGCGTTTGAGGAGTAGTGCTTCGTTTTGCAATTTAATATCCTTGATTCCCAGCCCTCCTTGTTCTTTCGGCTTGCACACCAGGTCCCACGCAACCAGACATTTTGCCCCCGAGCATGCATCTTCTCCTGTCCACAGAAAAGCTCGTCGACGTTTATCAATCTCTTCTATTATTTTTGCAGGCAGCTTAAAGGCTGACATTGCATAGACTGGTAGGCTACTGAGAACAGCATTAATCAACAGTAATCTTTCAGCCTGGGATAGAATGGATGCCTCCCAACCCGCCAGGAAATGATCAACCTTTGTAACCAGCGGTTGTAAATCTGCAGAGCTTAGTTTATGAACCGACAGAGGTAAACCAAGGTAAGACATTGGAAAGCATTCCTTTTTGCACTGAAGGAGGTTCGAAAGAAATTCTTCCTTGAGAGGGTCGACATGGAGTGAAATCATCGTGCTTTTTGCAAAGTTTATGTGCAGCCCCGTGGCATTTGAGAACAATTGAAGATCACGGTATTAGTTATTGTTATGGACTTATGGATCACAGTATTCTATTTAGTTATTGTTATGGACTCATGGTCACTCAGTTGTTATTTTCCTAGGTCTGCAATAGCACAACAATACTCACAAAGCTGTTATTACAGTGTCGACATGTATGGATTTACAGTAGACCCAGGATGCAAGGAATGGTTGGTGCTATCGATCTTACGTACTAAATATGATGTATGTTGATCTGCAGATCTTCTTACAGTTGATGTGATGATCTTTCAGGATAAGGTACTTTTCGGAGTCCAGAAAGGGACACACTTCACTACATGGGAGAGCATATTATCAAATGATGGAATGTCTTGGTGTGAGTTTCTCATTTCCCCTAATCCGAACTAATAGAACCATTCCTACATGGAGGGATTATTACTTAGCCACACTGTTATCGTGTGAAGAGATTGACTTGTTGATTTCTTAAAGAAAAGGGTAAATTGGAACCATGCCATTATAATTTTTCAAAGTTTGAGATATGCCATCGGTATATCAATGACATGTAGGACCCACATGAGTCAATGACATATGGGTCAGGATGGCATATCTCAAATTTTGCAAAATGTGCAGCTTGTAAAAATCCACTCACCTATGCGAGGTGATCCTGGCAGAGTAGTAAAGTGGCTTCCAACCAAGGACACCATTGAAGCTGCTAGGGCTGCTTCTGAGAAACTGTTGAAGTAAGTTTTGTGGCCTTCCTTTGTTTAGCATGATTCTTTCTCCCAGTTGTCAAGCACTCCATGTCCATGGCAACTCTACTTAGGGGCTTATTTACTGGATGTTGATTTTCATCTGCTTGGTTTTGGTGCTTGAATTAACTAAATTAATCAGATACAATATCATCACGCCACAAGTTGTATAACTTGAAACCTCCTCGATGCAAAATGCACTATAGGATACCTGGAGCTGGAAGCGAGGGCCCTTTGAGCTCTTGCACCATGATAAAGAAGCTCGAGAAAGTGAAGCCAGCAAAAATATCCGTTGTCCGCGATGCTGCCTTGAACCACCTGGAGTACATGAGAGGTTCCACCAGGTACCCTCTGGAGCGAAATGCTGGGGGCAGTTACCTCTGCATGATCAACGACAGATAGACAATATAGCTGCCCATATTCCACATGGGACATAGAGGATGAGGAAACACAAGAGGCAGCAGAATTCATGGTACCTTGAAGCAGAATGCTGTCCCCGGAGGAATCAATCCTACACGGACAAACTATTTTGAGGGAACTTTGGTGCTCATTTTTGTACATAGCCGGCAGTTGAATGATTTTATGCATGAGTAGTCACAATGTGTTGTAACTTAGGTGGAATCTACGCAAGTGTTGTGTGATGGAATGAACAAATAGCTGAGCAGTTGGCTGTGCATTCATCGGATCGTCAAATTTGTCACCTGTAACTAGGAGATATCATAACTATGTACATGGAGCCTGTAATTTGGTTGGCGTAGATATGTACTACTCCCTCCATCCTAAAATATTTGACGCCGTTGACTTTTTAAAAAGGGACAATTGCATTCGTGTCCCTACTTTCAACTGTAATTGTGATTTTGCCCTCACTTTTTAGGGTTTGTGATTTTACCCCTGTTTTTTGAAAACGAAGCAACATGTTACCCTTGGTTTGGATGGTCAGTTTAACGGTGTTAAATCAGTGATGAAATGACATATATACCCTTGTTTGTTATTGCATATTTGCCCTACTTCTCTATATTGGAATGTGTATTTGCCCCTATTTGGATAAGATGGAGTTTGACATGAAATTTGCCCCCGTTTTGTACTGATATTTGACGAACTTGTAGCAACCTTGATAATATGACAAAGACAAAATGGCACAAGTATTCATGCAAAAGAAGCATCACAAAATACCACAAAGTAAAAGCAGCATTTGGAATTAATGCTTTCATCAAGAAGCTAATTAGCTAAACAAGCATTCCAAATTTGTTGTTGAGCACTAACAGTGCTGGTCTGCTTGCCTTCATCGGCTCGCCACGCGGAGCCGCCGGTGCCTCCTACAGTCCTGCCTCACTATGCAGGCTCAAAGAAGTCGCCGCCTCCTGTTTCCCTCGCGGAGCCACGCCGCTGCCGGCGCTACCTGCTCGCCTTGCAACTGGCTGCTCCGGCGTGCCCGCCTGCTCGCCTCACCTTGCCCGCTTACCCAACCGCCTCTTCGCCCTGCAGGTTGTAGCTAGCTGCTCGCCTGCTCCCACCGCCACCGGCTCGCCACGAGGACTTGCCCCGCCGCCGCGAGTTTGCCTCGCCGCACTGGCTTGCCAGAGCCTCCGCCGCTGCCGCCTGTCATTTCTCCTCTTAGGATTGGGAAATGGGGAATGGATAGGGAACGGTGGAGCTTTAGGTTAGTTCATGCCTCCAAGGGTAAAGCGGTAATCTAATATATCAAAAATCATTTTTTTTCTTTTCATTTTCAATTCTTTAACTCACAATTGTGGGACCCATATAACTGCCATCCATTCTAGGGGCAAACGGCGATTTCGTTTTCAAAAAACAGGGGTAAAATCGTAAACCCTAAAAAGTGAGGGCAAAATTACAATTGCAATTGAAAGTAGGGGCACGAACGCAATTGCCCCTTTAAAAAAATGATAAAAGTGAGAGAACAAAGGCAGAAAGGTGCATAAAAAGAAAAAGAAAAGCCGCACAAAAAAAGAAAAACAACAACAACAAAAGTCTGTTTCCCATAAGTGAAAAAAAACGTAGATCCGAACAGAAAAAAAAAGAAGGTAGAGAAGAGAGGATGACATGTGGGCCCCACATGTCAGTGGGTCCCACAATATAATTTTTTTAATGACAGATGGGACCCACAGATATTTTTTTTAATTCTAATGCCACATAAGCGCCACGTAAACGCCACGTGGGACGAAAACCGGGTCAACATCGCCACGTCAGCAAAACCGCCCTTCGAAACTGCCGAGGGAGTCAAATTGCACCGGTTACGATAGTTAGGGGAGTCGTCCTACCCGGTTTTCCAGTTGAGGGGTACGAATTAGATTTTGCCTATATTTAAGGGAGTCAAATTGGACTTTTTCCTCCACGTTTTGTCACTTTTGGATCGTTGGGTCGCTCGTCGTGTTCCGTCCGCAGATCCGCTCTAGCTGCACCTTGCTGGCTTGGCGAGTGGCGACGAACCAAATGGACTCGCATCGTTGTCGCCGGGGCCGGTCACCCGCCGTCTGTGCAAGCCGTCGTCGTTCGTGCCGTCCATTACCTCGGTCGATCACGTCCAAAACACTCTACAACCAAGGGAAAAAAAAAGAAAAGAAAATTGGGGAAAAACTTTTGGACGACTCCGCCTCGTTGACCGGCGGGCCATGGCCATCAGTTCACGAGGGCGCACAAATCGGACCCGATCCAACGGCCGAAACCCCACCGAAACACCGTCGTTTTCCTCCCCTCTTTTCCCCTCCTCCCCCGCGCCCCAAAAAGAGAGAGAGAGAGAAGGATAGTGGCTTGGTGCAAGTGCGATCCCCACCACATCTCCCGCAGAGTCCACGGCCGATCCATCCCCTCGTGCAGGCCGCCGGCGGCGGGGAGGAGGAGGAGGAGGCGATGGCGTCGTCGCAGGCCAACCTCGACAAGATGCAGCTCCGCCAGAGCTACCGCAACCTCTGGCACTCCGATCTCACCAGCACCATCCAGGCCGACTTCCCATGTATGTCAACTTTTTTTTTTTCTTCCCCTCTCTGCTAATGCTAATACTGCGCCTTCCCATGGCGAGATTTCGTTCTGATGGGTTCTCCCTGTCGTTGTTGCTTCTGCTGCTGCAGATTGCTGCCTCGCGCTCTGGTGGTAAGCGATCCTCGTCGATCTCCCCGGCTCCATTTTTTTTTTACCCCAACCTGATATATTCGACGCCCCCCTTTTCTTCTAGATCTGGGCGAATCAGTCTTTTTATTTCTGAATTAAACTAGGGTTTAAGGAATTCTAAGTCTGATGAGCATAAGGACAATGTGTGATTCCGCATTGAGTTGTTCAATCACTCGCAGCCGTGGAGATTGCCTAGATTCTTAATGCCTGTTTATTATGCGCTTGTTTGCATTCTTAAATTTGATCGGATTTTAGGTGCGAGGAATAGATTGCGACATTAAGGGACGCGTTGCACCTTTGTCAGTTCCTTTTATTCTTTATTACTGAAAGGACCGCGGAATTTAGATTGGCCTCAGGAATCAGATCCAGGATGACACATTACTGTTTCATGTAATATATTTTGTTCAACATTACGCTTCAAAGTTCTCATAATGGCAAAAGTAAAACTGTTCCTGGATAGGAACTAAACTGAAGTTTGTCGTTTTAAAGACAGCTCCATTAGTTTCAAGCATCAGCAGCGTCAATGAGCAGTCACCGCATAGATTCTTTGATTTTCATGCAATGCTTTCCTGATTTCCCTAGTCACCTCCTCGACCAGCATTACTTTCCTCTGCAGCCTCAAGGCAAAGGCATTTTGTCTCTATCGCAATGACTCATATGGGGTAATACGGGATATTTGATAAGATACTATCAGCGTGATGGATCCACAAAGCCCATTCAGTACCTGCAGGCCCTAAAAGAAATATATCTTTTGAATCCACATTGGTGCCAGTGTTTGTACATTCCATAAGAATTGCAATAAAATGCGTTGAGAGCATATATGGTAGTCCTTTCTTTTGTCCAGTTCTATTTCTTGTTTAAGTTCCCGCCCGCAAGCTCATTCTGGGTACTCTGCTTTTCCACAGGCATTGCATTTAAACGGAGTCATGTTTCATTAATCTGTACAATGATATTCTGTGGTGTCTTTGAGTAGGCAGAATTAGCATTTAGAAATGTTAATTTTTTACCCAGTATTTGATCTTTTACATTCCCCCCTTTCTGTTCAGTGGACCATGTGTGTCATACATGCTTCGCAAAAGGGCTCTGTATAATGACATGTCAAGGTGGGGTTTCTTCTATTTTCTTCTACTTGCTATGGTTAGATACGAACATTGTGTTAGACCTCCCTGAATCCATTCCCCTGCACCTCTGTCTTGTAGATATGTCTGCTGTGCTGGGTACATGCCATGCAGTGGGAAGTGTGGTGAAAGCCGATGCCCAGAGTTCTGTCTTGCTACTGAGGTACAAGATCCATTCCCTTTTTTGCTGATAACCTTTTGATGACTGATTAGGCTGAATTTATAGGCAGCATGTCACATGTAACAGTTCTCATGTGGCTACGAGTATTGATGGTTTTTATATTTCTTTTCTTTGCTATCTGGCTTTGTAATCAGCCTGTAAAGACTGTTCCATTTCCGGTAATATGATTATTTATTTATTTATTTATTTATTTTTTTGGGGGGGGGGGGGGTGGTGGCCACCCCTTGCTAAAGAAAAGGAGTATTGATGGTTCCTTCTGTAATATTTGATTACCTATATTTTCTACTGATTTCTGGATTTCACATATTTTTGTGCTCAAAAAACATGCTTTTCATGGTATTTCTGATAGTCTGAAATACAGTTCAGTATGACAATATTTTTTCTTTCTTCTTTTTCTAATGAAAGAGCACCAGGGTCAATGATTCTGGGGTAAGGATTATTTGGCTGTATTTTGTTGTTATCTTGTTTGATCAATCGTATATATCTCAGATTAGAATGGGAACATGTAATGCTTGTCTTGAATGGAGTAACCTCCAATACTGTCACTATTCCTTTAATTATGCTATTTTGTGCTTACCTTAGAACTAACTAATACTTTATTTTTCAGGTGTTTCTGTGCTTTGGTAATTCAGTTGCTTCAACCCGCTTCTTGCTCCAAGATGAATTCAACATACAGACAACTAATGCGATAACTGCATCATTGTACTGTCACTGTCCTCTTGTTGTTTGTTTTACTAACTTTTAGGTATAATTCCTATGTTCCCTTTCTATGAGACTATAACACTGCAGAAGATCACTCTTTTCCTGTAGGGCTTCATGTTCTGCCTCCAACAAATTGCTTGTATCTTCTCTATAGTTGCCGCTATTGTTGGTAGTGAAGAGCTTTCGAGGCTTCCCAAATCCTTTCCTGCTTGTCTGATATGGTCTACTGCTCGTAAGCTCTCATAACTCTGTTATTTTCTCTTCTCCATAGTTAAGTCCCCCAATGTTGATAATCTTGTGACCTGTGCACCTATTTTTTTTTTTTTGCAGGGTTTGTGCCTGTATGCAGGTAAACATACATAATATTTTGGTGATTATTTACTCACTCTTCTTAACCTTTGCGTATCCATCTTATCCACTGAAATGCATGTGCAGACCCAACACAAAATTGAAATGGACAAGAGAGATGGGAAGTTCGGCCCACAGCCCATGGCAGTGCCTCCAATGCAGCAAATGTCGCGCATCGATCAGCCTATTCCACCTCCTGTTGGGTCACACACACAGCCAGCATACGGTCAGCCTTATGGTGGCTATCCTCCTGCTCCGCCTGCTCAAGTTATCCACCAGCTGCTTACCCTCCGGCAGGTTACCCCCAGGGTGGTGCATACCCTCCTCCTGGCTCTTATCCCCCACCTGGTTCCTACCCGCCTCAGGGCTCCTACCCTCCTCCACAAGGTTACTACGGCAAGTAAAGGAAATGCAGAAATGGAGATATGTCTTTGTGACGAAATCGGTATATTGTGAACAATGTAAACATTAGGGTGGTTGTAGTGTTATTATAGGTGATGTCGATATATTAATCATCTGTGACTGGTCTGGGTGGTAAACTGCAAACATAATTTGGATTCCTCCGGGTGTGGTATACTGTGAACCCGTTTCGTAGAAATTATCAGCTCCCCGTGTTGATCATTCTTGAATACGTTCTTCTCTGAATAAAGGATCGCCATGAAATGTCAACTTAGATTTGGAACTTTTTATAGAATTTGATGATAACATTGCCTGTGAGATTGTTGCTTGTCTACACGAACAATCAACAACTGGAGCTTGTATGTGACCCGTGTTATGTCTGAATCTCTGAATATTACGTCTGAGAGCGACACAGTTGACGCATCAGATACTTTTTTTTTTCACCAGAACTTTGAATTTACGATCAGTATATGTTTGGTTGCTTTATAGATTTTGGACATGAGTAGCTGGATAGCAACCTCTATATGGATTATGGGTGCTGTTTTTCGCTGCCAATCTTCAGGGAACCAACGTGCAGCGTCTTCCGAGACAGTGAGGTCTCAACGGAGTTGTCCGTTCTGGTTGAGACGTAGCTAGCCGTGCACTAGCTCCAGCCTTAATTGATTGGAATATTTGACAATCAGCACAGCGATTATCTGGAAGATGTTAAGCCACATACTAATGAGGAAGACGATGCAAACCTATTACTAACCACACACTAAAAAACGAAACGTGAATATATATATGGTTGGTCTTGTGTCCCTGCTGGCTTGCTGGAAGGGCTTCTCGCATATACGCCGGAAATTTTTGGGATTATCATGAGAGGCTAGTGCCACCTTAATTTGTCTTGTGGTGTTGGTTAGGCCTAATTGTCCATTAATCACCAATAGTCCAACTCCAGTTTGGTATACCTGCTACTACTTGATACAAGGCCCACATATATAGATAGAGATTCCGTTCCATCCATAAACGCAGTTGAATTAATGCATGGATTGCAATGGCGTGCGCTTTTTGATTATTTGACTAGCAGAAGGTTATAGAATGGTCAATGTATATGCACAGCAAATGAATTAGTCTTGGGGTTATGTATGCATGCAGGTACACCCACGACAACAAAATTAAAAACTATACCAACAAGAAGAATTTGCTTGAGCATATCTGCTCAAAAATTACAACGCATATGCCAGTGGTCAGACTAGTATGTATGTCATGAATTTGTCACCTCTGACTAATTAATAACTAGATATACAATTTAAGATGATCTTATTACTTATGAGTCACCATGTCTTCTTTTGATTTGATTAGCGAGTACGTCAGGTATACATTTTTTCTGCCTTTACCTGTATTACATATAGAAAAAAGAAGTTTGTGTTATAATTCAGTTTGTTAATTACTGAAACATCAACATTGTATTACTGTGGAATAAAATACTTGGATAACGGTTTGTTACCTTTTACGCTTTGATTTAAGGGTTGATGTCTGTGAGTTGTTGTGCCAGTTACGCCTTTCTCTGATTGATGAACCAGTTGTTGATTTGCTTGAGCTGCAGGCCAGTCTCTTCAACAAGCTTTGCCTTATCATCCTCCTGTACCAAGAAAATATATATGCCACTCAACCAACTGTATTATATCCATGCAATTCTTCGTGCATTCTGATTAGTAATTAATAAATATTATTCTTCTTGCTATATTATATATAAATATTAATTGTAAAGCTAGCACATCAAGATATATTGATCAACAAGTTGGAGAACAGCTAAGAAGGGCTATCTCGACTAGTAGCTAGTTAGTTGCACTCTTGCAAGCATGCTTGATAGGTACAATGTACTCACCGTGGGGTATGGCCACTTGGAGTGTTGCTGCCACCATTGCTTGAGTATGGTGGTGGTGTCCCCAGGCAACTTTCCTGCCCTCCTCTTCCTCAATATTTCTTCTCTCACATCCTCATCCTTGACTTGAAGCCCTGTAACGAATTTAATAATTTAATCAGAGATAAGATTGCAAAAGTACGTATCACCCTCTAGTTAATTACATAATCCAATATAATTAATTTAGGAACTGATTGAAGAACTAGCAATAGCATGCATGCATCCAGAAGTAGCTAGTCTTAGTCAGTTATTGTCAGTCACATATATAGCTGAGGCGCGGCATCAAACATGACACCAATTAATATGATATGCAATGATCTAGGCTCAGTCTTCAGTCAAAGTATTCTATGCACAGTACAAGGAACTTAAGAAGGAGATTTTCATGCTAGTAACTAGCTCATTTAAGCTGATCATGCACTGTTTTTGCCCTAAAAAGCAGCTAGCTAGCAGCAGTAGTACTGTTTTAGCTAGCTCGGCATGATCCTTGCATGAACAGTCTCTTATCAATGTTTAAGCATGTTAAATGAACACGCTTAAACATTGATAAGATATATGCATGCATGAGTTGAAGAGACGAATGCAGGTGCATGCAAGACGTAAGAAGAAATTAATAACAATGCATGCATGTACCTGCTTGAGCTCAATCTTGAGCTCTTGCCTGACCCGCTCCATGAGGGATCGCTCGGAGTCGGTGGGCATGAGCGGGCCGAAGCCCATGAGGTCGTGCCCGTCCGAGCCCATATCCATCGGGCCCTCCAGCATCGGCGCCGTCTCCTCCTCGTCCTCCGACATGGTCGCCCCTGTCCCTTCCTCCAAAGTTGCACCTGATGATCAGTTGCATATGCATCCAGGTAAGTGTAAATCAACTACTGTAGTTAATTAATTGATCACAACTCTTGTCACTGTCCTATTTCTTTAATTTAACTGATCAGTTATTCCTATACTTTCCTCTGGTTTCATTTTAATTGACGTTTTGGACATTGACACGGATTACAAAATATATCTTTGACCTTATTTTTTTTATTATAATATATACAAAAATAAATGCATGTTTACTTTTATTATAGTGTTTTGAAAGACAAATTATATATGTTGTTCTAGTTTCTTTAACTAAATATTTTTTAAGTTATTAATGGTCAAAGTTATAAAAGTTTGATCACAATCTTGTCCAAAAGTCAATTATTATAGAACGGAGGGAGTATATAATAATGTAACATGAAAAAGAAGAGCTAGCTAGCAAAGTTTGTCGGTTAATTATATTTGATCTAGATTGTGCTACACAGTGAATTAGACTAATTAGCTAGGGCATGCATGCAGTACGGAGGCATGCATGAGGGCTTTGTCGACGTCGGCGAGCGATCGATCGAGCTGCATGAACTGGAACGTGTGAGATCGAGCAGAGATAGACAGTTGTACGAGCTATGCGCATGGCCACTAGAACAGCTTGAAAGCTACCCAATTGAAAAGATGTGTCTGATTTGGAGTTTTGCATATGCAGCTCTCGCCAGCTGCATTGCCTGCATGAAACAGCTCGCAGGAACTAGCTACCAGTGTACTTTGAACTGCCTAGCTATAAGTTAGCATATTATAGCTCCAAATCGATCTTCGTCTTTTCTTCTTCTTATTCTTCTTCTTTTTTTAAAAGGAGCATGGCTTTAATGTTATTTTTGTAAAGTCCAATTAAATAACCAAAACCAACTGAAGCGTAAATACACCAAAAATAAAAATAAAAATTCAACTATAAAGAACCTTAAAATCCAGGTCAAAAGTGTGGACTAGTAATTTATCAACTTCCCAGTGTCCTAATTTACAGGTGAAATGTAATTTTTCTCCACCTACAATTGAAGTTTACGTATGTATGCGCATGCTAAGTTTTCAACATCTATTTCGCCAATCATCATGGTGTTTTTTTCTTCAGTTACATTTACATCAACCCTGATGCTTTTTGAATATGCAATGACTATAGTTGAATCCCAATCGATGATCATGATTATGACGATGCCCCTCATGATAAGAGGACGATCGCCAAGAGCTCGGCCGGTCATATCATGTCATGTGACACACCTTCCTTCTTCCATGGTCGTGTGTGATATACTCCCTCCTTTCGAAATGTTTGACGCCTTGACTTTTTATCACATGTTTAACCGTTCGTCTTATTAAAAAATTTAAGTAATTATTAATTCTTTTCCTTCATTTGATTCATTGTTAAATATATTTTTATGTAGGCATATAATTTTACATATCTCATAAAAGTTTTTGAATAAGACAAACGGTCAAGCATGTTTAAAAAAGTCAACGGCGTCAAACATTTAGAGGAGGGAGTATTTGATTGGCATCACATTATGAAACTTGCTATATGTCTGAACTTGCATAACTTTGTTGACCAATATACTTGCTATATGTCTGAACATGTACCAAATATTAGGTTCCTATATCCGTCACAGGGGAGAGAAATTTGTCAAATTTCCATTTCCATAGGCCTTTACACCGCTGTATAGTAAATGACAGAAGTGGATCAATGGACGTGCTGTTCTTTGTTGCAGCATTTTTACGGGGATATGTAAGATGCGTATTTTTGTATTAAGATGAATAAAAGTTAGATGCGCATTTTTTATTAAGAGGAATAAAAAAACAAAAGGAGGAGGGAAGGGGACAAGAACTAGAATCTTGCAACACTTCACAAGCCTATTCTCACAGCATTAATTGACGACCACGATCTCCCTTGGAGCTAGATGTTGATAGCTGGTATTGACATTTTGGTCAACCGTCATAGTGTCGCAGTTTTAGAACATTAGAGATATTTAGTGGCCCTCCTGACGTTGCCGCTCCCGCAGCAGAAGCAGTTGATATTGCCGTTGCCCTAGCCCGCCGCAGCTGCAATAGTTGTTGCTGCCACTACTCCTCCTCCGGCTGATGTTGCGGCTGCTAGCGTTCGATGAATGGCAGAAAATATTTGTCATCATACTTAGAATTTTTTATTTTTGACTTTTTATTTTTTAAAATTTTATTAATACACATTTTCAAAAAATATTTTCGAAAAATGAACCTTTTGGCCACGCAGGACAACACTACCACGCCAGCTACACGTGGCATGGCAAAGTTATTTGGCCACGCCAGCCGTGGCCAAAAGGATCAGATTTAGAAATACTTTTTGGAATGATCTATTGCTAAAATTAAAAAAATTATACTTGAGGACCCAAAGATGATGATCCAGAGAGCTTGAGCTTGCTTGTTCAGCTGCAGCAAGAGCTAAGGTCTCTGCCTCTCATCGGGTAGATCAGCGTTGGACGCGTGTTTTCAGCTTTCAACAATCCAGTCATGGATTAAGCCGATGAGGTGGTTAATATCATGACTTGTTTCTCCTCCAACAGGCTCTTTAGGACCAGGTTTTCCATTACTTCAATCTCTACTAAATGCTGTGTCTTGGTAAACATGAGACAACATGACTTGAGTACCCGTTTCGTCTTTTTTTCATTTTTACATTTAATGAAGTGACAAATGGAATGATAAATGTCATCGAGAGTTCCATCGTCGACTCTAGAATCGAATCTACAAGTATTGCAACATATGTTAACAACTAAATTTAGTGATTTTCACGTCAACAGTAGTACAATTAATTGCATATCATGAATGTACTCACATAAAAAAATCAATTGAAGAAGAAATATATATCAAAGAAATATAGTTCTCTATAACCATAACATAGTATATCTCATCAGACTCGATAAATCTGAGAACTATACGCGCTTTCTCATCAAATATGAACGAGTCGGATGTGCTTTGGGGTATGGGACTATAAGCTTTGGTGAGTGAAATGCTACAATTATAGACTAGTCTCCGGATAAGAAGATGAACAGAATTGCCGTTAACAGGATTCAAAATTTCCATAATATGAAAAGTTCCCTAAAGTTCATAAAGCACTACAGTATCGATGTGTAGTCTCGATGGGTTACTAGCAAACTATCTACAGTCATATAACATACATCAAGCAAGTAAAGTAAAATTTGAGATTAATTGAAATTAATTGGTTTAAATATATTCGCTTATGGATTTGAATACTTGAAAGATCAATCATGTAGTGCATTTAGAGTTTTTTTTGCAACATATCCCGTGTAATATAAAAACACAATCATTTATTTGCCTGGGAATATATTAATGATCCTATTGTGTGATATAAGAAAGCGAGGTTGCCTTTTTTTTCTTTGTTTTGGAATTTTTTTTCGTTGCTTAATAATTTTGGATATACTATACATTCTGGAATTATAGGAGTGGTATCAAGTAGGCGTAGTATATTTAAAGAAGGTAAGGGAATGGAAGTTCGTGTGATTGGGAAGGGAAAGATATTTTTGGAAAACTCTAGAATCCATATGTGATATTTTTCTCTAGATATTTTTTTCTCACATATGATTGTTAGGTTTTTTTTCTTCTCTAGTATAAATTCATGATTTTTCTTCAATGTAAGGGGTGCCACGTGGACCAATCAAAAGCTACCAAAAGAGCCAGCTTTAGATTATTAGATAACTCTCTTGCCCTTATCTTCTTTCTCTAACTTATCCATATCCAGTAAAGTCTAGAAAGTCACGCTGGCAATAGTGGCCCATGCAAGCAAAGTTTTTCAACGACCTCTCTTCCTCCCTGCCTCCTGCAACGGCAACGATAGGATCCAAGGAGGCAGCGGAAAGAACTACATCGGCGCAGGTGGTGGGGAGACTCTCTAGATTTACAATGTGCCGCTTTTATCTCTCTACCTCTACCGCTCTACAAGTGACAACAAGCGTCAGGCAACATGTCCATGGTGGTGACCTACTAGGGTCGGTGAAGGGTAGTAAGAGCATTCATAGTGCGTCCCACATATTTAAGGAGCTTTAGGGTGCCACGTAGAAAAAGGTAAACCGGAGAGAAGAGACAAGGGATAGCAAGGTCGTTTCTCACTTGTCGCCACGTCAGATTCCTGAGATGACAGCTAGGAATGACAAAATTTCTAGAAAGGGGCAATTAGAAACACTTGAGTGAGTCTAGATAGCACATAACTTGATAAATACTCAGGTAAATTAACAATCCCATATATTATCTTTCTGAAAAGAATGTATCACATATAAGAAAAGAAATGATTTATCTAAGCCCGTTGTGAAATAAGGAAATATGCAGATCACTTATGCTCTTCTCTTATAAGCATCTCCTGCTTACTACCGAAAGAAAGTTCCATCCCTTATTTCCTTTCTTGAACGGATTGTACGACCGAAAGAAAGTTTCATCCCTTATTTCCTTTCTTTTATTTCCTTTCTTGAACAGATTGATTTTCTTACGTTCCTCCAGTCTTAAGTTATTAACCGGATTTTCTTACGTTCATCTAGTCTTAAGTTATTAACCGGATGACTAACGTGTTTGGTTTAATTGAGTTTTAATTATTATAAACTTAAAAAATGGATTTATTTGATGCTTTAAAACAACTTCCATATAAAAGTTTTCATACGAAATGCACCATTTAGCACTTTAAAAAGCATGCTAATGAAAACCATGAAAAAAATATGCATCTTAATAGAAAAAGAATGGCCCCGCTATTTTTCGACCTGTTTTCAATAAACGTAGTATATGTGCTCGGTTAATCCTGCTTTTTCCCCCTTATGGTAGTTAAGAACACAATACATATCATGGACGAAAATTTTACACAATACAAACACACATCTCCATATATATTGCATGCTTGAGGTTAAACTTTACATAATGCAGAAGCTATCCAGCTTACTCGGCAATCAGCTGGGAGCAATAAACAAGCCTGTAAAGTGGAACAAGGGCAATCAGCTGGGAGCAATAAACAAGCCTGTAAAGTGGAACAAGGGCATGGCAACATCCACAGGCTATCACATTCTGGAAACAAACATGAAAGATGCCTGCACTCCTGGAGAGATGGAGCCTAGACACCTGCATGGTCATGATGAGGCTTCAGATCCATTTCGACCTGATGAATCGTCCATTGCATGCCCTCCAGTTTCTGCAGTTTAAATTGGTTGTCAATGATGCATCAAACATGGTACTCATTGATAACTATGAAGATGAGTCAAATTACCTTTACAATCTCATGGTATTGCCTTGCAATTACATCAAAGTGTGGGTCTACACCTTGGTACTCGCGTAACCGTGAAACCTGGGATAAAATAACACTCTAGAATGTAAAATTATGGGAAAGTAGATTCCTTCTCAGGTAAAAGAGGATATTGAACGATGACATACATCGTTTATAGAAATTCAGTAGAAATAGATAACTACAGAGCTCTAGTTACTAGATTTCCATTACGGAGTTAAGGACTAGATATTCAGTTAATGAGTAATAACCATTGCTATTAAGGATTTAATGACCAAATATTTGAAGATTACAAGAAGAAAGTAAGATGGGTGTATCATACCGCTTCAGTATAAGAATTGGATGCTTCTTTCGTGGCCTCTACTAGATACTTCCTGCAAGAAATGGTAAATAAGTAAAAATGCATTTTCCTGAAAAGAAAAGCGCTCAACATATTGGATCTATCTTGAGAAGATGTACCACTTAACTCAAGATATTATGTCAGTTTTTCTAAATCAATTAAACCGACTTTACCTGATCCTATGTAGTGCCGGTACTGTTTCCTTGGTGTAGGTGTCACGCAAGAGATGATGCTCAAGATAGCTAGAACCATGTTAAGAAAGAAATAGTTAATTAACTCTGTTTTGTCCCATCACTGACTAGAAAATAACTCAATTAGAAGAATAACTATGTTTAACAAAGTACAAATTAAGATCCGTTATTAGTGATATATGATGGACGTAGATGCAGGTACCAACCTTAATTTAGCATTCATTGTCCGGCACCTTTTAATAAGCCAAGTCTTCTTCAGATCATCCTATTAGCCCACAAAGACAAGGTGGAAGGATTAACTATATGAAACTGAAAACACTCCATGTTTTCAAAGCAGCAGCATCATAATAGGAATATGAGAAAGCTTACATATTGATGCTGATGTTCCAACTTCTTGTCTTTAACAAACTGTATAAGTACAGCAAGAATTTGCTCCAGGACCTTTTGAAATTTCAGGAGACATCAGTAAGTGGATATAATCCAGAAATTCTACTAGAATAAAGTGAGCTAACTGGCTATGTGGAGTTTGAGCAATCACTTAATATCTACACACGTACATTATAGTGTTCGGCAAATTTTCTATCCATCGAAGCAAGATCGTCCAGTAGAAGGGCCTCTTCCTTTTCAATCTCTTCAATAATTAACTTCACCCTGCCAAAAGGGAAAATCATATTGTGAGTAATGCGTCTCATCGACTCTCTGTTATTAATATTTTAAGTCCAAACAAGTAAAGGTTGACAATTGGACATTGCCGTCAAGAATTGAGAATGCACTGTGAGTGATCTAAGTAAATTATTACAGAAGCAAACAAGGAGATTATTTTTCACTCAAAACGTTATGCTTGACCTAAGAGAGTTTTGGCATATCAAGTGTTTCTGTATAAGTAAAACCATTGCAAGACAGGCAAAGATGTGAAATTTCACCTTTCTGGAAGTCTGGCACTTGAAATCTGACTAATGGATGATGAATCTGTGGCACATTTGAAATGTTAAGCTAAAACAATAATATTGAATACAAGATGTGTACTGTTGTCTAATACTGAGTTGCCCAAGTTGCATTGCATAAAATGGATAGGAACGCAGGGAGTAAAATTGGTAGTCATAGCAAGATTCAAAAACTGACCCCTTTCATCCATTGCAAACAAATCAGCTAAAGCATCACACTTGGCTTCTAAGCGGGCCTCAATCTCTCTTGCCAGAGTTCGTTGATAGTCAACCATGTCCTGCAATGGCAAATCAGAGGTACATGGCAATGGCAAATTAGAGGTACATGCTATAAACGTTTAAACAGCCCGGTTTTGAAAAGAAATAATATATGTCCTGATTGCTCTTCAGTAAATGGTAAACAGAGATAGGACGCAGTGAAGCACTAAATGTCTGAGTCCCCAAGAAACATGTAATAATATATCCAAAACTAAAATGAAACTTGAAATCACCAACAACTGGTTCACACGATAAATTTGGTTGCAAAAGATTATACATACCACGGTCATGGCTGGCTGCTCTTGCTGCACCTGGTAGAGATAATCCGATGTGATTCCAAGAAAACGATCAGGAACACCGCCAACACCAGGCTCAACTGGCTCCGAACCACCAGTACCAGGGGCCGCAGCAACAGTGGCTGCACTTGCGGTGCTGCTGTAGTTATTGTAACTAGTCGAGATTGAACTCGAGCTGGGTGCGGCACTTGTCATGGTGCTATCGAATGAGCTCCTAGACAAGGTGCTCAGCTTCTCTATCTCCTCCTCATGTACATCCCCATCCTGCGAGAGCAGTGGAAGCCTTAACCTCTGCGCGGCCTCTGCAACCGCCAAATGGTGCTCCAATGACTCGTACACCTACATCAGTCCATACAATGCCCCATTTTCAATAATTTCTCAATTTAGCAGCAAAAAATTCATCTGTAATCAACCAGTTGAATTCACATTTGTAACTTTATGTCCACCATTCACTGAAAGATGTAAAAATTTAAAAATGTGGGAGAAGTGGAACCTGCGGGGAGCAGTTGAGCTTCTTCCCAGCGTTGGCGACGCCAGTGGAGATGGCGTGCTGATACTCCTCCACCATAGCAATGGCCTCCGCGTACACCGCCTAACCACATTACCCCCAGATCTGATCAGAACCCCAACGGGAAACCCTAAAATCCCAGATCCCACGAGAAGGGACGGGCGCACTCACCAGTGCCTCCAGGTATCGCGCGCGCTCCGACGCGACCTCCTCCCTCGCCTGCGGCGGCGGAAAGCACAGAGACAGCAGCGGGTGAGATCGAGTTTGAGCAGCTGTGGGTGGCGATGCGCGGGGCGTAGCGTAACTGCGTACCTGGAGGAGGTCGGAGTGGGCGGAGCTGGAGAGGAGGGAGGCGTCGGGGGCGAGGTGGTGGCGCTGGAGCTGATCCACCAGGTGGGCCACCTCCGGCGGCGGCGGAGGGAGCGACGCGGCGGCGGCGGCCTTGGACATCGTCGTCGCCGGCGAAGAAGAGGTTCGTTGGTGGTGGTTTGAATCGTGTCGGGGAATGTGGGGTTTCGTTTGTGTAGCCGGATTTGGGGGCTTGGGGGGGCTACCAGCCGTTGGATCGTGAGTTGACGGATGAGATTACGGCTGATTCATTCGGCTGTCCACTATAATCTCCATCAAGTTCGTCATCTCGCCGGGCTTTCATTTCATACATTGTTTGTTGTTTTAACTTTTAAACTTTTTAAAACTTTTTTTTTACTAACTTACGCGCGCGCGCGGGGGGATTTCCCACCTGAATTGTCATTGCACTTAAATTAGAAAGGAATAGGTCTGTTACATTGAATTTAGGTGTAAATATTTCAGCCCATAAAGTGGATTCCGATAATCCGCGTTGCAGGCATGCAGCAATGGACGGTGGCCTTTCCCGGAATACTACATCATGCCTGTGGTTCCATAGAGTCCAAAGGCAAAGCAGGAAAAAATATAATTTAGAGTTGATTTTTAGGGGTTTTTCGTCGTGGTTTATTTTAATTTAACTATAAAAACCTGTGAGCATAATTATTTTTTATGCTTAGTTCTTTTTTCCACGGCTTATGGGTCGTAAATTAAACAATTTGTACTTCAGTTTTAAAATAAGATTAAGGTTTTGTCATGATTAAGGTATAGTAAATCTTAGTACTATATTTTAGAAGCAGATTCATTGGCTAGGGTTTGTCATGCTCGACTACCCTCCAATGTTTGCATAAAAATTTCAAATAGATGATATCTCTTTGTAATTGGTGTTGGAGAAGGCTTATAGAAAAGAAGAACGGGTGTTTGCTCGTCCAGGAAGAAGAACATAAGCGACACGATGATATGATTAGAAGAGACCTGAAACGGTATGTATTAAACAACTTACTCCCTCCGTCCCAAATTATTTGTCTCTTTAAGATTTAAATTTTGTTTCAAAATGGTTGTCACATAAAATACTATTTATCCCATCAATCATTTATAGTTCAAATTTATCTTTTTTCTGCCCCTAACCATCCTCTTACATCCAACCATACAATATTTAGTTAAGGGTGTTATAGGTTTTTTTTTTCTCAAACGACCTTAATCTTTGCTTAAAAAAAAGGCAAAATTGTGGCACATCAACGTGCATGAGCTTAATAATTTGATTAGATCAAAATACCAGCCCATATCCCCATACACATGATACGATTACGATCTGCCATGATGTCTTTTTCTCGAGATTATGGTGTAATAGTCGTCTTCAACTACAGTAACCAGACTTTTATGACAGAAAATGGTGCGCCAAAGTAGCCATACCGTATGAGGAAAGGGGGAAAAAGATAGTACAAAAGAAAACACAATATTGAATAACTTGCCAGCAAATGTTCTTTTTACCCTTTTTGCAAAAAAAAAAAGTTTTCTATGTTACTTGCAAGTATTGTATTGTATAACAAGATTTGTCCTTGGGGACCTTTTATGCGTATAATTAGCGTGTTTTTTTGGAAAATATTTTTATCCCGAAGAGAGAAGCACTAGAAACCAAATTTCAAAGGAATGCGACAAGATTTATGATGATCACCTTACTGGAGAGGAGCATCATGAAATCATCGTGAATGCGACTTGAATTGAATTATTATGCTCATCGCTTTCGCATAACCTCTCTAGGAGTACAATTCTTTACTGTACTAACCACTTTTGATTAGGAGTAGGAGTACTAATTTTATTTCAGGATAAATCAAAGCAAAAGGAAATATATGCACCTTGTCGGGTCATCGTGGCTGCTTTGATGATGCACTCATCACCTTCACACAATCACACGTCGGATCTACTGTAAGAGAAGAACGGCCACTAAAATGCATTATACAATTCTAATAGGAATTCTCCCAGTCGAATTTAGGAGAGAATTTGGTCTCGAACTCTCAACGAATGGAAAAAAAAAAAACCCTCTGTTTGAAACGACTTCAGTTTTATCTTTGAACCAAGGCTGTGTTTAGATCCAAAATTTGGATCCAAACTTCAGTCATTTTCCATCACATCAAGCTGTCATACACACACAACTTTTCAGTCACATCATCTCCAATTTCAACAAAAATACAAACTTTGGATCCAACTAAACACAACTCAAGTAGTTGTCTAAAATAGCGACAGATAAAATGTTTGTGTGACAAATGTATTGCTATCTCTTTTTCTACACTGAAAATTGAATGTTTTTGCTAGTATTACCCCGTTTTATATTATAAGGCGTTTGATTTTTTTTTCTAATCAGATTTTGTTAAGTTTAAATAAATTTATAAAGAATTAATAACATCTAAAATACAAAATTAGTTTTAGTAAATAGAACATTGAATATATATTTTGATAATGCGTTTGTTTTTATTGAAAGCACTATTATATCTTTTTATAAATTTAACTTAAAATAGTTTTAATTAAAATAAAATCAAACGATTAAGAATATACTCCAAAACACGGTGGGAGAGGGAGTAGTGCTATCAGAGACAGGGAAACCAAAGTGCCTCTATAATCTTCTGAAATTATGGCTGTCCGCTATAATCTCCTTCATCAAATTCGTCATCTCACCGGGCTTTTCATTTCATACGCTGTTTGTTGTTTTACGTGCCGCGGCTTTTTTTTTCTGAAAAAAAGTAGAATTTAGAGTTGATTTTTAGGGGGTTTTCGTTGTGGTTTATTTTAAGTTGACTATAAAACCTGTGAGCATAATTATTTTTTAATGCTTAGTTCTTTTTTCCACGGCTTATGAGTCGTAAATCAAACAATTTAAAATGAGATGGTAAATCTTAGTAATATATTTTAGAAGCAGATTCAATGGCTAGGTTTCGTTATGCTCGAGCCTACCCTCAAATGTTTGCATAAAAATTTGAAATAGATGATAACTCTTTGTGATTGGTGTTGGAGAAGGACTATAGAAAAGAAGAACGGGTGTTTGCTCGTCCTGGATGAAGAACATAAGCGACACGATGATATGATTAGAACTGAAACGGTATGAATTAAACAACTTACTCCCTCCGTCCTAAATTATTCATCTCTTTAAGATTTAAAGTTTGTCTCAGAATGGTTGTCACAAGAAAATACTATTTGTCCCATCAATTATTTCTAATTCAAATTTATCTCTTTTCTGTCCCTAACCAACCTCCTACATATTTAGTTAAGAGTGTTCTAGCTTTTTTCTTAAACCTTAATCTATGCTTAAAAAAAAGGCAAAATCGTGGCACATCAACGTGCATGAGCTTAATAATTTGATTAGATCAAAATACCAGCCCATATCCCCATAACATGTGGTCAGGTAGATGGACGACCTTCAAGTTTGTTGTTTTCATGTTCAGGCTTGCATGATACGATTACGATCTGCCATGATGTCTTTTTCTCGAGATTATGGTGTCGTAGTCGTCTTCAACTACAGTAACCAGACTTTTATGACAGAAAATGGTGCGCCAAAGCAGCCATACCATATGAGGAAAGAAAAAAAAAAGAGAGAAAATAAAGTTTTTCTATGTGACTTGCAAGTATTGTATTGTAGTATAACAAGATTTGTCCTTGGGGACCTTTTATTATGCGTATAATTAGCGTGTTTTTTTTTTCGAAAATGTTTTGATCCCGGAGAGAGAAGCAGTAGAAACCAAAATTCAAAGGAATGCGACAAGATTTATGATGATAGCCTTACTGGAGAGGAGCATCATGAAACCATCGTGAATGCGACTTGAATTGAATTATTATGTTCATCGCTTTCGCATAACCTCTCTAGGAGTACAATTCTTTACTGTACTAACCACTTTTGATTAGGAGTAGGAGTACTAATTTTATTTCAGGATAAATCAAAGCAAAAGGAAATATATGCACCTTGTCGGGTCATCGTGGCTGCTTTGATGATGCACTCATCACCTTCACACAATCACACGTCGGATCTACTGTAAGAGAAGAACGGCCACTAAAATGCATTATACAATTCTAATAGGAATTCGCCCAGTCGAATTTAGGAGAGAATTTGGTCTCGAACTCTCAACGAATGGAAAAAAAAAAAACCCTCTGTTTGAAACGACTTCAGTTTTATCTTTGAACCAAGTAGTTGTCTAAAATAGCGACAGATAAAATGTTTGTGTGACAAATGTATTACTATCTCTTTTTCTACACTGAAAATTGAATGTTTTTGCTAGTATTACCCCGTTTTATATTATAAGGCGTTTGATTTTTTTTTCTAATCAGATTTTGTTAAGTTTAAATAAATTTATAAAGAATTAATAACATCTAAAATACAAAATTAGTTTTAGTAAATAGAACATTGAATATATATTTTGATAATGCGTTTGTTTTTATTGAAAGCACTATTATATCTTTTTATAAATTTAACTTAAAATAGTTTTAATTAAAATAAAATCAAACGATTAAGAATATACTCCAAAACACGGTGGGAGAGGGAGTAGTAGGCTTGGACTTCGGAGTGGATAGGTGAGCCTGAAACATGAACGAGTCAGCGACGAGTGGAACAAACATGTGGTGTGCTGCTGCCTTGTCGTCATAAAACAACCTTCTCTTCCTTCCCTCACCTTTTGCGTTCACCTCACCTCAGCTCAGCTCGTCTCTCTGACTCTGATCTCGCCGTCCCGAGTTCGCCGGACACGCACGCACGCGGCCACGACGGCGGCGATGGAGGGCGCCGTGCTCTGCGCCGCCAACCACGCGCCGCTCACGCCCATCACCTTCCTCGACCGCGCCGCCCTCGTCTACCCCGACCGCCCCGCCATCGTCGCCTCCTCCTCCGGGCTCACCCGCACCTGGCGGGAGACGCGTGACCGTCGAAGAGGAGCAAGCTCTGAATGAATTTGTTTGCGTCAGCTGCTGACGACTGCAATGCAACTTCGATGCAGCATGCGTGTGTGTGCCTGTGGAATCTCGAGACAACAACCAAAGAAAAAAAATAAAAAAATCATGATTTGTTGTGATGATTCGTGCGAGAACAAGTTGGTGTCCTTTGGCTGTCAGTGTGCCGTGCGGTTTTGACAGTATGCTGTCATCGTGTGGGCTTTGCCGTATGATGTGGTAACCTCACACGGTGATACAATTAGGGCCTTCACTGTGCGAATACGTGGCGAGTAACTTCGGTACGTCAGCTCGGAGATTCGTAGCCACGTCTGTATCCTAGCAGCGGATCTCAATGAAGTTTTGTGTGTCCTAGTGCTGTCAAGATTATGGTCGTGGGCCCTGTGCTGCCAAAGTCTAATTCAAGGTCATACTCCCTTCGTCCCGAATAAAAACGAATCTAGTATTGGATGTGGCATAGTATTTTAGTACAATGAATCTGGCCATAGATATGTCCATATTCATAATACTAGGATGTGTCACATCCAGTAATTGTTGGTTTTTTATGGGACGGAGGGAGAGTAGTGCACTAATGACATGAATATGTTGACCGGTTCTTAGATTGAAAAGGTTGTTCGAGGCACGGTGCTCTGACTATGTATGGCCTTATCATGTATTCGTGTTGACCGTGATAGTGTTTGGTAGTGGTTATCTGTACTCACTAAACGATACATGAAACCAAACTTATCCTATCAACCATTTCATTTTGATTTAGTCATGGCATCAGGACGACCTGAATTCCGCTTATGTACATACGTTGCTTTTACCACTGCAAGGCCGGTTTGAACTTACACGGAGTAGCTTGTTTGTTTGAAACATAATCTCTTCTTCCTAAAAAAAAATCAATTTTTTATATAATTCGTTCACGTATAAAGTTGTCTCTTGCTCAAATTCACGTATAAAAGTTGAATTTTTTTCTGTAATGGAGGGGTAATGATTTTATATTAGGGTTCCTGTACAGTTTAAGCACTGACAACCGCTATCTGTAACTGCAAAGGGAGGAAAATGAGCTAGCTTTTATACATGCCCATCTCATTGTTTGGCTTATTTAAAAAATAAACCCAACGGTATATTTATAAACGAAAACTAATTTATGAATAAAACTTTTATATACGTGTTCTTAACAATCTAAAAGTAAAGACCGAAAAATAAACTACGATAAAAAAAAATCTCAAAATCAACTTTAAATTTAAGATTAAGAATTTAAAAAAAATTAAAATTTGAGTTATAAGCATTAGCTAAGGCTGTCAATGTGGCTATGAGAGCGAGACAGTGGTTGAGTGACCCATTGAGCTGGGCAAGTGATGGTGCACCGCGAACGAACCAAACGCCTAGTACAGCCCTAGCCCATTTTGGTGTTGCGTCGCCACCAAAGGCGATTTTTTTTCTTCTTCTTTTTTTTTTTGGGGGTAAATCTGGAGAGCGACTGACAAAGGGGGGACGCGGCCCCGACTCGGCGAATCCGACCGACGAGATCGCCGTCGCCCCATGGCTGCCTCCTCCGCCCCACCTCCCCCTCCCCCTCCCCGCCGCCTCCTCGCGCTCGCCATGGCGCTCGCCGCCGCCGCCGTCGTATCCGCCGCCTCCGCCGCGAGGGTCCCGGCCTCCGTCACCCCGATCTCCCGCACCCTCTACCACTCCAGGTGCGCCTCCCACGAACCCCCTGAGGTCTCTACCCTCCCGTGCGGGTCTGGGATTCGGGTTTCGCCTCGGAATTTCGGGGTGATTTCCTACCATTTCGACCTAGGGCGAGGCCTGCTTCAGTAACGAGTGGTTAACGAATCGAGCGAGTGTCCTGTTTGCTTAGGTATCATTTGCTGCGATTTGCTCTCATTTTCCCCATTAAGTGTAGTCTCAGATTGGTTTGGTGGCCATTGCTTTGTATAAACGGCATCATACATCGGTCCTGGCACAACTAATGTGGTGGTCTCCAGAAAAAAAAAAGAGGACGATTCTTTTTTTTTTTTTCAGCAAGTGTGGTGTGGTGGCCATTGCTTTGTATAAGCGGCATCATACATCGGTCCTGGCACCAATAATGTGGTGGTCTCCAGAAAAAAAAAAGAAAACGATTCTTTTTATTTTTTTTCAGCAAGTGGTATACTGGCACCGCAAGTCTGTATCTAATGCAAACGTTTGCAGGCCTAGTTGTGAGCATGTGAGCTGATCTGAATTTTGTACGAGTGTGTTGAACCTTGCATTGCTTGCTTGCTTGCTTGAGCCGGTCTGATGAGGAGCATATAGATACATTGTATCGGCTTTTTGATTCTGTCTCCTGTGTGCAGAGCATCATGTTAACTGTTCCTTTTGTTTTTCCTCTTCAGTGATTCCCTTCTGAGTGATATCAAGGCCTTGGTTGCCCGGCATCCAGACAAGCTGAGTGTGAGTGGTTTAACTGCCCTATTTCAGTCATTGTTGGCCAGTTTGTTTTGTTGCATACTAGTGTTTCTTATGAAATTTTGAATGAATTGTTGCAGATGGATACCATAACAGCAAGTAACAAAGGGTATTCCACAAACCTCTTTATCGTTACTTTTAATCATGCCAAGGAGAGCACGTCCAATTCTTCAAAGATCCATGTCCTTCTGGTTAGTATCCAACAG
>CM020179.1:1152948-1204854 GCA_009805545.1 Oryza longistaminata
CTAAGTTATTTCTTACCACTAATATTTATCCATTGTCCCAAAGCAAATGGTATTTGTTTCACCGAAACTGTTGTCATTTCCAACCTCAATTAAGAGAAATCCCAAAGCAAAGCAAAACAAAACCAACTTTTTGATAATTTTTACACATTGGCTTGTAAATTAAATTATTGATGTCTTGCGGTTTTGACAGAAAGGTTCATTGTCTTCCAGAGCTTTGGGCAGCATGGCAGAGAGCTTATCACTTCTGAAGTTGCATTAAACCTCCTCTATATTTTGACCGAGAAGCGTAAAATTGCTGGTGTCGATCTATCATCCTTTGAGAAGATACTGGAGAATCTTGTAATCAAAGTAAGCCCTTTTATAACTTGTTTTGACATTTTCACCTCCTGACCCACATAATCATTAGGAGATATATCAATACACATGCTCTTTTCTGGTACGCTCTGCATGGAATTACTAGAGCTTTAAGGGCAATCTCATTTATTAGGAATAAAGCATAAGCTAGACCAAAGTTAGTGATTTCCTTTAAGCCCTGTCTGATTCCATCTTTGTTCTATTTTGACTTAATTTTTTACTCTCTTTGTTTAAATATTTAGTGCAGTGAACACGACAAAATTATGGTTTAAACGTCATTACTAAATGTTTCACCTGGCATATGGTGTTTTTCTCCTAAATGACTTCTATGCGCATGCCATTTATTCTAATATAAACAAGCTTGGTTTGGCTTGCTAAGTAAAATATTTCATGACATGAAGTTCTTAGGGTTGTTAACCTGATTCATGCTCTTTAGTCTTTATTGTGGGCAATGTTGTGGTATTTTAACTTGTTGCTTCCTCTTCCCCTCTTTTCATTTTTGTTATTTTTTATATTTCTATATTAACGAAGAATCAGATTTCTTAATAATCAGTTATGATTTTTTTTAATGTGGCTTTAATCTTTAGGTGGTGCCCATGGAAAATTTAAATGGTCGAAAACGTGTTGAAGAAGGGGAGCTTTGTGATAGGAGAAATGGTGATCAATCTTATCTTGTAAATTCATCACTTGATGCAGTTCTATGCCAACTTCCTATATTCATTTTGTTACATTTTTCAGGAAGAGGAGTTGATCTTAATAGAAATTGGAGTGTTGATTGGGGAAAGAAGGAAAAGGTTGTTTTCTCAGCAGTTTATTTTATGCACAGGGAAAACTGATTCCTTTTGACTTACTTAGTGTGCATGTTGATTTTACTGAATTGCGTCTTAAGCTAATTACCTAAATTCATATGGACAAGACCGTAGCATTCCCTAAACTTGCTCGCTTGCTACCATTGATTGACATCCTTACTATCTTAGAACTATTTTTAATTTAGATCTATACAGAATTTGTTACCATGTATCTGCATATGCTATGGTTCCTTACCTTGTATCTTAGTTTGTCATCCTTGGCTGTTACTACGCCTGTATATGGTATGGTTCAGTGGTTCACTATCAATT
The DNA here is from genome assembly GCA_009805545.1 of Oryza longistaminata. NCBI lineage: Eukaryota > Viridiplantae > Streptophyta > Magnoliopsida > Poales > Poaceae > Oryza > Oryza longistaminata. Next base: position 1,154,421 of record CM020179.1, read on the forward strand.
TATCATATGCGTTAATTGCTGATTGTTGGATTACTTGACCTCAGTTATGCAAATGTAGTGTACATCATATCAATATTTTGAGCTATATAAGCATTTTACCTGTATTATAGGACTACGACCCATATGAGGAAAATCCTGGCACTGCTCCTTTTAGCGAACCTGAGGCTCAGATCATGCGAGAGCTATCCAAGTCATTTAAACCGCATATGTGGGTGAATGTGCATTCCGGAATGGAGGTAAGACAGGCTATTGTGTTTTGTTGTTTTCCATACTCATCATGTAATAGAGACCATTGTTCGTAGTGCATCTTAGCCACAATAAGATAGCACTTTGATCCTTTGGAAAGAAGCTACAGTTAAATATGTACCATAGTCACCTAGGACTTGTAAATGCTGATTCCTAATTTTAATACGGTTATTAGTATAGCAATCAATCTAATTAAAATGCATAAGAAAGTTCTAAAATCTGTTATTCCTTATAGTGCTACACAGAACTATACATATCTTGATGAGAGTTACTCACTGTTGCTTTACTCATTTCATCTATTGTTTAATCATAGGCCTTATTTATGCCATATGACCATAAGAATACTACACCAAACGGAGCATCTGCTCATTTGATGAGGACAGTTTTGGAGAATTTGAATCATCGCCATTTCCAAGATAGCTGCCTTGTTGGATCAGGTGGTGGAGCTGTGGGGTATGCACATCTAACAAGTTACGAAGTCGAAGAGGAGCAAGCTCTGAATGAATTTGTTTGCGTCAGTTGGTGACGACTGCAATGCAACTTCGATGCAGCATGCGTGTGTGCGCCTGTGGAATCTCGAGACACTAAAAAATCATGATTTGTTGTGATGATTCGTGCGAGAACAAGTTGGTGTCCTTTGGCTGTCAGTGTGCCGTGCGGTATTGACAGTATGCTGTCATCGTGTGGGCTTTGCCGTATGATGTGGTAACCTCACACGGTGATACATTTTCGGTTTTTATCGGTAACTATACAATTAGGGCCTTCACTGTGTGAATACGTGGCGAGTTACTTCGATACGCCAGCTCGGAGATTCGTAGCCACGTCTATATCAGTCGGCCCCCTTGTGAAGAGCAGCGGATCTCAATGAAGTTCTGTGTTCCTAGTGCTGTCAAGATTATGATCGTGGGCCCTGTGCTGCCAAAGTCTAATTCAAGGTCATACTCCCTCCGTCCAAAAAAAACGAATGTGCCATAGTATTTTAGTACAATGAATCTGGACAGATGTATATCCAGATTCGTAGCACTAGTTTTAGGATATGTCACATCTAGTATTGGTTGGTTTTTTATGGGACGGAGGGAGTACTGCACTATGACATTAATATGTTGATCGGTTCTTAGATTGAAAAGGTTGTTCGACGCACGATGCTCTGACTATGGATGGCCTTATCATGTATTCGTATTGACCGTGATAGTGTTTGGTAGTGGTTATCTGTACTCACTAAACGATACATGAAACCAAACTTATCCTATCAACCATTTCATTTTGATTTAGACATGGCATCAGGACGACCTGAATTCCGCCTATGTACATACGTTGTTTTTACCACTGAAAGGCCAGTTTGAACTTACACGGAGTAGCTTGTTTGTTTGAAACATACTCTCTTCTTCCTAGAAAAAATATCATTTTTTATATAATTCATTCACGTATAAAGTTGTCTCTTGCTCAAATTCACGTATAAAAGTTGAATTTTTTTTCCTGTAGTAGAGGGAGTATGATTTTATATTAGGGTTCCTGTACAGTTTGAGCACCGACAACCGCTATCTGTAACTGCAAAGGGAGGAAAATGAGCTAGCTTTTATACATGCCCATCTCATTGTTTGGCTTATTTAAAAAATAAACCCAACGGTATATTTATAAACGAAAACTAATTTATGAATAAAACTTTTATATACATGTTCTTAACAATCTAAAAGTAAAGACCGAAAAATAAACTACGATAAAAAAAAATCTCAAAATCAACTTCAATTTACAGCTGAAAGTTCAAATTTTTGCTGATAAGCGTAAACGAAAAGATAGGGCCATGTATCAGGAATGAACCAACGGTTGAGATCGTGCATGCCAGCACAATAGGAAACGCGTGTATCAAGATGAACGGTCCAGATCGAGCCTGCTTGCATAATACACCGAATGATTGATGGGCCATTAATGCACAAACCATATGGTTGATGACACGTATGTGCAAATCAAACAACCCATTTGAAGTTATGGACAATGCAAGGGACATGTAGGGAGGTATGAATTGCATGATTGGTTTGTGTCCAATTAATTAAGATTCTAATGCGAACACAACAGGAGACGTGAGAGGGAAATCAGGGGTTTGATTGGAGAAGACGACAGCAAATGCCTCCTGTTGCTGCCCAGATTCAGTTTCTGTTCCAACAAATCATTCCAGCAGAGGGTATTAACTTGCCGAAAACGCAAATGTACGTAGGTGTAGCTAGGGTTTAATTAGTTAATTAGGACTTGTTCGTTTTGTTCGACCAGATCTGACAAAAAAGAAGAACAACAAGTTCAGGACACAGCATGGTTTGTGTGAATTGGTTGCTTGACCAAGATACATACGCTACTGAGGTTCACAGAAAACTCATGAAAAACTGTAGCAATTCAATCATACCAAGGTACTCCAACATGAAAATCAGATTGAACTTATTGAATAAATATACTTTTAATGAAGTAAACTTGTCAATAGCAGCAATAACAATTACAGTAAATATGTAGGAGTTGTTGGGTACGTATTAGAAATTTGCCTTTTTACAGTATTTTACGCGTCGTTATTTGATTTTCTTTATTCAGCCAGATTTTTTTATTTCATTTTACTATCACTTTGCTTGCTTCTCCTGCAAAAACGGAAGGAAGGAAGCCCACATGTCTGAAAGGTGAACAAGAGTCAAAACACAACGGCAATCAGGAAACAGATTGCAATAACTCATAATAATTAGACAACTTGTTCTAGTAGTCATCAACAAATATGATGATTGATAGTTACTTGGGGTGTTCAATAAGCAGAGGCGTTTTCTTCAGAGTTTGAGAGGCATCGATAGCCTCTCATTGGTGTTTTGCTTGTGAAGCAGAAGAAAGACATGTGTGTGCTTCTGCTACCAAAGCCTACATTCCATGATTTTTTTCCTTCCTTGATCACCTTGCTTCTCGCCTTCTCCCAGTGAATCCGCATTAATTAATTAACAACCTTCTAGATGCCGTTAATGCCCGTCTGAACAAAAATTGTTACGGGAATCATCTCAGTGAGAGGGTGTGTTTGACAAGAGGAGAAAAAGAGGTCGAGGAGATACGTAAAACGTAGTGGATCATTAATATATAATTAATTAAGTATTAATTACTTAAAATTTAAAAATGAATTAGTATGATTTTCTAAAACATTTTTTCTATAGAAAATTCTTTTAAAACACACGGTAACACTTCGGGAAGAATACGCGTGAAAAAGAGGGGTTTTTCCTATCATTGTGCTGCTGCTGAACGCAAATCGCTCCCAAAGAGTAGCTTTCATGCAGCAGGGATCAACTCACATTACTTGTATTCAGATTTATGGTGATGAGAAAGCATCTACCAGCGATTGCTTCAAGATGTTCAATCCCGTTGACAAGACAACATTCGATGTACACAAATCAAGCATCTCTATTTCTATCTTTATTTTTTGGAAGACTTGTTCCTGTATACTTTTAGAGTTATGCCTCTGATTTAACATTTCCTTCGTTGTTGCCAGCGAGTCATTAATAAGTGGTGCATGGCCTTCCTTATACTTTTTGAGGAAGGACTGCGAAACCTGCGTGAAGCTCAATTAGTATCCCAAGGTGCAGTGGATAACTGGGTCCCAATGGGAGGAGACATTGTTGAGATAAGTGCGGCACGAAAGAGCAGTCCCGATAAGAGGAAACTTGAAGGCCTTGACCTTGGAATGCAGGAACTAAGAACCTACTTTAGACTATTCATGCTATCAACAGTCCTGCTGATGTTCATGTTCTGTTCGAGGATATCAAAGAACAGGAACAGAGAAACAGGTAACATTTTTGACTCCTGAAAACCCATAAAAAAGAATAGATTGAAGCTCGCTGTTCAGTTGAGTTGGGATTTGGTTGTGGCAAGAGTGATCACCATTTGTTGCCTCAGATGAACAAAGTGCATGAACCATTCGAACTTTGGAGGAAACTTATGCGGTTTACCGCTTGGAGATCCACCGATTTGGGAGGCGACATGGCTGGCAGAGTTCAGAATGGCATTGTGCAGTCTATGTTTAGATACGAGATGCATGTCGAATGATTTGTTTTTACCTTACAACAAATCATACTAGCTGTAAGTTGTAAAGCTGTCCATATCAGTTCATTGTGATGAATAGGCATTCCTTCTTCACTTTTTGAATGAAGGCTAGTGCACAAACAACATCTTGTTAACGTTGAATATTTGACACAATTAAATGTACTATTCCCCTTCTCGAATGATTTGTATTGTCATGAGCTGCTTCAGTACGGACTAGTGACGTTTGTATCCTGACAGCCTGAGCAAACCTTTTTTTCCCCAGAAAATAACGCAAGTTTAACATCAATATGCGTGTTTTTTCAGAATGTTTAGAACACTTGTTAAAATTCAAGTCTCGCAAGAATTTGTGAAAAGATTACGACAGAAAGGCAATACGCTCTATACAAATTGTTGGCAAGTGTCAATGCAACGTTGCAACATACTTTTTGCACATCTTCTGAATGAAGATTTGTTGCAATTATATTCCATTTTCCACAATCTCACGAAACAGAGATGAGATGGGAGCATCCACATCTTTGAAAGACTGCACATTTCAAACTGATTTGAGTTAGACAGAGGTTACAGGTGCTTGATGAGAAGCCAAGCAATGACCGCAAGAAACACTATAGCAACGACAGATAGCAGCAGGGCCATGCACGAGCAGCCACCTTTGACGCGCTTATTCAGAATGGCAAGCCTCTTTTGCACGCGCTGAATTAAAAAAAAAAGTGTTGTCAAAATTCAGATCGCATGAGCTTGAAATAACTAAGCCATAGCAGTGATATTTTCCTGATTATTATAAATGCAATTTAAAGAAGTGCCAAAAATATACCTGAAGACGTGAGTTCGTAACATCAACATGATCATCTAAATCATCCTGCCAAAACCACAATAGATAACTTATTATCAAGTACTAAGAACATAAATTCATATGGTTCTGTGAGAATAACTAACAATCAATCTTGTGTGAAGGGTAAGTTCTTCATTGACTGCAAGAGCAATATGTTTTGTGCTCAGTACTGTCTCTTCCAGCTTCTCAAGACCCTCATCTTGTTCTGCAAATTGTTGCAATTGACAAGATAGATGAATTAGCTACCATGCAATAATTGTTTCCCGTACTAAAAGCTACTGTTTGTAATGATCTAGATATATACAAGTAAATACAAAATGCAACTGTGCGAATAAATCAGGCCACTTAGAATATATCAGGCGTGCTTTACTTCACACATTCAAATAGAATTCCAAAAATAATAAATTAACAGTGATGCATGAATGATAATAGTATAAACAAGCCATGTGTTAGTACCTTTCATAACTTGCCTCTGAAGTGAAACGATTCCTTGGTTATCCAAACCAGCTACTCTACTCATATCATCAGCTGCTTTCTTACTCTGACCAAGCAAATCCTCCCTAAAAATACAAACAAAGATTTCCATTAATATGCTTCTGAACAAATTGCAACATGACAAAGCATCAACCAGTTCTCTTTATTTCGACAGAACAAGGCAAATAACTGGACCAGACTACCAGGTTGATTAGATATCTGAGAACAAAGAACAGACCTGTTGGCAAAGTTTGACATGTTGAAACTTGTAGCCATCTGCTTTGCTCTAGATTTCAGATTCGAAAGCATGTCCTGTCGCTTATGCAACTCCTTGTCCGTGCTGCATAATGAGAGAATAGCATGAATACCAGTAGCAGTCCCCTTTTTTACACTAGAAGCATAATCCCGAATTGCCGATAATCCCTCACATGTAGGAGAAATATCGAACAGCATCTACTTTAATGAAGTCTCAACCCAGGCACACAAGAGTAACCAACTCTAATTTAGTGTTCGATCCAGAAGGTGAATCACAAGGGCGAAAAGTGGACAGGTCAACGTGTAAGGGTAACAATTCTAATTGAATTCGATCGCGCCGTAAGTTAATCAGGGACCGACAGATTCCATAAGATTTGTACAAGCTAACTGTGATTCCAACACAACCATATGAACAACCCATATTAGTACGCAAACAGAAATTTAAGTAGTAGCAGAGTTATGAAGGAAGGAAGCAATACATGGACTTTGGAGGAATCCTGGACAGCAACGCCTCTAATTTATCTCGTAATGAATTCTCAACCCCAGGCACACAAGTGTAACCGACTCTGATTTATCTCGTATCTCCCTCTCTCTCTCTCTATATATATATATAGTGTTTGATGATCCAGCAGGTGAATCACAAGGGTGAAAAGTGGACAGGTCAGTGTGCAAAGAGTAACAATTCTAATCGAATTCGATTCCGCCTTAAGTTAAACCAGGACCAGAGACATTCCTTAACATTTATTCAAGCTAATAACTGCAACTCCAACACCATCAATCCATCATATGAACAACCCATATTAGTACACAAACAGAAAATAAGTAGTGGAGTAGCATACATGGACTTGGGAGGAATCCTGGACAGCAAGGCCTTCCTCCGAATGGCCGAGGTGTGGCGCATGATCTCCGGTCCCGACTGCGGGAGCGAACCCCTATCGGCGATCATGGAGGTGACGTCATCCGCGAGCCTGGACGCCTCGCTGTACTCCCTCACCCATGGATCCGAAGACGACGCCATTCCTTCCTTCCTGCCCACCCAATCAACTCAAAACCATCAGGTAGGTCACCAACTCACAAAATTCAACGAGGATTCAATTCAACCCCCCAAACCCACGAGAATCATCGATTCCCAAGAGATATCTATCCCTAACGACTAGCGAAATCTTGAACCACGAGGAAATGGGTACCGATCGGGAGGCGGAGAGCGCGATTGAACGGGAGGAGAGAGAGGGATGGATCGGAGAACCTGGCGGATCGTATGCGCGGCGGTGCGGCGGCGGGATTGGGGGGCTGGATTGCTCGTCGGTGGATTCGCCGCCGGCGAGTCGGCGACGCCGCGCGATTGCTTGCGATTTGCTTGCTTTCCCCTTTTGGTGTTGGTGTTTGCTTTGGCTGGTTAATCGCTTTGACCCAAGTTATGATTGCTCTCTGCCTATGCGTGTGGGACCCACGATGAAGATAATAATATTAAATAATGCCTTTTGATTTGTTTGTTTGTTTATTTATTTATTTATTATGTAGAGGAGAAAATGGATTTTTCGTGGATGAGATGGATTCAAGAGCGAGATGACGTGTACGGTGATTCATGTGTTGACACGTGGGCCAATCATTACGTAGGAGTTGTAGAGGTGGGCCGGGCCCAAACTAGCCTTTTGTGGTGACTCAAATATGGGCCGTCGAATGTACATTGTTTTATGAAGAGATGGAAACTATGGAATGCAGAGTTGTACACTTGAAATCACAGAAATGTTTAGAAGTACTTCTTCCGTATCAAAATAAACCAACATCGTACACATCCTAGTACAACAAATTTATATATAGAGCCGTCCTAAAATAAACCAATTTCGTACTAAGATGTGATACATGGATACCCCTATTGTACAGTGGTTCAAGACATCTCTCTTTTAAGTAGGCAGCTGGGATTCGACTTCCCTGAGAGCAGGAGTATTATGAAAGGAGTTTAATCATAGGTTATCAAAAACCCTAGAATAAATCCTTCCTGCGTCGATGCCTGAGTGGTTAATGGGGACAAACTATAAATTCATTGACAATATGTCTACGCTGGTTCTAATCCAGCTCAGCCCAAAAATCTAGGGCTTCGTGAATATGAGTTAGTCCATATATGACATCTTAGTACGAGATTATTTTATTTTGGGACGGAGAGTGTTTATTAGGGAGTATGTAACACCAGTAAATCTTATCCAAAACCATGTCTAACAATATAATATATTACATGTATGCTCGAGGAATAAAGTATATTTAGCAACATGCTATAGCAAGTAACAGTATGTACGCAAGAAACAGAGACCAGCTAACTACTGCCTATTTTGACCACCACCAACTCTGCATACACCGACACAATGCATCATGTTTCTAATTCGTTCGTGCATCCATATATACACGCATCATGGCATCGGGCTTGATCGCCTGAGATACGTTGATAGTCCATTCAAAATGAACAAATTAGTAACAAATAATAATGTGTGAGCAAGACTTCTATATGCATCTTATTAGCTGTTTAAAAGCCAGTGAATAAAAAACAGAGTACGATAAATAAAAATACTAAAACTAACTCGAAAATTAAGTCATGAAATTCGAATTTTAGCTACAACTCATCAACGTGTTGACATTTTCTTGCATTGACCTTCTAGTCGTACTAATTATCATGCATACAGCCATACACGTACCAACCACCAACCGACCATTCGATTTTGTAGTTTTTTTTTTAAAAAAAAGATCGTTCGATTTTGTAAGGACAAAAAGAAAACAAATATTGAACTAATTATTGTTAGGTTCCGAACCTTCGATACTTGCTGATATTATATGCAAAAACAATTACTAAATCAACCCAGTTGTTGGCCCATGACTCACCAGACTGGAGACTTGGAGTGTGCAAATGTGTAGCTCCAGCTGCATCGTCAAAAATATTCAACTTGTATCGACCGCTTGCACATGAAAATCAAGCAAACTGACATTCATGCATGTGTGTGCTTAGTTGCTTACATGTTGGATATATAAAATTAAACCGTATGATAGCCCATATGTGTCCCATATGTAGGTTGGTCTGGTAGGAAGGTCTAAATTTGCAATGTACGTTCTATAATTCTTTCCGTCTCGTTTTGAATAAGGTTTATATCAAACTTTTCTTATTTGGATCATAATAACTCTAAAAGTATTTAAAGTAATAGTGCTAGAATACATTAATTTGTCTTATCAAATACTAAAATTAAAATAAAAACATAATTATTACATATTATAATAAAAAAAATAAGTTCAAAATTATTTTAGAGACGATATTGTTGTTAAGAATATTATGGAGGGAGTGGTCATCTGAATGATGATGAGATCACGATGGGGAGAGGGGGCCGCAGCATGTGCATGTGCCCCCGTGCTCCTTTTCTAATTAAAATCCACAAACATTGTGGCGCCACGGTTTCTGAATCCATTTCAGCTTTTGTACAGTTATTTAGGCCAAGCAGCTGCAGGGCGGGGTGAGCGCAAGAGAGAGCCACCCATTTTAAATTTCAAGTCTCTATCACAAAGGATGTTTGGACACTAATTATAAATATTAAACGTAGACTATTAATAAAACCTATTATATAACTATGGACTAATTCGTAAGACGAATCTATTAAGCCTAATTAATCCATAATTAGCCTATGTGATGCTACATTAAACATGCGCTAATTATGAATTAATTAAACTTAAAAAATTTGTCACGCGAATTAACTCTTATTTATATAATTAGTTTTATAAGTATTCTATGTTTAATACTCTAAATTTATCTGATATGAACTTGATGCGATAAACATGCATGTGCAATGCCCATCTACACAAACTGTGCGTACTTACTAGTTGTTCCATTTGCTATAGACAAGGTTACCATTCGACGATTGATTACTATACTGGAAATTGAATTAACTTGCTTTCAAAAATTATTTCTTACCATAGATGGCCGCTTATCATACTACTTTCCTACGAAGGTTCCCGTATTTCTGTGCCACCTCACCATTTTTACCACCATGGACACACTATCATAAGATAAATTTTTCCTATTGTACCTTCTCTGAGGGAAACATTCTATCAGTGTGATGTTGTATCTGCAGTGATATATACGCGTACACATTTACCGTGTAATAGAAATTAGGAAGATAAATACACTGCCATAATACTATTTATGTCCCGTATTAGTGTATTACTATCTACTCCCTCCATCCCAAAAAAAGGCAACCTAGTACTAATACAACGAATCTGGATATACTCTATGGCCTTGTTTAGTTCGCGAAAAGAAAAATTTTAGGTGTCACATCGAACATTTGACCGGATGTCAAAAGGGGTTTTTAACATGAATGAGAAAACTAACTTCATAACTCGTCTGGAAACCGCGAGACGGATCTTTTGAGTCTAATTAAGCTGTCATTAGCACATGTGGGTCGCCTGGAGACCGCGAGACGAATCTTTTGTCTAATTAAGCCGTCATTAGCACATGTGGGTTAATGTGGCACTTATGGCTAATCAGGGACTAATTAGGCTCAAAAGATTCGTCTCGCGATTTCCATGCAAACTGTGCAATTAGTTTTTATTTTTATTTATATTTAATGCTTAATGAATGTGTCCAAAGATTAGATGTGACGTTTTTGGAAAAAAAATTAGGAACTAAACTAGGCCTATGTCTAGATTCGTTGTATAAGGATGTGCCACGTCGTAGGATGAGGTTGAGTTTTCCTTTAGGACCAAGGGAGTACTATTTATGTCCTACTACACTATAAGAGATTTTGCCTTTACACTTAGACAATCCTAGGACTACTAGGATAAATCACATCATATCCTAGATTTAAGTTATTTTTGAAAAGAAGGGAGCAACACATTATTCAAACTTTAATTGCCTATAAATAAATAAATAACTCAAAACTACAATTCCATCCCCATCCAAGCTTTGCCAGTCAAACGACGACGACTCAAACGCGATGTCGACGAAAAAAAAAAAACACCAGTCACCACCACCATTAGTCTCATCAAAATTATTCAAACTATAGTACGACTGGTTTATCAGCCAAACGACATGCGTGCCTGCAGTACATATGTTAGGAACAACATGCCATTTCCCTTTGTTGATCTACAATAAACCACTACGGAGTACTATTTACAGATGACTACACTAGCAGCTACTTCTACTGCGAAGCCGAGTTTAGAGATGGTTGATTGTAGGCTCATATGGTTAAAACTTAAAACTAGCAGTAATTAATTAAGGTGTTGATAGTAGCCGAAATAAACCTTACCAAATTTTAGTATGATGGTAATATTGTCAAGTTTTGGCATGGTTCCTCGTGTACTTATCAAAGTTTGTAAAAAACTAAATGCATGCAATTTAGCAACTTTAGAAAAATGTATGATTTAAATTAATATCTTAATTTACACAATAAGAGCAAGTTTAATAGGATAGCCAATTATTGGCTTCAAATCATCTATAACTAATCCAATAGCTCATTCATGCAATAGTTAACTATAGAAATATTCTACACCATTAATATCACCTCTCATACACACATAATATTTTAAATTCTATGTTGCAGCTGGCTATAAATCTGTAGCCGCTTTCTTCTCTCCCTTCTCTTTTCTTGCTCTAAATAAGTATAAGGGTAAATAGTAGTAGGAACAGTAAATAGTAAAGACGTGGGTCATTAAAGGCCGCATCAAAGTTGTCGCCGGGTCGTCCCATCCTCCCTCCTCCGCAACGCACCGCGCCGCGCCACAACCTCCCCCTCTTCACCACCTCGCCCCCCTCACATCGCGCGCCCACTACTATTTGCCGCCGCCGCCGCCGCCATGAGCTAGCAACCGCCCCATGCCCTCGCCCTCGCCATCGCCCTCGCCTCCGCACCGCAGCATGAAGCCCGGGGGCGCGGCGTCTTCGGTACTCCCCGCCGCGCGCTGGGGCGCGCCGCATCGCCGCCGTGATCGCGCCGCTGCCTCCCTTCCTCGCGGCGCGCTCTCCTTCCCCTCCTCCATTCGGCCGCATCCCGTCGCTCGTCGCGCTGGGACGGAGGCACGCTCCGTCTCCGCCCCCTCCGCCGCGGGTGGCCGTGTTATTGGTGGGTGGCGCGCGGCGGTTCGAGCTCACGTTGCCCCTCCATCGCGCGCCACGTCCTGCGCCCCGCTCGTCGGCGTCGCAGTCGCACAGGAGAAGAAGGAAGACGAGGCGAGGCGCGGCGGTGGCCAGCGCCCGTCGTCGACGTGTTCCTGCACAGCCCGCCTCGACGCCGACGCCTACAAGCTCTCCCTCCTCGCCCGCGCCGCGCCGCCGGGATCCAGAGTGCTGCGCCGCCGTGCGGGGTGTTCCGCCGGAGCGCATCGCCAGACGCACGCCCAGCGCCGGCCGCAGTGCTCACCGCAGCAACTCGCCCACGCATCCATACTCACCCCCATCCGCCGTCTCAATCTTCCGATCACCCCCACTACTCCATTGGTTGATTTGTTTGGTTTGTTCCTTGCTTCCGCATTCAAACCACGCAGCACGCCGATGCTAGCTACCTCCCCGACTCCGATCGAACGATAGCATCCCCGCACGGCGTCGTTTTCTCATCCTAGACTTGCTTGCTGCCGCTGCATACTCCTCATTGCAATTTTTTTTCTACACATTACCATTGTTTATCGATTTTTGTATGGGTGTTCGTTTTGTTCGCTTATCTGTGTTGCCCTCTGCTAATGCTGATCCACGTTGCTTAATTGGAGATAATTGTTTCAACCTTCGTTCTTATCATTAAAAAAACATTAAGTTAATAAAACTCAGCCTAATAAGAGGTAGTAAAAATCGCACCCTGAAGCTAAGACCGAAAGTACGGTTAATGGTACTGAGATGCCAAATGGCCACTGTGTAGCCGGCAGTGGTTCTCTTTGAATCTACGGAGCCGGTTTCATATTTCTAGTATCCTTTTGATTTATTAAGCCCTTAATTAGGTCAAAAAGATAATTAAGATTGATTAACTCTTCAAATGAGAAAATAGAAACCAAGCAATATTGAATTGTACCAGTTTTAATCAATTTGCAGTGCTTATTATCTACCGCGGAAAGTCGCGGTCGGGATTATTGTATGAAGAAACCATCATTCAATTTTGTATGGCCCAACTCGGCCAGCCATTCGGGCGCGTGCATAGCAGGTGTCAGGATCCAAATTCACGGATCTAGTCAAAGTGTCAGGCAGCTAGACAGCGGCCAAATTTGCTACTGCTAGTTTATTTTTATTTTTTTAAAAAAAATGAGAGCTCGTTGCCCACAGGTAGCAAAAATATCAATCACAATCACCGAGTTGGTTGGTTCTCAAAAGGCATCAACGCGTTGGGACCAGACAAATTCACACGGAATAAAACTCAATTGTTCATAAGGACGACACTACAGTAGAATCAACACAAGAAAGCAAATTCAGAATTCAGAAGAGAAATCATGTGCTTAACAGTAAATAAATATCCGAGTCAGTATTTGGTCCAAGCAAGTTTAAGCTAGGTTGGCCAAGTCGTCGGATGATTTATCACAAAGTCATTGTTCCTTTCGTAGACAGTTCGGTACGTGTCTATCAATGACCCGTCTCTGACTCGCTCTGCACTGTGTACCAACAAAAAAATTGTGTCGTGTTTTCGTTTTTTGCACTGTGTCCTTGTGAATGTTCGGCGGAAGCTACGAACTGAATAGGACATAGCCGTGTGCACATTTGATTTTCACTGTGAGACATTTGTCACAATGTACTTGGCTAGTACTGTGACAAATCTTACGCGGGTGCATCCATAGGACTGACTACCAGTACACGTAGGTACAAGGCATGCACGTCAGCACGTGCCACGACTACCATGACTGATCCCAATCCGATGGTAGTTTCTAACTGTCTGTGTGCTTAACTGCCACGATTAATTAGTCTAGTAATTGAGTATTATTGATCAGCCTGAATTATCCATGAGATGCTGTGTTGTCAGTGTTGATCCATGGTTGGTTGGAGAGAGACTGAGGGGGGCAAATTAAAGGCAAATTACCGGCATGTCAACAATTAGATGAGCACATGGCTGGCTCCACATGAGTGCTTCTATATATACAGTAGAGTAACCAGAAGGTTGCGATTGCTAGTGTAAACAAAGCATATCAAGCTAGGCTGGCACATATCCTCGTTTCTGCAAATAAACTGTTTGTTTCATTTGGAGTTTTCTTCCAATGAAATTTGTGCACTCCAAAACAGAGGATAGTGGTTTATTATTAGAGTTTATTTATGTTCTACAAGACAAATTTTGGTACCGACCATTTGGAACAATAAAATAAATCTCTTCTGAAATTACTGTGGAAACGTGATGTTCCTATACCATCAATGTACGGATACATCATCTTGGTATAACATAATTTGTTTTGCTCGAATATAATAACGTGCAAAGGTGTATGACAATCCATGTTCCACGTAGTATTAAAAACGGCAGGTAATGTGGGTACGTAGTGACGCTTTTGAGAAAGTCTCTTGAAAAGCCATTGTCATCTACATCACAAAAGTTTGATAGATATTGTTCTTTGCCTTGCTTTATGCTCCGTCTTTTGCATCCTCTGTATTCACCTCCAAAGCTTCGGATTATGATGGCATTATGCTTTCTCTGGGAGAATTGGAGAAAAGGTGACAAGCTACAAGTAGATAGATACCTCATATCCCCACTGTACTAAACAACCGATGCGCAAACGCAATGCTCGCAAAAGAGAAAAAAAAACAAAGTATATTTTTTAATTTGTCATGTGTTCTCCATCTTGTCGTAAAAAAGTTATTGACAGTGACTAATCTACCTAATCCGTAGATTAAATCAATCTATTAGAATACTTATTATCTACTATGTATCTATAACTATCTATAGTATACTCTCTGTCAAATCCACACCCATAAAAAACTGATAAATGTCTAAATTTAAATTAAAGTGAGAAGTTGGTTTTTACGGGACGAAGTTGCTGTTTAATCTGCAATTAGAGTTCTCATTTTGTATGTATCTATTGAGCAGGGTTTGCTGCAGTATTTTCGGTTGGGTGAAGGGTGCTGGACTGATCAGCGAGCGCGAATCTCGAGGCAACTTCACGTACGATTGGGTGGTCCGTACGCGGTCGACGGCTTCTGGACGGGCCCGCTCGCCGCCGCCGACGCGTTCCCGGGCCGCGGCGCCTACGTCGTCCCCAAGGGTCCCGGTTCGGGGCCTCAACGACCGCCTCGGCGCCGGCGACCGCCACGCGTCCCGCGTCGCGCTGTCCAGGCTCTCGCTGATCCCTCGCCTCGACGTCGCGGGGCTACCAGGAGCTCAACTCGGAGGCGGCGTTCCAGGCGCAGCTGAAGGTGCCGGCGTCAAGGCGAGGGAGCGGCGGCTGCGTTCTGCGTGCTGAGCGACCGGAGGTACTCGTTCCCGCCGGCGCCGTACGGCGTGCCCGTGGCGTCGCTGGGAGCCCCGGCCCGCTGAGCGGCGCCAAGTGCCGGCCGTGCCGGCCGGCGTGCCGCGGCGGCGAGTGCCGCGTCGGCGGCGCGGCTGGTGCGCGGGTGGAGCTGGACGGAGTGGCGGAACGGGACGCTGGAGATGTGCGACGCGAGCGGGCCGTGGGAGCAAGGGTGGGAGCGCTGTTCGACGAGGTCGCGGCGAGGAGGCGGCGGCCGTGCGGCGGAGGTGGCGGCCATGGGCGCGGACGATTGCGTGGCGGAGGTGGCGGCGCTCATGGGCGCGGCCGAGCGGGGGACCGCCGCCCCGCCGAGATCTGCCGCGCCGGCCGCCTCCGCCTCCGCCTCGCCACTCGCTCCGCTTCTGCCAATGCTACTGTCACTGCCAAGCCCAACCAAAACTGATTGACCATTTTTTTTTCCTCAGGAACACCAAATCAAAGGCAGAAAAGGAATAGAAAGAAAGAAGAGAATACAAGTTGGATAGTGGTAACTGATACATATTTTTGTACAAATTTCATAGAGATTTAACTAGAGATCACTGATGAGGAATACTGAATATACATACAGTGTATATAGCGTCAAAATTCATTAATTGCATGATCAGTTGTTCGTTTCTTGTACTTGCAAATGATACTAAAACATAAACCTAATCTAATACTAATCTAATAGTACGCTCGATAGCTGCAGGCAGCATGTCTCATGCATTCTTGCAAGCTGACTACTACCTCCGTCCCAAAATAAGTGTAGCCATAAGTTTCCGCGCCCAACTTTGATCGATCGTCTTATTTGAAATTTTTTTATAATTAGTATTTTTGTTGTTATAAGATGATAAAACATGAATAGTACTTTACTCGTGACTTATGTTTTTAATTTTTTTCAAAAAATTTTCAAATAAGACGAATGGCCAAAGTTTGACGCGGAAAACCATGGCTGCACTTATTTTGGGACAGAGGGAGTACTAATCTAATCTGATGGTCGGTGTAAAGCTGTCCCCATCTGGACCATCTCTAGCCCTTTCTTGCAAGTTCGTGCCATTGTTGGTCAGTGTATGATTGGTGTTTGTGTGTGTGTGTAAATCTATTATTTGGTGGGCAAATCACCATAAGACGAGGCATCACATCGATCTACCCATCATTCTTGCTTGCTGTTTCTTCTAGTGTTAGCTCTAGGTTGCCCAATTTTATGACCACTTGCTTGTTACCCCATCAGATGGTTATCATCGCAATATCTCGATCGATCGATCGATCTCTGGTTCCTTGTATCTCAATCTCCTACTAAACTAACTATTGTTTAAATGGTGTGACACATACGTTAGCTAGGGTAAATTTCACTCTTGTTACTTCAGTAATCCGATCAAGATTCATGCGTGTGCTATGGATTCTTTTCAGTTAGCTGACCAAACTTTCCTCATTTGGGACCGATGAGATTGAGATGGTGTGTCCTTTAAGATAGTGACAGCTCTTATGTTTGGTTAATGTGAGTTCTGATGGATGGTTTTGGCTTCGTATAGAATTATACCTGTCGCCGTCGAATGCAGGGTTGGTATACACTAGGCAGGAGAGGCTTCTTTTGCTTTCTTGCAAGACATGTTAAGTTCCCTCTTGTGGCATAGTTGGGACGGCGACGGATGTTCAGATGCCAAAATACTTGCACATTTTGATCAGGAATTTCTCTCACAAGTGCTTTGTCATTTTCCTTTGTTCAAATCATATGCTCACATTTGTTCATAGCTAGAAGTTCTTCTTTTTTCTAGGATGGAGGGGATATGTTCGTGACCTGTCCAATGATGCATATATGAACTCCAGTGAAATCATCCATCCATCCATGATCCACCCATTTCATTACCTTGATGCTTCCTTCTTGTTAACATATTACCACTGATGGATACATTCTGGCATTCTCATTCAGAGTGTATTTCTTTGTTTTTCTGGTCAAAAAACACCAAACTTTCCAAGAGGGAGTCAATATCTCATCTGTAACGACCAACAGGGAGGACACAAGGACGGATAAAAGGAGCTGGCTTCTGATCTGCCAACAGAGACAAGCAGGTCCCCGCAACACCAACACCAGCAGCAACAAGCCATCAATGCAGCTTTCTCCTCTTCAAGCAACCACCATGATGTCCTATGTGTAATGTGTTATTGTCCTCGTCCTTCCTCCCCCCACTGGTCAGGTTAAGCCCCAGGCAACCAACGACAGCAGCAACAACGCAAAAACATGGGTGCAACCGTGCAACACATTATTTCCTGTCATTTCAGACAAAATTGCACTGACAAACTTGCGACCTAAAGGAGCTGATCCGTTTTCCTTTTCTCTTTGAAAATTGTTTGAGCCTTTGCATCAGAATCCTATTCCTCTCCATGAGCTAATTGCCGTATGGCATATCCTGTGTAGATCGCTCCATGTTGGCCATATGTTTCTTGCCGGATGTTACAACCCTATCTTCAGAGACAATCCATGGATGGAATTTGCATTGCGTAAAAGCAAAGGAGCTCTCACCTGTTGCATAAGGCAAAGCTCGAATCTATCAACTCTTGTTGTTGTTCCAGCAGCAATCCGCGTATGATATTCAATCATTGATTTGTCCGGTTTGTGGTAGACTGGTTGGTGCCTTTGCTCTGCTCCTCTTCCTGTTAATCTAACTTGTCTTCTTGTCAACTCAAGAGGTGTGATAACTTGGACCTGACTTTCAGAGCTGGCTATCATTTTGCTGGATGGCACGCGAGATTGATCTCCTTGTTTAATCGGGATTGCCATGTTCCTGGATGTTCTACAAGGTCATCCATCACAGAGGCCATCACTTGACTAGAGAGGCACATCGCAGCCATGCTGATACTGACATGAAGGCAATGCATCCGCCAGTTTCTCTCAGCTTTTCTCGGTTTTTTGTGTGTTTGCTCCTCATCTCCTTTGAGCGACGGCTTTTCTGCCTCTCTTAAAAGGGATGTGACCTGCTTGTAACCAATAATGTACTTTCTTTGCTCTATCTTAATATACTTCGGCCGGCATCTTTGCCGGCCCGGCTTTTTTCAGCTTTTCTCCATGATCCTTGCATTCTTATTTGCTCACGTTACAACTCTTGCCTTGCACTTCATTTTTACTTATGATTAATCTTGGCTGTTGTCGAGCACAAATAGCTGCAATGGTCAATATTAAATTGACACACCATTTCGTCTTCAGTATTGCCTTCTCAGCAGCTGACGTGTTTCCTGTGGGAAACAAAAATTGATGTGTTTTAGGGACAATGCGCAGATCTTACCTTCCCAAACAACATTGCAAAATCTAAACTTCATGAGACAGGCAGCAATATAAACCTTCAGCTATGCATGACTCACAGGTTGCTGAATGCTGACACCAAAACTTCGGCATGAGAAACTGGATCTTTTTATTTCCACAAATCTTTTGATTTACTCCAGTAGACAACAGTCAGTTTACTAAAAGCTCAATGTCTCCTACATAGGGACCATATGGACCTTCACAAATTGTGATTTTGGATGATTTATTCACATTTACAGCAAAACTGATCCTCCAGGGACCAAAGTGGGGGGACACCAATAGAAAAAGACCAATATATTCCTCTAGTACAATATCCCTTCCTTTTGCATGGGATTCCACTGTTGTGTAAAGACTAATGAGCATTCCAAAGTTTGAAGTTGCTCAGTAGTCGGTACCAACAAAGGGTATAAACATCTGATGCAGATCGTTCAAATAATCGAGCTGCGCTATCATAAATATCGGATCTGCAAAAGGGAAACGAATGAATTTTGCTAGTTAGTTATTTAAAATATAAATACAGCAGAAAACCATACAATGGCAGACATCTTTTCTGTTGAGCTCCCCGGTCATGGAAAAGGCAGGGCATGATGACTCGGTTTTCTCCCATGGTAGCATGAAACATTGCAATACCTAATGATCTGCAAGATCTGAGGAATTTATCACTGTTTCTTCAAGATGTAATAAAAATCACTGCATACCAATGTGTTTCCCCTATTATCTGAAGCTACACAGCATGCCTATGTTCTTTTATCTTGCATGGTGATATTTATTTTTAAAGAAAAAAAGGCCAGGTTGTATGGTGAAACTCAATGCATAAAAATATGCTTCTCCGGTTATCTGACAGCTGCATGGTGTGCCTCTGTTTTTTTATCTTGTATGCTTGCAAGGGGGCTATATACCAAAACAGCGAACGCACAAGATGGTGTCCTCTGGAACCAAGTATCCACTGTCAATGGGAAGATGACGGATGTAGGCAGAATCATGCTGAGAACAACTAACCCTGGTGGTTGTTGTTCGAGGTGTACTCTTCAAGATAAACAATTTAATCCTAAATTTTGAAGAAACACTAGAAACATGTTATTGCTAGCAGGTGTCAACCAGGATGTCAAGATGATAAAACTCATTATGGTCATCATGAGAATAACCAAATATGCCTTTGTGAAGACAATGGAACTTGTCAAGATAACAGAGAGAATAACTAAAGTAGTAAGGAGAAAAACAAAAAAAAAATGTGGATATCAAACATAAACTCAGCATAGCAGAAATTATTGGAACATTTGCTGAAGGTGAGAGAAAACCATTGTCATCTTGCATGGATTTTATCTAGGGATATACCAATAGGTATGATGTTGGGAGACCTCACAGCAGCTAAATCTCATCCGAATACTATGCTTTTTATCAGTACATGATGCAGCACTATACTAATGATCTATGTACTCTCCAAGTCCCAAAATATAAGGGATTTTGGTTGGATACTTTGATGGGATATATCCTAGTACTACGAATCTGGACATGTCCCATCCACAACCAAAATCCCTTATACTTTGGGACGGAAGGGAGTACTTGATTAGCTCATGAAATTCGCTTCAAGGTAACATATCCAGACACGATAGTAGATGTTTAGAGATTCCTAGTCCTGCAGTTTTCATGGTCACACCTGAAAAATAATTGTTTACACAAAAGCACTGAATCAAGTGAGCAAAGTTTGGTACAGATAAGGATAGGGCTCTACTCATTTTTGTTTCTCAAGGACCAAGAGCATATTTCTAGAATTTTGTAGCTTCAATTGTACATTTTGGCAGATCAAACAATCATATCACAGATTCATCTGAATTTGCATATTTCATTGTAACACAACAAATTAAGGCAGGCAACTAGCTTTTCATGGGAAAAAAAAACTAAGGCTGAAGCAAGTACCAGGGACAAAGATACTGGTCATGCAGCCTACTTTATGATTTCATCCGGTGCAGCCACTTGAGCGAGTTCTCGAGCTCAGTATACAACGTCACCTCCGCAAAGCTCTTGCTCTCGATCCCGTAGTCGAACACCTCGTATGCATCTGGTACTCTCCCTGCACGACACAATGCCCTGACGAATGTCGCATAAGCTGGAGCTTCAAGCTTCATCCCGGCACCAACCATGGATTTGTACACATCGACGGCCTTGTCCAGCTTCTTGTTCTTGCAGAGCCCCATGAGCAGAGTGTTGTATGTTCGCTCATTCGGCTCACAGCCCTTGGCCTCCATCTCCTCGAGCAGAGCAAGCGCCCCCATGGCGTCGCCCTTGACGCACATCCCGTTCATCAGCGAGGTGTATGTGATGACGTCCGGGAAGTGGCCAGCGGCGGCCATGGCGTCGAGATAGGTTCTTGCCTTGGTGACCATCCCGGCCGCGCGCGAGGCCGAAGACGAGGGTGTTGTAGGTGACGAGGTCGGGCTCGACGCCGTCGTCCTTCATGCGGCGGAGGACGCCGAGGACACCCGCGGGTCGGAGGCGGCGCAGTGCGCCTTCATGAGGGCGTTGTAGACGGGGCGTCGGCCTTGACGCCGTGGTCGGCGAGGACGGGGAGGAGCTGCGCGATCTCCCGGGCTCCCCGCGGCGGCAGACGGCGTCGGAGAGCGCGAGCAGCGCGGGGCGTGGCGGCGGGAGGCGGGCGAGGGGTGGAGCTCCGCGAGGAGGTCCCTCGCCGCGGCGACGGAGCGGTGGCGGGCGAGGCGGCGGAGGAGCAGCGAGAGAGTGCGGCGGGAGCGGGATGGCATGGGGCCGCGGACCGCGCGAGGTCGACCGCCGCGTCGACGTCTGCGTCGGCCGCCGGCGGATGGCTGCGGCGAGGTCGGAGGCGGTCTTGATCCGGCCTCTTCTCTACCGGGCGGCGGCGGCGCGTCGGCCGTGGCCGAGACGGGGTTTTGGAAGCCTTGGCTGGGGTTTTCCGGTGCTTGGAATTGCTGGGCCTCCGGCGGCGCAGGGGGCTGGGACACCGAAGCCGAAGCATGGGTGGGCTTGGGAAGGACGGCGAGGGGAGCTTGGCGGCGCGCATGGCGTGGCGGCACCTTCCCCATCGTCCCCGGCGGCGGCGGCGGCGAGAGTTTTGGGAAATCGATGGTGGAGGAAGGGACGGGAAGGAGGAGGCTTTTGGCCCATGAGATATATTATTGGGCTTCCGATTAGTGGGCCGCATTTGGGCCAATGGAGTTTGTTGGGCTTTGTATTATTGGGCCGTGGTCCCTGCCCTTGTACTTGTTGGGCTAGATTGAATATTTTTGGAGGGAGGAGGGGTGAGAGTGGAAAATTGCAAAGCGTGTGGCGCGTTGACCGGTTGACCCCACGCAGGTGGGACACGGGACGGGAGAGGCGCGTGGGAAGGGGGGAAGACGACGAGAGGCGAGCAACACGATGACATAAATTTACAAACCACTCCACTTGCGCACCACCAAAGTGACCAAACATAGGCAACCTTTGTTTCAAAATTACTTTATATTTTATCTGGCTTACATTTATTTATATCCAATCTATTCCACTTTTAAATT
Organism: Oryza longistaminata; assembly: GCA_009805545.1. Classification (NCBI taxonomy): domain Eukaryota; kingdom Viridiplantae; phylum Streptophyta; class Magnoliopsida; order Poales; family Poaceae; genus Oryza; species Oryza longistaminata. Next base: position 1,176,517 of record CM020179.1, read on the forward strand.
TAATACTCCATACACACACATGACACATCCAACATCTTGTGTAGCACTAGATCCGTATCAAAATAAGTACAACCGTGGGTATCCATATCCAACGTTTGACTATCCGTCTTTATAAAAAAATTTAAAAAATTAGTCACACATAAAGTATTATTCATATTTTATCATTTAATAAAAAAAATATTAATCATAAAATAATTTCAAGTAAGATGAACGATCAAATGTTAAATATGAACAGCGTAAAACTAAACTTATTTTATGACTGAGAAAGCATAGTAGTAGTACTCCTAACTTTCAAGTATTATTAATTCACTTGAATTTTGAAATGTGCCCTCACACTATCCTCATACTTTGAGATGACAAATGATTCCCAAATGAAGGGACTAAACCGTAAAATCGCCGCGGCTTTCTCTTTCCTTTTGTTCCCTCCTCCTTGGGGTCTCGCAGCATATCAACCAATCACCACCGGCGGCCACCACCATCGCCTCGCCGCCAGCCAGATCCTCCCCCTCCCCCGCGCCAATCACATCGCCTCCGATTCCCAAGGATTCTTCCCGCTTTCTTTCCTTTCTTCCCCATTCATCCGCTTCTCCTTCTTCTTCTTCTTCTTCTTCTTCTTGTTCTTTCTTGTTCCGATCGGGGATTCGGATTTGGGGGATTCCGAGGCGGCGGAGGCGGAGAGAGAGGATGGGGTACGTGGGGCAGCACGGGGTGGCGACGCTGCGGAGGTACAAGTACAGCGGCGTCGACCACTCGCTCGTCGCCAAGTACATCCTCCAGCCCTTCTGGTCCCGATTCGTCAACCTCTTCCCGCTCTGGTTCCCGTAAGCGCTCCCCCTCAATTTCTTTTCTTTTCTTTCATTCCACCAGTGTTTTGATCCGTGCCTTGTCAAGCTCCTGGCTTTCGCTAAGATGATTTCTTTAAAGAGAAACACTGGCACTAATTAAGATGATTGTTCACAATGTTTTGTTCTCCACCGCACAAGTCGCTTTTGTGTTTTTTTTTTTCTTCTTTTTTCCTACAGGGACAGTAGCATTTCGAGTTTTTTCTTTGATTCGTTCAACTGGGTTAGCAGTTATCGCATATGCTTATGGTGCTCACAGTTACATAGCATGGGCATGAGGAATCCCAAGCTTTTCTTTAGCATGTGGAATCATTTTTTAGTTTAGAGAGCATCTTCCAGTGGGCTGCAGACAGTGGACATCAAAATGTCAGCTTTTGTTCTCCTTGCTGAACACTGAAAAACATCCTATTCCATACTCCTATTCAATACAGTAGTATTAGTTAATCCTTTTCTCTAACATGCTAAAGATAGGTTCATTACAAAAATTAGTGCTATGGCTTCATTTTTACATCTCTGGTCATTTTTGCTTCCTACAGGAGGGTGTAATCTGAAACAATGGTTACTGTAATATCAGTACATAATCATTTGCTGTTTATCATCCAAACTAACTAGTTAAGCACTTATGGAGCATTTATATTATGAATTCATGCTAGTGCAATACATTATGTTGATTTCTTTGTCCAAATGTATTTGTTAAAATACTAACTTTATTCTTCTTTTCCCATGTTGGAATCGACTGCAGGCCAAATATGGTGAGAGTCCCCACATGCTGTTACTATGAGCTAGGGTTTTCTTTTCGTTCAAGAGCTGACAAAGCATTGTTTCCATTTCTGTTTTCCAGATTACACTGACAGGTTTCATGTTTCTATTGACATCGGCATTCCTCGGCTTTGTAAGTATCTTATGGCTGTAATTTTTCGATGCCTTCTATATTGTGACCTATACCGCAGGAGTTTTATTGCTCGTTGATGCAGCAGAAATATTTCAGCCATCTGATACCTTATTACTGTTCCAATTTTATCTGCAGTTTTATTCCCCTCATCTCGATACAGCACCGCCTAGATGGGTGCACCTTGCACATGGAATGCTTCTCTTCCTTTACCAGGTACCAATCTCATTTTTTGTTTGATTGTGCCGTATAAAATTTCCAGTCGCTACAAGCTAGAACCTTAGCTTACAGGTGCAATATATGTATGCAGACTTTTGATGCTGTGGATGGTAAACAAGCAAGGCGTACCAACTCATCTAGTCCTTTAGGCGAGCTATTTGACCACGGTAGTCTTTACTGAAATTACAACTTGGTGAATTAAGTTTTATCCCTTTAGAAAGTCCTGTATCTGATGCTGACATGACTCTATCTTGAACAGGATGTGATGCGCTTGCATGTGCTGTAAGGCTATTCACCAACTTTTCTCCCTTGCATGTTCTAATATATGGAAAATCTTATGAACTGATTGTTTTTATTTTATATATTAGTTTGAGGCCTTGGCTTTTGGAAGCACGGCAATGTGTGGAAAAGCTACCTTCTGGTATTGGTTCATTGCTGCTGTCCCATTTTACTGCGCAACCTGGGAACAGTGAGTTCATGTTACTTGAGTTCTTCCATTCCTAGTTGGAGCATCAAACTATCCTAGGAACCAATTTTTTATGCTCACTCATCTATTGTGAAATGGTCTGTGGAATGCTTTAGTGTTCTTAAAGAGTTTGAAAGCACCATTAAGAAAATTGAGGGTTTATCTGCATGTTGCATTGGCCCAATGCAATTTAGTTTCTGCAAGAGCATAGAAGCACTACTTCTTGTCAAGTTCAAGAACTAATAAACTAGATATACTAGATACTCTGCTCATTGTTATTTATATATCTGCATTGATCTTAAGATACTTTCACTGCATAGATGTTTAGTAGTACCTTTCTATTCACACTTAATTGTCCTCTCCGCAGCTTTTTCACAAACACACTAATTCTTCCTATAGTCAATGGACCGACTGAAGGCCTTATGCTAATCTATTTGTGCCATTTTTTCACCTTCTTCACAGGTACAATTTAACTTCCACTTTTATCAACTTTTAACTAATCAAATCTATGCTGAGCCTGTAAAACTTTGTGGTTTTATTCTGTCAATTTACTGTGCATGTATATCAGCCAGTCACACTCAAACCATGTGGTTATAGCAATGCTAATAGCTCATCTTTCCTTTCACAGGAGCTGAATGGTGGGCACAAGATTTCCGGAAGTCAATACCCCTACTAAACTGGGTACCTCTTGTTCCTGGTATGGGGACTAGCAAGCTTATAATAGTAATATTTATTGTTAGATAATCATATGGTACTCAATTGTTTTAGCATACTATTTCATCTATATCAGTGCATTTTTTTCGTTAATATTGTGCAATAGATGTAGGGTTTTGGACAGCTACAAATGCTAGCATTGCCTGTACTATAATTAATTGCTGGTTGCTTCTTTGCAGAGGTCCCAGTATATGGAATTGCACTGTTTCTAATGATAGCTTTTGCTGTAATTCCGACGATTGGATCTAAGTAAGATCTTACTACACAACACGTACTACTTTATGAATTATTTTATATTACCTGTCAGTTTGGTCATTTATAGAGTATATGAATCCAGCAAGCTTCTCTTGGAATCAACTGAAAAAATATTTGTGTGTTTTATTTATCAATTCACTCTCGAGCCAACTATTGAATTTAAATAAAAAACAATGATCATAACATACTTTATTTGATAGCCGATAAACTTTCAACCTATGATCAATTTGCACTATTCTAAACCTACAGCATTCACAATGTGTACAAAGTGGTTGAGGCAAGAAAAGGAAGCATGCTGCTGGCACTAGCAATGGTAAGATCCAAATATATTGTTCTGTGATTTTATCATGTATTCATGCCTCTCTTTTTTCAAATGATTTTCTATTTTGTTGTGCCAGCTTTTTCCTTTTGGTTTGCTGTTGGCCGGAGTTCTTGTCTGGTATGCCTGTTCCCCCAATTCTAGTTGTATATATCTTTGTTGTTCTTTCTATTAATTTATTAAATTTGAGACAACAGAAGCTAGCAGTTAAGGTAAAAAAATCCTCCAGCATGTCACTGAAGGATTTTTTTTCATTTTTATTCAGGTCCTACCTATCTCCTTCAGATATAATGAGAAACCAGCCACATCTTCTCATTATTGGAACTGGTTTTGCATTTGGCTTTCTTGTGGTAAGGCCTTGTGCTATAACTCATACATTTATTGCCTTGCAAATACTTGTTTCGTGGATGTTGCTCTTTTAACTTCCTGTCATTGTGAAATATAATTCTGTCTGTCATCCTGCCCGCTGCTATGAAAATCACCTTATTGGCCTAATGCATGTAACGGTTTAGAATCTTGATCATCTTATTATTTCTCAATAGACCATGCTGACATGATTAGATTTTTTGTGTTAAAGATTCTGTTGAGGGTAGGTGTGCAACTCTAAGCAACAGTTTATAATATGATCACTTTATAGTTTTAGCATTGTATCATTGCAGGTCTGTCATGCCAAAAACAGTTTATGTAAGCTAGTATAATTTGGTCTGGCATGCTTCTTTTGTTGCAAAAGACACTCTTATGAGCATTACCTAATATCTACTTCTATTATGCACAGGGCAGAATGATTCTGGCTCACTTATGTGATGAACCCAAAGGTCTGAAGACAGGGATGTGCATGGTTTGTTGCCTAATCACCTTTATTCTTTGGTTTTGTTTTTCACCACCTTGTATAAGTAATCTATGATAATATGCATATATTTTGTTATGACTAAACAGTGTGCCTCCCTTTGCAGTCCCTAGCATATTTTCCATTTGCAATTGCAAATGCACTGACTGCACGGCTTGATGATGGGTTTGTGCCTAACTACCTTTTGTATTATCCTCTACATGATAACTCTTTATGCCAATCTTATTTGGCCATCGATTGTTGTTGCAGAAACCCCCTTGTTGATGAGCAGCTAGTTCTCCTAATGTACTGCTTATTTACCGGTACTGCATTATTCCAGAACTTAATTACTACCGATTGCGCTTGAAGTAGTAGTTTTTACTGATTTCTTTTCAAGAGTTTTTCTAGTATTAGCATATCTTACCTTGTACAAGCCCTTTTGTTCCACATATGTTTGATCTCACTATTTTGATCAATTTTGGCAGTGGCTCTCTACATGCATTTTGCTACATCTGTTATCCATGAAATCACCAATGCTCTCGGGATTCATTGCTTCAGGTTTGTGTTAGTCACTGCTATGCACTTCATTTCTGCCATTTTGTATCAAATGTTTGACACGAGGTTTTTTGTGTGGTGACAGGATCACTAGGAAAAAGGCATAATTGTGAACCATCCACAGTTGCCTTGCCCTGGTTGGCAACCATATGTTATATTTGCGCAAACAAGCAAATATTTTCAATTATTCTTCATGAAGATTCTGCTCTCCAGATCATATTTGCATTTGTTATTCCAAGGATTGCTATTATCCGAGATTGAAGTCATCATAAGAACTTGTGCTGATAAGGAAACGACGTCCTTGGAAGAGTTGGATTTTGTTTGTTGTATCACCTAGAACTTCAATTCAGTGATGCTCGGCAAAACTATTTTTTTTGGGGTACATGTTGAGCAGATTGGCAGATGATACATTTGTAGTTTTCACATTGTAGCATCACCTGAGATGCAGGTGTACAATTTATGCTAAAAATGATGCTCATTATGCCTTACATATTATTCATGCTCTTTTTTTTTTTTTTGAGAGTAAACTTATATATACATAGTATTACATACTATTATATTCTAATTGATTATTGTTCCTCTCACCGGGTGAGCTGATGTACTGGTCTCTGAAAGCATGATTTGAATTTGCTGAATGGATGACAACACTTGGAGTGAACTTGTCTATTCTCATTTGAAGATGCACCGAGTGAATTTGTTTAAATGTACATACCTCTGTTCCAAAATATAAGCACCGCTACATGTTTATCAAAATATTGCTTGTAAAATGCACAATCAATTGGATCTTGCTCCAATTTTTCTTATCCCCTAGTGCTCTTGTCCTGGGCATCAAGAATCAAGAACTTTCCAGACAAGCTGGCTTCCTTTTTGTTGTTCTCTCTTGAGCCTTGTGGTAGTTACTGAGTACAGTTAATTGTAGTAACAAGCAATTGTAAGGGTGAATGTAGTAATCACATTCCAACCCAAATCCTGTAGTGCTCCCTTCGTTTCAAAATGTTTAACATCACCGACTTTTTAGTACATGTTTGATCATTCGTCTTATTCAAAAAATTTAAGTAATTATTTATTCTTTTCGTATCATATGATTCATTGTTAAATATACTTTCATGTACACATATAGTTTTATATATTTCACAATTTTTTTCAAAATAAGACTGTCAGGGTTATGGATACCACGTACTTAATAGTAGTTGACTAAATATCGGCAGGACCCACCACATACCATGTCCTATACGGAAATAACCTGCGGATATAGGAGAAGTTCTGGATAAGGAAAGACAACCAGAGTTCTACATGGAAACGACAAGGACTACTCGGATTGTATCCATATTGGTTTCCCTAGTTCTACTTAGACAAGGGGACACCTATGGGTATAAATACAAAGCCCCCTAGGAGAAGAGGGGACACACGACCACCTCAATCAACACCCACCATGGAAGAGACCCACCATAGAAGACACAAGATCAACATATAAGCCGGCGTCGACTTCCCCGGCGGCGAGCCGACGGGGAGGTTCAGCAATGGCCTCATCGGCGTCGACTTCATAGGTGAGTAGTAGTTTAAGTAGCTTCATCACTGAAAAAAATTGAAGTCATTGCAGTTTGCAATTGTATGCAAAGGTGAAAAAAAAAAAAGTGTAAGTGATCATCTCGTCGTCACTTCCGTTAACAAATTTCAGCAAATTCAATATGTAAATTCTGATGAATGGAGAAAAATATTTGAAAATGAAATTTGTAGCGGCTGCAATGGGGTTCAGCAGGAGTCCACCACCTTACCTCTCTCTCATCGCCATGGATGCTAACAGCAGTGGTGAGGTGATGAGCAACATGACGATGATGGCAGCTGCATCTGCCATCAAAGGAGCCAGCTTTGCTTCCGGAGGCTCCGGTGTTCTTGATTCCACAGTACGCATAAAATTCTCCAAAACCATTTTGATCCTGCATTATTTCTGTTATTATGATGGATATGTTTGTGAATTGTGATGTCATGTAATGCTAGTAATTTTGTTGGACATAAATTGAATTTCAAGTCCTATATATTTATGATCACCAGAAAAAAAAAAGGAAGTTTGGTAGGAGCATGGTTGCTACCTAAAGTTGAAAATTTTCTTCCAACCTTCAACTAAAGCTATAAATTCTGCTCCCTGGTTCAAAATTTGGTTACTTACTTTTCCAAAGTACAACTACTACTCTCTCCGTTTCACAATGTAAGTCATTCTAGCATTTCCCACATTTATATTGATGCTAATGAATCTAGACATATATATCTATCTAGATTCATTAGCATCAACATAAATGTGAGAAATGCTAGAATAACTTACATTGTGAAACGGAGGAAGTAGTACAGTTTACTGCACACCTCAGCCAGTGCCAGTAACATTTGACAACTGACTTACAAATTATCATTGCACCAGGGGACTACAATCAGCATGACAAAGCAGATAGAGTACTTCTCAGATCTCAGAGACCAGATTTCGACCATATTGAGCGCCGAGAAAGCGTCAACATTGCTGTCAAAATCCATCTTCCTCATCAGTGCTGGTGGGAATGACGCCTTTGAGTTCTTCTCGCAGAACAAATCGCCAGACTCTACGGCAATTCAGGAATTCTGTGAAGCTTTTATCTCCACATATGATAGTCATGTGAAAGTAAGAGATCTGAACTATGATCCAGTTCCTTCAAGCTTCAAGATGCTAATAGGCCAGTAGCAATTGATGCAAATTAATAAAAGCTTCCTTTTATGTAAAAGAAAGGCAATTGATGCAACTCCTGTTACATTTTACTTTAGTCTGAATCAATATATCTGAAATTTTGAACATGACATACACCCTCATTTTAATTGTCCACCAAACGCAACTCAAACTCGAAATGTTTGGCATGCTGGCAAACAAAATATGTTTTATTAAGTTAGTAACTGTTGAAGTATTTTTGTAGACAATGTACAATTTGGGAGCAAGGAAGTTTGCAGTGATCAATGTGCCATTACTCGGGTGTTGCCCATATTTGAGAAGCCAGAACCCGACTGGAGAGTGCATCGAGCCGCTAAATCAGCTGGCCAAGAGACTGAACGGCGAAATCCGGGGCCTGTTCAGTGACCTCAACTCTGAAATGCAGGGAATGAAGTACTCCATTGCCAGCTCCTATGAACTTATCTCCAGCCTAATTGAAAATCCACAAGCTGCTGGTAAGTTACCTCAGTTTAAGCAAAGAGTAATATGACCTGGAACTCACACCTCAAACATTGTCACAGTTCTACTTAGCATGAATTGAATTGTAACCGTCTCCTTTTCAGCTATATCTGAGATCTCACAGACTTGCTGATTGATTTCAGGGTTTGTAGAGGTGAAGAGTGCATGCTGTGGTGGTGGTGGCAAGTTCAACGCCGAGGAAGCGTGTACCCCGAGCTCCAGCTGCTGTGCTGACCGCAGCAAATATCTCTTCTGGGATCTCCTCCACCCTACCCAGGCCACATCCAAGATTGTAGGCCTTGCCTTCTATGACGGGGCGGCACGGTTTGTCAGTCCCATAACCTTCAAGCAGCTGGCCAACGCATAGCATTTCGGCATCAGAACTAGAACTTAGGATTCACTAGACCAAGACAATGCTTGTATCAATCTACAGCATGGCAAAGATGCTGAACTATCCAAAGACCAAACTATCTGAAAAACCTACATAAGAGAGGTGCTTCTCTTATGCTTTACCCTTTGAGAACTGCAGAAATGGTGATAGAACCTGTCCTAGTTTTCTCATGAGTGTGAGTAAAAATGGTTGCTGGCTGTCCCCATTAGGTGATTGATCTGTGCTCTCCTCATCCAACGGAGAGCTCCAGTCAGTGGCCAGCCATTGCTTCACCCTGTCACGCTTTGCGACAAGCCGCCCTTTGTTCCTCATGGACAGCCTCAGGGGGCTCCCCATCCTGCTCAGAACCTCCTGAGCCAGCTCCCTCACCTTGGGCTCACCTCTGACATCGCTGTGCTTGCCAATGCCACACACAACTGACACCTCCAATGGCAATGCGCGGCGCGCCTTCATCGCATCCACCCACTGCAAAATCAAAACATAGGCTGCAATTGTGCTGAATCCATGGAGGTTCAGCTTCACCTCCGACTCCGACCAATCCATCGCCTTGTCGAGCACCGAAGAGGATGTCAGGAGCTCCTGCACCAGCTCAGCTTCTGCTGGCCATGGAGATGCAGACCTGAGCTTCTTGACCAACTCAGCCGTTGACAATGGCAGTGATTCCCCCAATTCTTGAGCCATCGAAGCTACTGTTGGGCATGAGTTGAGCACAAAGTTGAAGGCCTTCGTCGTCGGCGCAATCCGCAGCTTCCTCATCCTCCTCAACCATGCCAGCATCCTGGAATGGTCACGGCAGGAGGTGTAGCACGAGAGCACGATGTTCGCCGCGCCGGTGCCGAGGCGGATGCCGGCGTCGGACATGGACGAGATCACCCTCTCCATCTCGGCCATGGATCCCGTCTTGCCGTAGCACTTCGCCACCAATCCGAACTGGAACGCCTCCGGCTGGTGCCCCTCAGACGCCATCTCCCTCAGCGCCGCCTCCGCCTCGCCGGCGAGGCCCATCAGGCACAGCGATTTTATCATCGCCGTGTAGGTCTTCTTCCCGGACAGCGGCGGCGAGGCTCGCAGCTGGGAGTAGAAATCCATCGCCCGGTCTCGCATCCCGCGGGAGGAGAAGGCCGCCATGAGGTCGCAGTAGAAGAGGGACACAGAGGAGGAGGTGGAGCCGAGGCGCGAGATGGAGTCGGAGATGAGGGATCTTGATTCCTCCGCGCTGCCATTGCTCTCGAGCAGCGCGGCGACGGCGGCGGCGTGGATGGAGCTCCACTTGAACCACCGCGCCTGGGTGACCGCCTCGTAGAACTGCAGCGAGAAATCAAATCCCGCCCAAAATTCGTGACGCGAAATCGCAAGAAATCACAAGAATAATTTGGGAGGCGCTCACGCACGCGCACCGGGATGGCGAAGGGGTCGGAGTCCATGAGCAGGCGGGAGAGCGCGGCGAGGGCGGCGCGCTCCGACTTGGAGGCGACGTAGCTGCGGATGACGCGCTCCGCCGCGCCGGGCGTCACCGTGCGCTCCAGCTCCGACATGAGCCGCCGCTCGCTCCGCCAGCTTCGAGCCGCTCCCGCCGCCGCCCGCCGCAGGGACGCCACCGCCGCCACGTTTCACCCTCCTCCGGCACCTCCCCCCGGCCGCCGGCGATGGCGCCGGGGTCGAGAGCGACGCCGCCACCGCCGCCGCCATGGCTGGCTGCTGCGCTGCTCTAGCGGGAGCGACACGGTTGGCGCGTCACAAGATGAGACGTCTTATCACCAACGGATACGCATCGCAAGGCCGGCCCAGTAAAACATTCGGCCCAAATAGGCCCACCACATTTGGATATTGCGATCCAACTGGGCCCACCCGTCAAGCTTCATGCATGGCTGATGGGGCCTACTAGTTCATTAGCAACTGAATGACTGATGCAGTTCTTGTCACGTTTGAATTTATTCAGAACCAAAAGTTTATCTGAAACATGTCAAAAAAAAGTTTATCTGAAAAATGTGAGCTGATTATGTATACCCTCATTTTGAAATTGTGAACAAATCATACACCCTCATTTTAATCCACGAGATGCAAAAGATGCAGTCGTGCAACTCAAAACTGATCACTATGATGATGGAAGGCCAAAAATTTCCAAACATGTTTTTTAGCAAGGGAACAATTATTTGCATGTATTACTGTGCTCGAATTTAATGATTAATCGTGAACTTTTCAGTTTTTCGGCAGAAGATCACTAACTTTTCTTTAAAACGCTCCACTTTCAACAGGATGTCAAAACTAACTGGTAGAATATAATGCAGATATTTTTGAAAAAAAAAATAATGTATAGAAATCTGGCCTCTACGTCCACAAGCCACATCCAAAGGTTATACGAATATTTAGATTTTAAGTCTCGTAACGAAACGCAGATAACCTTAGAAAATATAGGCACACACTACAAGATTTTCATCTACAACATAGGAGAAGAAAATCGGAATTCAGACATGAACAAGAAAACAGGATCAATTTGTACAACTCTTTTCAGCACATTCCTTTTTCTATACTTGTTCTCATTAATGCAACAAAACTAGAACAAGAAAAACAACAGCAAAAGAAACCAAAAAAAAAAAAAACTAAATAAGCAAAAAAAAAACAAAAAGCTGCAACAACGTAAGAAATACTTTTTTTTTATCACTGTACACCACAATGCGCTTCCCTCTTGTTGTGGGATGCTACAATTGAATGATGCACCAACATTGTATAAGCTACTTTCAGTGGTTTCTCTTCAATGCTGAAAGAAATCCTGCCTTTGATTTCTGGCGACCCTCGGTATCAGCTCTCACCTGTTTTTTTAAATCAGGATATTAAAACAAAATTTAATATATATTTTTCTGGAGTATGATATTGAACATGAAACAAACTAAAATTTCATTGAGCAAATAGTTTCTGTTGTTGTAAAAGAACAAAATCTTGAGAATTTTTAAGAAATGCATGATAAATTGATGAGTCGAGGTGCATTAGAACTGACCTCTTTGGGGAGTCTCTGAAGAATCTCCAGTATCTGGGAGAAGTCAGGCCTTTCAGCAGGATCTCTATGCCAGCATTTCTGAAGCAGCTCAGACAGCTTGGGGTGCGTATCTTTCGGAATTGTTGGTCTAAGGCCCTGCAGAAAATGATCAAAATACACATGAGTGAACCTTAATTTTGTGTAGAATTGTTGTAAATAACTAGCAGCTCTCTGCTACATATGTACAAGTTAAAATGCTGTCTTGCAACTCTTTTAGATACCAAAGGCCATCTCCTATCTTAGGCCTTTTATCCAAAAAAAAGGCCATACTTTATGAAATCAAGCAGGTATACCGTATATATGCATGTATATGAGGATATAGATAAATATGCCAATAAATTTCCATGAAATTTCTAGGTATGTACAGTGTCTCTAAAGGACCTATATTCTCTTGAAAATACTTGTCTTTTCAAACTACTCCTACTTGGCAATCACGGCAACTATTTCATTTACAATCAAGGTTCATAATCATTTTCATATGCAATTCATAGCACTTTCTGCTAATGGTAAGAATCTATGATGTTAAGCAGATATTATATGTGACCCTACAATTGAGGGAGCTACAATGACGTGACTTGACGGAAGTTTGTTCTACTTCATCTCAGTCCCATGAGCATGGTAACCTGAAAACCTAACTTGCACCTCTAATCAGGTGAGTGATTAGTAGGATGGACACAAAGGGAGGCAATCGCATATTAAAAGATTGGTTTCTTGAAAGAACAAGGATGCCATCATTTTTTAAAGACTGCTTCTCGAAACTACTGTATCCTTAGAGCATCACACATGTCCCCCACTTGAACTAAAGAAATCCAGCACCCACAGGACATAGCTATACAATGGGTTTCATCAACATTTTAAATTTTTGAGCTAAATACTACGGATACCACGCATGTAACTACAGAATTTAAGCAGGGATGCTTGCTTACCTTCTGAACAACACCTATGGCTGCTTGTAGTGGTGTTAGGTACTCATAGGGTATCTGAGAAATTGAATAGTTAGGTGAGTTTAATTTTATATGTAATTAATATAAGTCAGAAAAAGAAAGAAAGAAATTGTCTTTTCCCTGGAGCAATTTGTAGTTACCTGGCCAGTTAGCAGCTCCCATAGAACAATACCAAAGCTAAAAACATCTGCTTTATGATCATAGGGCTTATGTTCAATGACCTGTGGTTACAATAGAATACAAATGTTAGAATAAACAAAAATGCTGTTGTTATTCTTATGGAATGAGCGTATGTATAACAGGCACCTCAGGTGCCATCCAACGATAAGTTCCAGTCTCTGCAGTCATCACTCCGGATTGATCTTTGACACGTGCAACACCAAAATCTGCAACCTTTACGACCTGAGAAATATGATCGATCTCATTTAGAAGTTCAATGACAGGAGCAGATATCACTCTGCACACTCTTTGCGTCAAAAAAAAAATTCTGCACACTCTGTAAATCATATAGCATTATGGATGAGAAAAAACTAGCCTTGTTTTCATCCATAAGAAGATTCGCTGTCTTGAGATCACGGTGAATTATGTTGTTCTGATGCAGATAGTTCATTCCTTTAGAGATATCTGTCGCCACTCTCAGTATTTCGGATAGCTTGAAAGAATTATTCTTTTTATGAAGGTAATCATGCACACTACCTCCTGACATGAAATCTAAGAGAATGAATTAAATTAGAGTGTGTCAAACACACAGCAGTTTGTCTACAAAGATTATAAGTTAAACCATTGTAATATACCTGTTACAATATATAAGTTGGGCTGTCTTGTACAGGCACCGATAAACTGTACAACATTTCTATGGCGGACCTTTCTGCAAGCATGTAGATTTTGTAAGAAACAATTTGGTACAGCCAATAAAATCAATATGCATATAAGTACAATTTGCCAAATGCTAATTAAAAACTAGAAAACGCTCGATAGAAGGGAGAAGCAATAAAAAAATTTAAGTTAACCTCATAATGTAGACTTCCTGTGCAAAATCACGGTACATATCTGCACTAATGCGTTCAGGTCTCACTACTTTAATAGCTACATCCTGACTGCAGTATGTTCCACGGAACCTGAGAAAGCAAAGCATCAAATGACACTCAATCCCCAGTTGTGTAAAATTATATTGTTTTCACTTCCCGACAAAGATAATGGAACTTACAGATCGCCATTTGATCCAGAAGCAACCTTGGTTCCAAACTTGAGAAGCTTGAGATCTATCTCCCAAACATCCGTCCCATCTGTTGGTATTTCCACACTGGTAGATGGCATACTCTCTCCACCTGACGGACCTTCCAATGATTGTGACGATGAGTTTGATGTTGGCCAAGCTTGTGTCTGTACACGAAACCAAAATAAAACTAAAACAAATGTTTTTTATCTGAGGAATTCAATAGACCTTACAAGATTTTTATGCGTGCAATGAACAAGGCAAGTACTGGTTAGGAAAATAATGTTCTGCCTTCCTTTTTCAGGTCCAGGTACCATATTTTCAGGCAACAATTAATACCACGATAATGAGTTTTTTTTTTTCGTTGAACTTCATAGAAGAAAGTGAGGGGAAGCTTATACCTCAATGTCATGAAACTTCTCCAGCAACTTTTCTTTTAGCTGCTCAGTACCCTGCAGTGTGCATCAAAAGAGCAAATTATCAACATGAAAAGTGAAGTATGTTACTGAACTACTGAAGCGTTTAGCTCTAAAGACCAATTGCAATAAGGACAAGACAAACTAACACAGTAACACTATTATGCTGGGTGCGTACCCCAAGGTGCCAACCAGTGACAACAAATACATCCAATGAGTAACCATCACTTGTTGAAAATGCATGCGCTTCTTGGATGTCAAGACCAAGCTCACTAAGCAAGCAAGTCAGCTGCAAGTGTATGAAAGGCAAAGTGTAAGAATCAAAACAATTGCTGACATAAGTCCTGTATAAAATTGCCTTGAAGTTCACATTAAACAGATTTGTAATGTTTTTTTAATTTTTTTTTCTAAATAAATATGTCCATTTATTTTTACTAATGATTTTCCTAACTAGCTACTTGTCAGCTTCTGAATTTCCTTCGCTTTGTTAAGATTGTATTGAAAGAAGTATGCCTACCTGACTAAGGACCTTTGGCTTATCAGTTGTTGCAAAAGTTATCTCATGCATTGGCCTGCAAGATTCAGAATATAGCGAGAATTAATCAACTAGAATGAGAATATATAGAATCCAAGTATTAATCAACTATTTGCATAATCCTAACGAAAATGCCCATAAATACTTCCTCCGTTTCACAATGTAAGTCATTCTAGCATTTCCCACATCATGTCTAGATTCATTAACATCAATATGAATGTGGGAAATGCTAGAATGACTTATATTGTGAAACGGAGGGAATAAAGGCTTCAGTTGGAAAAATGAACTACTCCCACCAATTATGAGTACTTTTGACAATTTCATAATCCACTCACTACATGATCAAACCAGCGCATAACAAAGAAGCTCATGCGTGGCATCGGCTTTTTGTGAGATGTCTTGTACATCTAAACAAGTATGCAAATGCAATATTGCCAGAGAAAGTACCATATTCGGAAAGGAAATTCTGCATATCATGGATTTGCAGCTAACTGTTAGTAACAACTAATCCACTGATGCTATCATTTGTTAAAAAATAGGCCACAGAGGCATGCATTCTTCACAAGGTAAAATCTGCGATTTTCTGGTTGTAACACAAAATACCATGTTAATTAATTGATATAGAGAAGTATCAAAAACAGTTTTTAAAAGGGAATCGCAACATGCCGACATGCCAACCTTGTAAGGTAGTAGTACAAGACTACAAGCTAGTGCTAAGCACGCTATGATTGTACAGAATGGCACATGAACCAAAAGAACCAAAGACAAATACAGTGGGCTCCTCTGAAACACGGGATTGAGAAATCAAAGGAATAGGAAAAACACAGGAATTCGACAGGAATTCAAACGCAAAATAGAGGATTGTAAAACGCAGGAAAAATTCAAAAATTGAATGAGAGAGATAGACTCGTAGAAAACTTTCCATGAGGTTGGACCTCATGTTAAAAATCCTCCAAAACTTGTATGGAATGGAGCATTCCTTAAGAATTTCATAGGATTCAACAGTTTTCAATCATTTGTTTCAAAGGGCCAGATAGGAAAAAAAACCCTATAGGATTTGAATCTTACAAAAATCCTATGTTTTTCATTCAAATCAAAGGGGCCCTAAACTCAAAATAAAGCGAGGTACACGTGAACTGAAAAGGGGAATTATCTACCTGGAAATGAGATGAACACTGCTATCTTCATCATTGTTACTGCTCCTTAGATTAGCCTCACTCGCCTCGAGCGCAAGTGCCTCTAAGTTGGAGCAAGAACCAAAGGCAGGAGGGGGATGAACCCTGAAACGATTTGTGTAGTCACCATTACTCCATTAGCGTGCATAAAAGACAAGAACAGCCAAGGAGACACATGCATGAAAGTAAACGAACTTCATGTGCATATAGATAGATAGATAGATAGATCATGCATACATTTGTCTTGCCAAGTGGTTGGTATGAACCGGCTCCATCCCAAGCTCAGAACAATCATCCATATCACCATCAAGAATCCTAGAAACCTAGATCAAGCAGAAAACAAAGTTTGGTAAGCCAAGGAATTAAAATGTCTCTTCAGTTTGATGCAACATCTAAGCTCTACTCTTCAGTTTGATCTAATGAACAACATGAGACAGCACAAATCAAATTCCCCGAGCAACACCACAGGAGGAAAAAAAAAATCAAATGGAAATTAAGCAGCACGCGAAATCGATCGACAAGCAGCCAGCCATGGATGGATCTCCCTCACCTGGACGACGCGCACCGACAAGGCTGGCCGCCGGTCCGGATCGCGCGCCTCCTCCAGCAACCGGTGGTGCGTCACCACGTCCTCCGCCCTATCCGCGTGCACATCCAGCGCGTACCTGCACGCCCGCCATGGCCATGAGGGAAGTCGGGGAGGGGGAGGGAGGGGGAGAGAGAGGGCAGGAGAAGAGATCTCACCGGGCGGGGAGGCGGTGGAAGTGGGCCCAGAGCGCGTCCTCGTAGGCCGGCGAGATCTCGACGGGGGCGGCGGCGCCGAGGCCCCGGAGGTGGGCGAGCACCTCGCTGTACACCTCGAGGCGGCGCCCGCTCTTGTCCGCGCGCCGCCCCCCCGGCTGCGGCCGCGGCGGGGACGACGGCGGCGACTCCTCCACGGCCATCGATTACTCTCGAAGCAAAGCGAGCGCGCGCGGCGGCGGCGGCGGCGTGGTGCACGAGACGAGAGAGGAGAGCCGTGCCGCTACTGCTGCTGGGTCTGCATGGGGTGGTGGTGGCGCGCACGTGAGACGTGACAATGGCGGCGAGAAAGTCCACAACTTTATAGACACAAACAAGCGGAGGCGCTCGCCGTAGAGAAGAAGAAAAAGATGAGAAGAGAGACAGGTTTTTGTCTAGGTTCTGGATTGACTTCTTCTCCCCTATTGGCTGGAGTAATAATAGTACCATTGTACCCCATGCGTCTCAAAATAAATCATCTCTTACTAATACAACAAACAAATCTAGATATATGTCCATATTCATTGTATTCACATTTTAATACGAGGTTGATTTATTTTTGAAACGAAGGGAGTAATACAATGATCCAAACAAAATAATTCAAGATTAATGGTCTGTTTCGTTCTAGCTTCAATTCCACTTATTCTAAAGTTGAAGTCCAGCTAAATAATTTCGGCTCCATCCAGAATAAGAGCTTTAGCTCCATCCAGAATAGAAGTGGAGCTAGTTAAACTCCAAATCCAGCTCTTGGAATTAAATTTAAAAAAACAGATTCTAAGTATAATACTAAGAAGTTAAAAAATCACAATTTTTATTAGGTATTAAACTCCTTCTGTGTTTAGCTTATTTGGAAGTGAAGTTTAAAATAGTATTAGGCTTGAAATTTAAGTAAATTTATGTTTTTATTGGAAATAAAAACATTGAAAAAAAACAAGTTGTATTTTAATTGGGGATTGAATATTGTTGGGGATAAGGCTGCAGAAAATGGGGGTGATGAATCTGGAGGATTTGGATGACCATAATAAAATATGAGGACATTAATCCAAAACCGAGTCAAAAATGTGATGTGGAGAATGGAGAACGGTTACACACAAGCCATGCAATGACCAGTGAATCAGTCCAAAAACCATTGCTTTCTCCTCGACCTGTGTGCATGCACAGTACTACAACTCCAAGGTCAAAGCAGACATTGCACGTGGTTTATTTGCTACGTCCACACGTACGGTGTGTATGAACCCGGAATAAAAATATTGCTTTCACAAAAAAAAAAAAAGTTACTACCATATGGTTGAACTAAGCAACAATTGAAACATCATTTTAAAAGGATGCAACTCTGAGCGAGACTCAAAATCAACTTCAAACTGTGTAACGAGACCATGGGCGCGAATTGTATATATGTGTACCGCTGGCTTCTTACCAGAAAGCTCTAGCATTAAATTTATAGGTGGTACCTTTAACATTTCTATATTGATATGTTTATATGCGTCTATATAAATAGAGCGTACAAAATATGACAAAATTGGAGCTTACTCGGCGAAACTTGCGGGCATTGATGAGGCAATGTACTAACCTAACTAAGCTAGTTAGGTTCATTATATCTCATATTTGGGCTGGGTTCAATGGTTCATCCAGCCTAGACACTCAAAAAGTGGGCAAGATAAACAAAGATACAATATTGCAATTTGAAGCACTAGTAGTACCAGTGAGCACCATATCAGAGCAGGATAGTATAATTAAATCAAGAAGATATTGTAAATTATTTGGTTAGTATTTTCTATACCATGATGGTCCTATATGATACTGCTAACTATATGACTATACTGTTAATTGGAGCTCTTTGAGCATGTAACAATGGTAGCAAGTAGCTAGCTAGTCACTAAAACGTACTTGTGCGTAATTCAAGAATGATAGATAAGCTAATCAAGTCCTGATGAGATAACCTTGTCCTTATTTATTTGTTTGAGGCGATTTTCTACTAACCAATTTTTTGATAAATACAGACACAGCGTTTGTGGTAAGTTCTGAAAAACTTCGCACATATACACACCGGAGGGAACAAAAGTAAAAGGAAAAACTTCGATAAATCGTTTTTCTTTAATTTGGATAGTATGAGCGATTTGAATTTGAAGGCATCAATTTTCTGACGGTATAGCGTGGGATCTTTTTCAGGGTACGTATTTTGAATTGAATGGAATTTAGCTTGGAAATTACCCACTCTAAAAAAAACTTGGAATTAAAAGAGTGGTGCTTTGCTTTTGCATATGACCTCGTTCTCTTAAACTACTATATATATGCAGTCCACCTTTCGAGGCTGAGATGGATATGCCCATGTCGATCCTCCGCATCGCAATTCGCACAGTTACTCCATGCACGAATCGATTTTTGGTTTGGCTAATCACGCCACGTGTACTCCACCATATCTCAAATAGACCGTGTTTTAGCATGTGTAAAGGAATATGCGATTGAGTTTTAATTATCTACCTCGCCCACTGATATAATTAGTTAAGAAATACTACTCCCTTTGGTATTATCTGTTTGACGTTGATCCTCATATACAACTTTGATCACTAATTTTTACTACTCCATTCGCCCCTTTAAGCATCATCAATTTCAATTATTTACTGCTCCTTACTCTACCAACTCCCATCTCATACCAACTCCCATCTCATTACTGGTCGTAAGCTTCTATCCTATCTCTAACTGAAAGGTCGTCGGGTATATTCATGGTATTATACCCCTGAACGTGAAATGTAAACAAGTGGACATTTGTCACCTTATGCCCGAAAAAAAGGATAGATCACATCGCTGGCTCGAGCTTGAGTCTTCGCATCGGTCCAATGGTGAGGATTCACTTGATATATAAAATCCATCATAAAACCATGTTGGCATATTTCTAGCAAAACCTTATTTAATTTGACACATGGCTCGAGACAAGCAGCCTGGTGTTTTTAGAATATGCTTGAGGATTAAACCCAACAATCATACGATGATTGATCTCCACGTCTAATATAAGCATATATAGTTGTGGTTAACTTAACTAATGATATTTATCAAGTGCTGAACGAGATCAGGACTCCAGCCCGGCACCTTGCAAGTACATATAGTACGACACGTCGATCGATATCCATTTATACTAGTGGATCAGTAGTTTACAATTGACTTGCAAAAGCAAGCTAAGCATCGAGTTAACATCGGCTAGCTATTCCAGTGACAGTGATTTGGTCCTAACCAAGTGGCTGCTGAATTATTGACCGTTTGCAACTTAAATTAATTATTGTTTTTATCACTACTCGATCTCCGTTTGAGAACATATATACGTGTTAAGCGGTTCAAAATTAAAACTGAAAAAGTCATGAACAGCGGCAGACCAGAGATATGTATAGATCGAGAAAATGTATATAGTAAATGCACGTTGTGTAACCTGCATTTTTGTCATTTAAATTAGTTAACCAATAGTTAAGCATTCATTATCCAATTAAAAAGCAATAAGCATTGTATATTCAGAGTTGCAGGCGAAGTCACGCAACAACCGATCGATATCGATTCCTGGCGTCGCATGCGTGAGTACTTGTGCCTGTCGGCATCAGACAAATTAAGCAATCGATTCATTAATTAAACATATCATCAGCAGTAGTAAGTGTGTGGAGTAGCTAGCCATTGCAGAGAATCAGATCGAATAAGTTAAGGTAAACGATAATGATAACATAAGAAAATATATCAATAGTAGTAATTAAGTCTGCATTTTGTTTTTGCTGGGAAAGTCTGCAATAATTAGTGGTTAAAAAATAGTTTGGATCCAATCGTTTTGCAGAATCAAATGCAGGTTTGACCTGAAAATGCATCGCAGCATCAGAGTGAGAGAGAAACGAGCAGTAGCGACTACTGGACGGGCTCGACTGGCCGCGTCACAACTCCAGGATATGCATGCAGCTGGACACGTAGCTTCATCGTTCGACACGTATGCGTGCAGAGATACGCAATGTCTGACGAGTGAGGTTTAGCAATTATATATACTACTCCCTCTCGCTCTGTTTCATATTATGAATTGTTTAATTTTTACATAGTTAAACTTTATTAAATTTAATTAAGTTTATAAAAAATAAGTAATATATAAAATATCAAATTAGTTTCACTAAATCTAGCATTGAATATATTTTGATAATATATCTGTTTTGTGTTAAAAATACTACTAATATAAATTTGAACATGTTTGACTAGGAAAAATAATCAAACAACTTATAATATAAAATGGAGGGAGTAGTTGATTTGGCTGTGACTAATTGACATAAGCTCGAAGATGCATTTTTTTTATTATTAAAAAAGAGCAGCAGATAGATGCTTCTTGGGATTTTTCAGAACGTTTCATGAAGAAAGGAATACCAGAATTTATACACTGCTCCTATCATATGCATTAGGATAGTAAAGGTGTACTAATATATTGAATGAAATAGTGGTAGTATACTCTCCAAAGACTATATTGACCATCAATTCATTCAGTTTTAAAAATCATCCATCCAGTCTTGGCATTTTTAAATAATGTTTTGTATTTGAAGTTTCTTTGCATGAATATAAAATAAAAAGGGGTAATAATAACAACAATAACGATCATCATTCGTGCTACTCCAAGAAAGAAGGAATGGTAGGAAGGAGAAAAAAAATAAAAGGAGAGATGAGGAAGAGTGTTCAGCAACGAGTATCCATCGATGGATTGGGCAGACCCGGCATGTCTGCAATTTGGCCCATATATTACCGATGGGCCTTCCAAATACGTATAACGCGGCCCATCAACCTGGTTCGGATTACGTATGCAGCCCGGCAGCATGCGTCGGGATACAACACACACTGACACACACAAACACATGCTATGTTTGGCCTAAAGGTCTTAAAAAAGTTATAACAAAATAATAAATATAAAATGTATTCATATGCTAGGTAGAGCTTATTATTTGTAGAAATCAAATTTAACGTTGCTTATTTGTAAAGTGATATATGGAGTATCGCATGCTATGTATTAATCTACCTTGTTAATAAAGTTTTCAAAAATTTTGAAAGCTATTTGGATCGGGAACCGTGAAAGAAAAGACCGTGTTTTTCATTATGTAAAAAAATAAAACGCGGATGCTCCTCTCCCCAACAGGATGTCCAGTTATATCTAGTAAGAATCACCGATGTCCAGTTATATCTAGTAGGAATCACCTGATACCTGGTAGGTATCATCCGATACCTAGTAAGTGTCGCGTGATATATAGTAGAAATCGTTGATACCTGACACGATACCTCGCGAGTATCACGCGATACGTGGTAGAAATCGTCTGATACCTTACAGGTATCACATGATACCTCGCGAGTATCACACGATACGTGGTAGAAATCGTCTGATATCTGGTAAATATCACATGATACCTCGCGAGTATCACGCGATACGTGGTAGAAATCGTATGATACTTGATAAGTATCACATGATACTTTGCAAGTATCACCTAAAACGTGTGTAGAATCGTCTGATACCTGATAGGTATCACACCTGATACCTACTCGGGATCATCCTGTTCGAAAATGGGATTCCGTTATATAGCAACCCCCGTTTTGTTTTTGGGTAATCGCTCCTTTTTTTCCTCTCCACACACACGCGTTTTGCGATATTTTATAAATTGAATATTTCACCTTCAATATCCATTGAGAGTTTTGAATTTGACTTGAAAGTTTCTTAAATTAAAGTTGAATGTTTTGAATTTTGAGATGAAAGTTTTCAAATTTAAATCGAGTATTTTGAATTTCGATGTGATAGTTTTTAAGTTTGAGTTAAAAGTTTTTCAAACGTGAGTTAAGTTTTCAAATATTGACTTGAATTTTTTAAATTTTGAGTTGAAAGTTTTCGAATCCAAGTTGAAAGTTTTTTCAAGTCTGAGTTGAAAGTTTTTAAATCCAAGTTGAAAGTTTTCAAATTTGAATTGAAAGTTTTTAAATCTAAGTTGAAAAGTTTTTAATCCGAGTTGAAAGTTTTCAAGTTTGAGTTGAAAGTTTTTAAATCTTGGCTTGAAAGTTTTCAAATTGAAGTTAAGAATTTCAAAAAATCTTGACTTAAAATTTCAAACCCATGTTGAAAGTTTATTGCAGTTAACTCTCCATATATATTCCAATTTTTCACGTAAAAATAAAAAAAACTAATCAGAGTAATTAACGCTAATGATGGTAATTAGTGAGATCCGATCTGCTAATCACACGGGGCGTGGGGAGAGGGGGTGCGCCGCGCTAGTTAAGCAGTCGGCGCGCACGCGCCCATTAGGAACCCCCCACACAAACGCGTGCTATGTTTGGCCTAAAGGTCTTAAAAAGTTATAAAATATAATAGATATAAAATGTATTCATATGCTAGGTAGAGTTTAATTTTTTTTATATAATTTGTAGAAATCAAATTTAAAGTTATATGTTTGTGAAGTGATATACGGAATATCCATACTATGTATTTTTTAACTGAACACCGAAGGGAAAACTCCCCACCTGAATAGCATTAAATCGAACAGAAGTCTGAAACTGTACAGAAATAACAAAAGAAACAGCAAAAACAACTAAAAAACAGCAAAGACAGGAGAAAGGCGAAAGAGAAACAAGATCCCATACTATGTATTGATCTACGTTGTTAATAAAATTTTGATAGCCATTTGGGTACCATGAAAGAAACAAGGTAACATCCACTCGAGGAAAAGGACCATCTTCTAATACCTCCGTCCCAGAAAATAATAACTTTTAACTGTAAATTTGGACACACATTTGTCTAGATTTAGGGTTAAAAATGTTTATATTTTGGGATGGAAGGAGTAATAATTATGTATAAATTTTAAACACTTATCATTTTTATATTTGTTTACCTATGGAGTATAATACTTGTATTCTGATTCTACACAGGCCTGATCAACGATGTGCTTATTATGCTTTATTTATGCTACTTGTAACTTGCTAATGAAGCGCGATTACACTCGTGCGTGATGCTGCCTGTCGCGCGCTCCTCAAGCCAAGAATCGCATTATTCCTTCCTTGCATACATAGCATCATTTGCATGCATGCCCCCGTGGGGCCCACCTTAGTAGACTGCGGGCCCACCGGTCAGCCTCCTTTTGTGCATTAACTAAACAATCCTCCCGCCATGCATGTGCCCTACGCTTTCACACCGTTAGTGGTTAGCTAGCCCCCGAAGCGGCTGAGCTCCGGTCATCATGTCTTGGTCCGGCGAGCTGTCGCCGCCGCCGCCACCGCCGGCGTCGGAGACTCGCCTCCTACACGGCGACCTCGACCTCACCATCCACGAGGCGCGCGGCCTCCCCAACATGGACTTCCTCTCCACCCTCCTCCGCCGCCTCTGCCTCTGCCTCCGCCCGCCGTACGGTGTGTATGAACCCGGAATAAAAATATTGCTTTCACAAAAAAAAAAAAAGTTACTACCATATGGTTGAACTAAGCAACAATTGAAACATCATTTTAAAAGGATGCAACTCTGAGCGAGACTCAAAATCAACTTCAAACTGTGTAACGAGACCATGGGCGCGAATTGTATATATGTGTACCGCTGGCTTCTTACCAGAAAGCTCTAGCATTAAATTTATAGGTGGTACCTTTAACATTTCTATATTGATATGTTTATATGCGTCTATATAAATAGAGCGTACAAAATATGACAAAATTGGAGCTTACTCGGCGAAACTTGCGGGCATTGATGAGGCAATGTACTAACCTAACTAAGCTAGTTAGGTTCATTATATCTCATATTTGGGCTGGGTTCAATGGTTCATCCAGCCTAGACACTCAAAAAGTGGGCAAGATAAACAAAGATACAATATTGCAATTTGAAGCACTAGTAGTACCAGTGAGCACCATATCAGAGCAGGATAGTATAATTAAATCAAGAAGATATTGTAAATTATTTGGTTAGTATTTTCTATACCATGATGGTCCTATATGATACTGCTAACTATATGACTATACTGTTAATTGGAGCTCTTTGAGCATGTAACAATGGTAGCAAGTAGCTAGCTAGTCACTAAAACGTACTTGTGCGTAATTCAAGAATGATAGATAAGCTAATCAAGTCCTGATGAGATAACCTTGTCCTTATTTATTTGTTTGAGGCGATTTTCTACTAACCAATTTTTTGATAAATACAGACACAGCGTTTGTGGTAAGTTCTGAAAAACTTCGCACATATACACACCGGAGGGAACAAAAGTAAAAGGAAAAACTTCGATAAATCGTTTTTCTTTAATTTGGATAGTATGAGCGATTTGAATTTGAAGGCATCAATTTTCTGACGGTATAGCGTGGGATCTTTTTCAGGGTACGTATTTTGAATTGAATGGAATTTAGCTTGGAAATTACCCACTCTAAAAAAACTTGGAATTAAAAGAGTGGTGCTTTGCTTTTGCATATGACCTCGTTCTCTTAAACTACTATATATATGCAGTCCACCTTTCGAGGCTGAGATGGATATGCCCATGTCGATCCTCCGCATCGCAATTCGCACAGTTACTCCATGCACGAATCGATTTTTGGTTTGGCTAATCACGCCACGTGTACTCCACCATATCTCAAATAGACCGTGTTTTAGCATGTGTAAAGGAATATGCGATTGAGTTTTAATTATCTACCTCGCCCACTGATATAATTAGTTAAGAAATACTACTCCCTTTGGTATTATCTGTTTAACGTTGATCCTCATATACAACTTTGATCACTAATTTTTACTACTCCATTCGTCCCTTTAAGCATCATCAATTTCAATTATTTACTGCTCCTTACTCTACCAACTCCCATCTCATACCAACTCCCATCTCATTACTGGTCGTAAGCTTCTATCCTATCTCTAACTGAAAGGTCGTCGGGTATATTCATGGTATTATACCCCTGAACGTGAAATGTAAACAAGTGGACATTTGTCACCTTATGCCCGAAAAAAAGGATAGATCACATCGCTGGCTCGAGCTTGAGTCTTCGCATCGGTCCAATGGTGAGGATTCACTTGATATATAAAATCCATCATAAAACCATGTTGGCATATTTCTAGCAAAACCTTATTTAATTTGACACATGGCTCGAGACAAGCAGCCTGGTGTTTTTAGAATATGCTTGAGGATTAAACCCAACAATCATACGATGATTGATCTCCACGTCTAATATAAGCATATATAGTTGTGGTTAACTTAACTAATGATATTTATCAAGTGCTGAACGAGATCAGGACTCCAGCCCGGCACCTTGCAAGTACATATAGTACGACACGTCGATCGATATCCATTTATACTAGTGGATCAGTAGTTTACAATTGACTTGCAAAAGCAAGCTAAGCATCGAGTTAACATCGGCTAGCTATTCCAGTGACAGTGATTTGGTCCTAACCAAGTGGCTGCTGAATTATTGACCGTTTGCAACTTAAATTAATTATTGTTTTTATCACTACTCGATCTCCGTTTGAGAACATATATACGTGTTAAGCGGTTCAAAATTAAAACTGAAAAAGTCATGAACAGCGGCAGACCAGAGATATGTATAGATCGAGAAAATGTATATAGTAAATGCACGTTGTGTAACCTGCATTTTTGTCATTTAAATTAGTTAACCAATAGTTAAGCATTCATTATCCAATTAAAAAGCAATAAGCATTGTATATTCAGAGTTGCAGGCGAAGTCACGCAACAACCGATCGATATCGATTCCTGGCGTCGCATGCGTGAGTACTTGTGCCTGTCGGCATCAGACAAATTAAGCAATCGATTCATTAATTAAACATATCATCAGCAGTAGTAAGTGTGTGGAGTAGCTAGCCATTGCAGAGAATCAGATCGAATAAGTTAAGGTAAACGATAATGATAACATAAGAAAATATATCAATTAGTAGTAATTAAGTCTGCATTTTGTTTTTGCTGGGAAAGTCTGCAATAATTAGTGGTTAAAAAATAGTTTGGATCCAATCGTTTTGCAGAATCAAATGCAGGTTTGACCTGAAAATGCATCGCAGCATCAGAGTGAGAGAGAAACGAGCAGTAGCGACTACTGGACGGGCTCGACTGGCCGCGTCACAACTCCAGGATATGCATGCAGCTGGACACGTAGCTTCATCGTTCGACACGTAGGCGTGCAGAGATACGCAATGTCCGACGAGTGAGGTTTAGCAATTATATATACTACTCCCTCTCGCTCTGTTTCATATTATGAATTGTTTAATTTTTACATAGTTAAACTTTATTAAATTTAATTAAGTTTATAAAAAATAATAATATATAAAATATCAAATTAGTTTCACTAAATCTAGCATTGAATATAGTTTGATAATATATCTGTTTTGTGTTGAAAATACTACTATATTTTTTCTAAAACCTTAGTTAATTTTGAACATGTTTGACTAGGAAAAATAATCAAACAACTTATAATATAAAATGGAGGGAGTAGTTGATTTGGCTGTGACTTATTGACATAAGCTCGAAGATTCATTTTTTTATTATTAAAAAAGAGCAGCAGATAGATGCTTCTCGGGATTTTTCAGAACGTTTCATGAAGAAAGGAATACCAGAATTTATACACTGCTCCTATCATATGCATTAGGATAGTAAAGGCGTACTAATATATAGGATGAAATAGTGGTAGTATAAGCTCCAAAGACTATATTGAGCATCAATCCATTCAGTTTTAAAAATCATCCATCCAGTCTTGGCATTTTGAAATAATGTTTTGTATTTGAAGTTTCTTTGCATGAATATAAAATAAAAAGTGATAATAATAACAATAATAACTATAATCATTCGTGCTACTCCAAGAAAGAAGGAACGGTAGGAAGGAGATGAAAGAAAGGAAAAGGAGAGATGAGGAAGAGAATGTTCAGCAACGAGTATCCATCGATGGATTGGGCAGACCCGGCATGTCTGCAATTTGGCCCTTATACGCGAATTTACCGATGGGCCTTCCAAATACGTATAACACGGCCCATCAACGTGGTTCGGATTACGTATGCGGCCCAGCAGCATGCGTCGGGATACAAACACACACAAACCGCAATTCCTAATTCGCGCGTACGGGCCTGCGGCGCGCACTTTCGGCCCACATGGCCCACGCGGCACCACAGAAACTGGCGTTAGTTTCTCTTTTTTTTCTCTCTTTTTTTCCGTGAAATCAGGCGCTAGTTCCCCCTTGTTTCGGGGATGCTAGTACCGTCCCCCAACGGCATACTCCTCCACAGATGCGATTCTCATCCATGCGACGCGGCTGAAGGCATCAACGCGCGCCCGTCCCCCGCCGCTGCCGTCGCCGTCCCCCTCGCGCCGCCCAGCCGCGCCCGTTCCACCGTCCGTCAGCCCCCAAGCATCTTACCGATTGTCGGTTCTTGTCCGTGTCTACCAAGGATGCTGGCAGGGCTGGCGCTCTTTACAGCAAAATTACTCATAAACATCAAAAAAACCTGAAAAAGAATAAGATTAAAACAAGAAATATAAACCACGCAGAGGAACATTAACTGATGACATATCCCAACAGGAAGTCTCTATACGCATACTAATATAAGTAAGAGAATCACCAATCTCCTTAATATCTCCTC
>CM020179.1:1204879-1340465 GCA_009805545.1 Oryza longistaminata
CTAAGTTTATAAAAAATAAGTAATATATAAAATATCAAATTAGTTTCACTAAATCTAGCATTGAATATATTTTGATAATATATCTGTTTTGTGTTAAAAATACTACTAATATAAATTTGAACATGTTTGACTAGGAAAAATAATCAAACAACTTATAATATAAAATGGAGGGAGTAGTTGATTTGGCTGTGACTAATTGACATAAGCTCGAAGATGCATTTTTTTTATTATTAAAAAAGAGCAGCAGATAGATGCTTCTTGGGATTTTTCAGAACGTTTCATGAAGAAAGGAATACCAGAATTTATACACTGCTCCTATCATATGCATTAGGATAGTAAAGGTGTACTAATATATTGAATGAAATAGTGGTAGTATACTCTCCAAAGACTATATTGACCATCAATTCATTCAGTTTTAAAAATCATCCATCCAGTCTTGGCATTTTTAAATAATGTTTTGTATTTGAAGTTTCTTTGCATGAATATAAAATAAAAAGGGGTAATAATAACAACAATAACGATCATCATTCGTGCTACTCCAAGAAAGAAGGAATGGTAGGAAGGAGAAAAAAAATAAAAGGAGAGATGAGGAAGAGTGTTCAGCAACGAGTATCCATCGATGGATTGGGCAGACCCGGCATGTCTGCAATTTGGCCCATATATTACCGATGGGCCTTCCAAATACGTATAACGCGGCCCATCAACCTGGTTCGGATTACGTATGCAGCCCGGCAGCATGCGTCGGGATACAACACACACTGACACACACAAACACATGCTATGTTTGGCCTAAAGGTCTTAAAAAAGTTATAACAAAATAATAAATATAAAATGTATTCATATGCTAGGTAGAGCTTATTATTTGTAGAAATCAAATTTAACGTTGCTTATTTGTAAAGTGATATATGGAGTATCGCATGCTATGTATTAATCTACCTTGTTAATAAAGTTTTCAAAAATTTTGAAAGCTATTTGGATCGGGAACCGTGAAAGAAAAGACCGTGTTTTTCATTATGTAAAAAAATAAAACGCTTACATTTTTTATATTTGTTTACTTATGGAGTATAATACTTGTATTCTGATTCTACACAGGACTGATCAACGATGCGCTTATTATGCTTTATTTATGCTACTTGTGAAAACTTGCTAATGAAGCGCGATTACACTCGTGCGTGATGCTGCCTGTCGCGCGCTCTTCTCAAGCCAAGAATCGCATTCCTTCCTTGCATACATAGCATCATTTCATTTGCATTTGCATGCATGCCCCCGTGGGGCCCACCTGTAGTTCATTGCGGGCCCACCGGTCAGCCTCCTCTTGTGCATTAATTAAACAATCCTCCCGCCATGCATGTGCCCTACGCTTTCACTCGCTGCCGCGATCGGTAAATCTCGCCGCGACATGACGAGCAGTAGCACCGTGGCTGCGACTGCGAGTGAGGGTGGTAGAGATGGCGACGCCGGGGGCAGGGGTGATTCGTGCAGGCCAAGTGCTCGGCGAAATGCCGCACCCGGCTGTTGTTGATCGGCTCTGGACAAGTCCTGGGAATTTTCCCTTTTAGAAAAGAAGTCGACTTCGGAAATTTTTGGTTATGATTCTGCATTTTTGTTTTGGATTCAATTGCTACTGCCATCTCTGAGTTTCTTTGACACAACTGCTCTTGCCTCGTAGAATATAGAAGAGGATTACGGGATGTTTGTCTGGCCATGCAGTGTCATTCTAGCAGAGTACGTGTGGCAGCAGAGGTCACGCTTCACTGCCTCCACAGTTGTCGAGGTACTATACTTGTCATCTTTAAATTCTACTCTTGAGTGTCAATGGCCAATGATGATCTACTTGCTATTGTGATGATCAACCATAAATCAGGTCCTAGCGCCAGCCTCTGTTATGAGGTTTGGTACAGCCATTATGACATTTTGTTAGTAGTAATTGTATCCAGTTCAGAGCATATTTTGCACTCTAATTTTAATTTGCATGTACGACTTTCAGCTTGGTGCCGGAACCTCACTACCAGGGTTAGTAGCTGCAAAGGTTGGAGCAGATGTCACACTGACAGACATCGCACATAATACAGAGGTTAGTTCATTCAGAGGGGTGCTGTGTTTCATTCATCTAGGCTAATATTAATTATTTTCTTCTTATGTTTTATCAATAGGTCCTGAACAACATCAGACAAGTATGCGGTCTCAATAATGTCAGCTGCACTGTAAGTTTTTTGATTTAGAGGGAAATGCATGGTGGCACTTTGCATTCTGCTACATAGCTTAACAAATCTGCATTCTACTACATAGCTTAATAAATCTGCATTCTACTACATAGCTTAATAAATCTGCATTATGCTACATATAGCTTAATAAGTCGACAACAATCATGCAGGTATTAGGACTTACCTGGGGAGAATGGGATGGACCTATATTTGACTTGCATCCTGATGTTATTCTTGGAGCCGATGTGCTTTACGACTCAGCAAGTAAGCTACACGGGCTACACATCTGTATTTTTAGTTCTGTATAATTTTCATGTTGACTGACCTGCACACAACTGCATCAATTTGGCTAGAGTTTGATGATCTCTTCGCGACAGTCTCATTTATCTTGGAAAATTCCCCGGGGGCGGTGTTCATAACCACATATCACAATCGCAGGTTCCAGGAATTGTTTTACCCTTCTCCTCATGGAAGAGTTGCATGGAGCAACATTTTAAATGACACTATTTGATTCCTGTATGCAGTGGTCATCATTTGATTGAATTTTTAATGGTGAAGTGGGGTTTGAAGTGTTTAAAGCTTCTGGATGGCTTCTCCTTCCTTCCATCATGCAAGGCTGCTTCACTACAGGGAAACATTCAGCTTGTTGAGATTGCACTTGACAAGTAAAAATCGAACTGCTCTTCAGCTGACGAGAAAAATCTGTAGCAGTTTTGTTCCATGCGGTTCAGCCTTATGGGGGCTGAAGGCAAGAACATGGCACAACTTTGGGGCATCCTCCGCACACAGGTTAACTTTTATAACACTAGGTGATTTCCAGGAGCAATATCATGTAAAATTGCCCGTACATAATATTCGCTAGTTTAACCATGCATTGTATTTGTTGGACAAGCTTGTTAAACGAAGATTCGCCAAACCAAGAGTTATAACAGAATATTACACTTAAATTTTCCAACAGAACTTAATCGAACATGTTTTCCTTAGTATCAATGAGATGATAATCATCAGACATTGCATGTAGGAGCAGCAATCAGTTGTAATACAGAATGCTCCTCATTGTGAGGTTAACATGATTCCGATTCACAAATTTGATGTGCCACTTGATAAGATAGGACCGTCAAGTATCAGTGTGTAGCTGATGAAACTTCTATCAGAGTATCCAGCAAAGTACACACGAGAACTTCCTCTTCATTAGCACCTCGAGGATTAGCACCAGTAAGGATAATTCTTGAATCTGGATTGTTTTCAAATTCCATAAACAGGTAAATAGATGGCATTGGACCATCGTGGAAGGATCTTTCGTCCTGAGGGAATGGTCGACTCATGCCTAAGCTGTGACATCATTGTCGAAAATTCCTGGATGTACATAAAATACTTAAAATGTGCATGCACGAATTGAATTATGCAAGAAAACAATAATTGTTAACACTGGAGCTGAAGGAAACATGAAAAAAAAATGATGGAGCACTAGTCCAGAAACATGCACCGATTACCTTTTGGATGTCAACATGTTCCCCTCAAGTTCTTGTAATCATCGTAGCTAAGAAATTTATCCTTGATTTTTAGCCAGTCAGCTGGCTTTGGCATAAAAATTGCTATATATCCTTCTCTGTCAGCCTATTAAAGGTGGGAAAAGTATATGTGTTGGTCAGAGTATGAAAAAAAATAAAAACTTGCGCAAGAAGATACAGAATGACAGGCCACGACTAAAAGGTAATGTAATATATGACAAACACACAGTGATCCACAGACTTCTATCATAGGTACAGAGCTAATGATATCTAGTCAATTCATTTGTGAGTATGGGGTTGACCTAAACTTCCCACTTCACCCACAATCTACGTTCATGATAAATGCAATAGCTGTATTCATGATATATCAGACAGATGTGCAACTTTACCCGTGTTTATCTGGAATCCAACTAGGTTTTTTTTTTCTTATCTGGTCTGTGATTTCCTATGTTTAACTTCATGTTTCAATTCTATTCACTTGTGTATGTCACCAGCATTGAAATTTACGAGTGAAATAATTCAAAAATCTCCTTGCTGTGTATGGGCCTGTTTTGCAACAAGATGGCAGAATAATAAACACCATCTCATGTTTAATATTAGAATGTTACCCGATACAGAAAACTATAGACAATATGTCCATGCATGTCTGACCACTGTTTCAATGCATCAGACAAGCGAAAACAGTTTTTTTAAAAAATAACCCAAACCAAAAAAAAAAAAAAACAAGGAAAGAACTGAAACACGGGAGGAAAGAAAATCAAGGCACTTGTTAGGTCAAAACAGGATACTCACAGAGGTGTTAAGCAGGTCTGGTTGTTTGATCAATCTATCATTGATCTCCAAAAGTGATCCTTTCACACAACACCTACATGAGTTTAGCATAAACAACATATCAGTGCAAAAATAGAATGGCATTATCAATTCTTGATAGGGAGATCTAGTGGACCAACCTCACTACAAAAGAATTACTACTTGTGCAGACTTTACACAACGCTGAATTTTCTTGCAAATGTTGTGCATTCTGTAAAGTAAAATCAGAACTGAGTCAACCAATGATAAAAACATGCTTCCATAGTTCGAATATATCAACCAATGATAAAAACATGCTTCCATAGTTCCAATAAATCAACCAATGATAAAAACATGCTTGAAGTCATCCAGTTACCCTTTTGCGTTTCCCTGTGACTTTCATCTCACTGCGGTCTGACTTCCCAACATTGAAATCAACGGCAGTTATCCCCCCTTCCTCTTTCAATGCAATATGGGCTGAAGCTAAACCAACCACACACAATCTGATCTTTTGAGAAACAGAAGAAACCAGCGAGAAAAAAAAAAAGGTTCAGCTTCATCATAGATGCGGTAATTAAAGCAAAGGATGGAGTGGCACGTTTCAGCTCAAGCTACATATGAAAATAATTAACTATCACAAAATTGAAGCATTCCTCAAAAAGATAAACTAACGCTATGATGATATTCTTTAAGAATGCGCTAGGCATAGTTGCCTATTGCCTACATATAATCTCATTGGGGAAAACACACCACAGTGAATTATGACCTGCTTTGGATCCACCTTGTGAATATGAAAAGTCCATCAACAAACCCATTCTAACATTTTTTTCTAAGGAAGACTAATTTTGATTTCTTGGGAGCTCACCCATTTGGATGGCGGTACACATACTGATCATGTCCTGGATTGAGAAAGTCTGCCCAAGAAAATAACAAGAGTTGAATTAGACGATTTGAAGCATAGATGAACCTACATTTCAATCACACTACCACCTGCAGCAGAATTGGATCAGTTCAACATAAGGTTCTTTGAAGATTCGGAAATGTTCACTGCAACCACAAGGTCACAGTGCAGACAATGAGGAGCAAAATATGTATGGGCAATGTAAGATACAGCCTTTTGTTCTTAAATTGTATTGGTCAAAGAAAAGAAAATTCATAGACAAGACGATTCAGTATCTGGTATTTCAACAGCAAACTGGGTAAAGTAATACATGGTCCATACTCGATAAATCAATGCATACAGACATTTGCTTGCATACTGAAAAAGCTAAGAGCATTCAGCCCAAGTGAAGAAATTGGAGCTCTATATAATGACTTTCAACAACTTCACAACCTTCCCTAACCTTAGTAACTGAATGCCAAGTTCCCCTAACACCAAAGCACTCTCCATGAATTAACATACCCCCAAAACTCAAAAAGCTCAAAAACCTTTTACATCAGGGGTGGGGTCTAGGATTTAAAAAGTACCAGCGACGAAGTAGCGCGCGAAGTTGGCCTCCACGGCGGAGGGCGGGAACGGCGGAAGGTCGCCGGCGTCGGGGACGATGAGGGCCCGGGTCTCCTCGTCGACCGCAGACTCCCGTTGCGGGGACCGTTCAAGCGGTGGCGGCGGCGCGTCTAGGGTTGCGGGTTCTTCCGCCATTAGGGCGCGCGCGCGTGGATCTCCTCCGCCGCCGGAGAGCTCGTGCCGCGCGTGGCCGGTGTGGGTTTTGCTTTGCGGCGGCGGCGCGAGCAGAGAAGAGAAGGCAAGGGCAAAGTGTGTGGGAGTGTGTGAGCCGTTAGATCCTTCGATCCAACGGCCTACGAAGGTACAGCTCAGGCGTTTTGGAATGCTCATTTTCTTTTGTGCAACCCTTCAAAATAATAGGGTAAAGTTCATTTTTAACCCTCGAAAACATTGCTCAAAGTCTGTTTTCACCCTTCCTTTTAAGAAAATGGGATAAACTCTCTACATCTAACTGAATGTACAGGTTCATAAAATCGATTGTTTCTTTATCCTAAACTTAAAAAAACAAACACAGACACACTAGAACATATTTTAAGTTGGTTTTCATCTATATTAGTTTCATATTTGTCGTCTACATATAAGCGAAACCTACAACATTAAAATATGTGTAACAAGAGGTTATTTACGTGATTACGTCTATTTGTTCTGTTTAAGTGGCAGATGGTGTGTTTGTCAATAGAGAGACATCTACGACTATAATAACTTTATAGATTTCAAAATATGTCGGTCCAATCTCTCAAAGATGCTCATTAGGGTGGGAGTGCACGTGTGTTTGTTCATATATGCGGATATGCACATGTACATATGAGTAAATATGTTTCTACCAAGTATAAAAAAATAACTAGAAAAACATCCTCATTTCAAACAATACCTGAATTTGAGAGTTGCATCGACAGTCTTTGGAGATAACCTTAGTAATATAGGAGACATGTGTGTTTTCATAAGAGCGAATGTGCACGTGTTATATAAGTGTCTTCGTATGTACTATGTTTCGAACAAAAATTGACAAGCAAAAGTTTTCCAACAAAAGTGGAAAAAACACTCTACACAGAAGTATCCACAACTCTAGCCACATTTCAGTCATCAAGTCATCATGCATATATGCCATCAATCACAAATACTACACAACTACTGATCAAACCCATTATTACTTCGTAGCATTATGTTTTTTCCTCGAATAATTCGAGTGTGTATACACTAGTAGTGAGACGTAGGTATAATCAATCATCATCATCAATCAAACGCGAGGTAATGCAGGTGCTGATGGTATCCGCCGCCGACTTCGTCGTGGTAGTGCTCTCCCCCCGCCGCCGCAGCCTGCCCGCCGTCGCCGCCGTCGAACTTGGCGTCGTCCTCCTCCTGCGGCGACGGCCACACGCCGGGGTACGTCTCCCGCGTCACCTCCAGCAGAGAGTCCCTCACCCTGTCCGCCTGCACCGCCACCTCGTTGTCCCTCACCTGCAACGCAAGCCAACCAGCTCGGAGTCGTCAGATCGCGAGCTCGCGTTCATGGCCATGGCGGCGGCGAGCGGCGTACTACCATGACGCGGAAGACGTTGAGGACGAGGGTCTTGTAGGTGGTGACGTTGACGTTGATGACCTCGAGGCCGAGCGCGTTCATGGCGTCCATGAGGCGGACGAACCCGCCGGGCTTGTGCTCCCAGAGCACCTGGACGAACAGCTCGTTCCCCTGCACCTGCCGGACCTCCAGCTGCGGCTCCATCCGGTGCCCGCGCCGCCGCCGCCGCCGCCGCCGCCGCCGACCTTGTCGTCGGCCATTGCTGGGTCCTTGCTGCTCCTCCTGCTGCTGCTGCCGGCGACGGCGAGCGGCGGATGCGGCTGTTGGTGGCTGTTGGGCGGCGAGGCGTCGTCGTTGTCGAGCCCGACGAGGCTCGCCGGGGCGGGTGGTCGATGAGCACGTCGGGCGGCTTATGGTGGACATGGTTGTCTTCCAGCTCGTCTTGCAGCTCCTTCACCTGCTTCTGCAACCCCACGATGTAGTCGATCGCGTCTCCAAGAATCGACGCGCGATCCATCTACGATTCGTGCAAAATCAAACGGAAATCGATTTGAAGAAGCTTTTGATTCGTTCATGGCCATGGCGATCGACGACGACGAAGATACCTTGGTGATGTTTGGGACGAGCGAGCGGAGCTTGTAGAGGTGGCCATTGAGCTTCTTCCTCCGCTTCCCTTCCGCCTCGAGGTTCTTGCACTGCTGCCTCTTGGCGCCGCCGGAGCGCCCCTCGCCGTCGCCGTCGTCCTCCGGGTCACCGCCATGCAGCTCCCTCCCCTCCGACCCGGACTCCGCCACGCCGCCGCCCGCCGCGTGCTGCATCTGCTCCTGCACCGCCACCACCGACGGCTCGCTCACCGCCATCCCCGCGTACGGCCACGCGCCCGCCGCCGCCGCCGCGTCGCCCACGGCGTCACCACCACCACCACCACCACCCAAGAACGGGTCGTCGTCGGCGGCGGCGGCGTCGAACAGGTTCAGCGACGAACCACCGTACATCAGCCTCTGCGCGTCGGCGCGCCGTCCCACTGGAAGCCAGGCGTCTCCGGCGGTGGCCACGCCTGCCCCCCACCGTCGTCCCCGGCGCCGCCGCCGCCGCCGCACTGCGCCATGACAAGCTCCGCCATCTGCTGCTCCTCCGCCATCTGCACCACCAACAACACCGATCAACCCACAAATCTATATAACCCATCCATGCAAAACGCAAAGGCCGTTGCGTGCAGCTAACCGCAAGCTCTCCGGCGTTCGTTGGCTCACGCAGATGGCGTGAGCCGCCGCCGCCACCGCCGCCGCCGCAGCCGCATCCTCTCTAACTACTACTACTCCTCTAACCAATCGAACGACCGGCCACTCACATATCTCGACGCGAAGAGCTCGACGAGGCCGCCGGCGACGGGGACCAGCAGCCGCGTCTTGGCGCCACCGCCGCCATCAGCCTCCTCCTCCTCCTCCTGCCACGCATCCAAGCAACACACCTCATCAGTGACAGAGATTCAGATTCAGATTCAGATTAAGATTCAGCTACTGGGTTCAGTGATGATTCTTGCTTACACTGCTGCTCTGCCAGATCGGCTGGTTGGACAGCAATGCCTGCGCATGCATCCTGATGGATAGTGACAGAGATTCAGATTCACCAAGCATACAAATGTTCAGAGTTGCTACCCAAGAAATCATCAATTTTGCAGGTAATCAGAACACGTATCGATTGATTGATTAATCATTCAATTTACCCTATGGAGGAGGAGTCCAGTGGGATTGAAGAAGGCAGGTCCAACATTGCTGAGACCTGTGCTTCAAGCTCACTGCTGCAGCAGAATCCTGTCATCTCCAAGAACCTGCCATTAATTTTGTGTTAATGATTGTATATCACCACAGGGATAATCATACACACAGTAATTGCTACTTTGCATGCATAATATGATATGATATGCCAAGTAATCAATCACATACCTCTGATCAGGAGAGAGCCTCCAGTAGATGCAGTAGTCCCAGCCATCTGAACCAACAAGAGGCCTCAATGCAGCATCCAAACTGGTGCCACCTCCATTGACAGCAGCTGCAGCTGCAGCAGCATTGCTGTTCTTCATCAGCAGGTGGTCTCCTCCTGCCATGTGGTGATCACCCTTGCCCTAGGAGTGACACATGAAAGCAAGAAAAATGGATGAAAGTGTCAGTTGCAGCATTCACAAGACCTGCTTTTTCATGCTGTCAGGACAGGATAAGTTGATGTCACCAAGGATACAGAGAAAATTCAGGGTATGATCACAGCAAGGGAACAATCAGATTCAGTCTGAATATTCATCAGACTAAAGAGACAGATTTAGTCTGAAAATTCAGTCTATGTTGAATCAAATTTTCAGTAACTTAAAGAGACAGAGATCAAAGCTGCATTCTTCTGGCTCATCAGGATTGTATGTGAAATCTTGTCTAGTGAATTTTTGGAATTAAGCAGAGAAAGAAAGCTACCTTCTGTCTTCCTGAGATCGCTTCAAACTAACTGACGAACTGTGGTAGTGATCAACAGATGGAAGAGAGAGGCATCAGCTGATAGCTATTGGTAACTGAAGAATCATTTTGTACAGAAGGACTACTGCATCATGCATATATATAGTTCACATGTGTGTGTTCCTCTGAATTTAGCCATGGCTATCTGATGATGTATTGATACCAAGTCTTCGGAAATGGCTGTCAAATTATGTATGATACTAGTTGAATTTTGAATTCTTTACTTAATCACTCCACCTATATTGCTCTGAAGGTTTGTTGTGGGTAGGTGAGTTGCAAGAAAGGTGTGAGAGTTTTCTAACTCCAATACAAATGTTGTTGTCTAATACGCAAGTAATCGCAATTGCGATGAGTCCTCTCAAACTACGCAATGACAGTTTTGGTTATACTACCTATAATCATGGAGATAAAATGTTCACAAGAACCTCTTTTACATGAGTTCTGAGTGAAATTCAGAACTTGTCTGTTAATTCAGTAAAAAAAAAGAGGTTCAAATGAACAGGGTGAGACACAGCCTTGAGCTGATCTGGTCCCTCTCCATTGACAGCAGACAGCAAACGTAAGAGGTTGTTGAATCGAAAAAAGCTTAGCTGTGTGAGATATTTGCTGATGTAATGTTACTCTGTCGTCCACGCTTCAGAGTTCTGAGTTCAACAAGTCACATGATAAAAATGACAGGCACAACAGAAAGGAAAAGGGATAGCTACAAAACCCATATGCTGAATTTGAACTGCAGATTTAAACATGGAATATACAAACAATTCGATTATCACCATTAAATGTTCTTATTACGATTCTTTGGTTGGGTGGTAGCTAAAATACATCATGGCAGCTTGTGGATTGCTTGCCACTTGCCAGGATCAGGACATATGGATAATTGGATAAGTTTCAGAAGTCTCATCTCTTCAGAAACTGCATCCCAATATAGTTATGTTTGATGTTCAGAAATCAGAATGCTACTCTTTAATTAAATTCGACAAGAAACTCATTATGTTCAGAACTAGTCAATCGTGTCCGATGGTTGTCGGCAAGAAAACACCTGCAGCAATCACTGTCAATTAGACTTTCAGAAGACGAGTAACAGTCAAGTATTTTGTTCTTTCTGCAATCTGAACATCTTTGGCTGCAATCAATCATTGCAGCATGTAGTAAATTAACTGATGGTAGTACAGACAACACAAATCTGAAATCACTGGTGACAAACGAACTGTAGGTGCCATTGATTTCATTTTGCATCAGCAAGAGCATGAGAGTTTATGCCCGGTCCTTCGAGAACATCAACATACACAGCAACCAACAAGTACTACTGTACTAGCAGTATATAATTTGGTCTTGAATGGCACATGATTCTTCTAGTGATAAGCTCGAATATTGTTTTTATTGACAGCAATGTGGAAACACTGTCGAAAAAGTTGGCCGGTGTTGGATGCAAAGATGGATTCTTGCAAATGCAAAATCTGACCTCTTTTTTCTTGCCATTGTAATGTACATGAAGGGATCAAGTTCCATGAACTAGAGCCATCAGAAAATAAAGTTTGGCACTACTTCTCCCACTTGGACTTTGCCCTTTTGGTCAGAATCCCTACTCTCTTTTAGCTTCATGAGGAATTCTCTTGGAGTCCTAACTTTCAATTTAGGCACAATAAACACAGATATGCATTGCAAGTTTGCAACCACTTGTTTAAGCTTTAAGGAGAATATTTGGCAATGATAAGATATTTATTGTTATTTTATTGTATTATTATTATTATTATCATGCCTTGTTCCCTTTTTCTTTTCAATGTCTCATTCAAGAATCATATACCATTTGGACCATGCTAATGATGTCGGTATATATAGCCCGGTGATCATCGGTACCCAGACCATCGAAACAAAACATTCTTCAGTTTGATCTTGAGATTAAGTCACTCCTCCATCCCATCTCAAGAACTGATCAAGGAAAGGAAAAAAAGATGGCACTGAGGAGAATAATCAAGGAGCTCAAGGACCTTCAGAGGGATCCGCCGACTTCCTGCAGCGCCGGTGATACGCAAATCTTTGCATTACATCTTGATAATCTTCAGATAGAAAATGTTCAGAAACAAAAGCAAGAAGATCTATTGCATTAAATTTTCTCATTGTTGTTGATGAATTGGTGAAAATTCAATCAGGGCCTGTGTCTGATGACATGTTCCACTGGCAAGCAACAATCATGGGGCCCAATGACAGCCCCTACTCTGGAGGAGTGTTCCTGGTGACCATCCACTTCCCTCCTGACTACCCTTTCAAGCCTCCAAAGGTATGTACTAACTATGCAAACATCACCCATCAATCATAATTCAATCAAGATTTCAAGAAGTTGATGAAACCCAATCATGAAATGAAAAATGGGGTGTCTGATCGATTCATTGATTGGGATCTTGGGAGCAGGTGGCATTCAAGACCAAGGTGTTCCATCCAAACATCAACAGCAATGGCAACATCTGCCTTGACATCCTCAAGGACCAGTGGAGCCCAGCTCTCACCATCTCCAAGGTAATTAACAACACAAGAACATCATCAGCAGCAGCATTGTGAATTGGTGATGATTAACAGTGGATGGTAACTCACTCTAATTATTGGTGCAGGTTCTTCTGTCGATCTGCTCGCTGCTGACGGACCCGAACCCGGACGATCCGCTGGTGCCGGAGATCGCGCATATGTGCAAGACTGATCGCCTCAGATACGAATCCACCGCAAGAGGCTGGACGCAGAAGTACGCCATGGGATAAGCTTAGCTGCAAGCTAGCTAATTGCAGCTGAAATGGCAATTGGATTTGGATTTGGATGCAGGGATAATCAGTCAATCACCAGCATGTCGATTAGAATTCAGAAATATAGATCGTGCCATAAACAAGATAGTAATAATTCTTGCTTGCAATTATTAGGATTGTTGTTGCAAATCTGAATCATCGTTATCATCTAACCTATAATCAAAAACCATCGTCTTCTTGGTGAGGAGGAATAATAAAAGTCTGCGATTTTGACGGAATTATTGTTCGTCAGAAGTGAAAATGGAATTATTGTTCTTTAAATGTGAAAATGGTTCACTGACACAACCGACGCTTTGGCCGAGTGGTTAAGGCGTGTGCCTGCTAAGTACATGGGGTTTCCCCGCGAGAGTTCGAATCTCTCAGGCGTCGATTAACTTTTTTTTTATTTTTTTTCCAACCAACTAGTAATATTAAATTATTAATGGCATGATCAAATCAACCCTATTTTTTATATATTTTTTCACTTTCTTTCAGAATCCCTATGGTTACTTCGAGACGTTTTTTTTTTCGGATTTTGCGTTACCCTTATGTGAATCGAACGCTACCACAGCCCAATTGCGAACAGTCCAGCTGCTTGATTGAAAAATAAATAAATATAATACAACAGCTCTCGATATTATAGTCCATGTGTTTGTAACTTTGTGCTTAAATTTTCCAGCGACATCGAGAGCTAAATTTAATCTTAGAAAAACAAAAGGAAGGCCTCAATCGGGTCTTTTGAAATCAGGGGACAATTGCCAATTAACCAGTTGAGATATATATATATCTTGGTTCCAGGCACTTCCAGCTGAGTTTTATTTAACCTGGTGATCTTCTGAGATGATAGGTTTTGACTGATTGTTGGTGACAACCACCCAACAAATTGCATCCAATTTAACAATTTTCAAACATGTACGCATGTATGATATTGATTCTGCTAGGCTGTTGCACAGATGGCCTTTTAAAATTAAACTGGCAAAGATACAGAATTCCAGCAGATTCCACATCTTATAATTTACAAACAGGCCTCTACTTCAAAGTTCAAACATGCTCTCCACAATCTCCAGAAAAATCATTATGTTACTAGAGCAAGATGTTGACTCCAGGTAACCATTGGAAGTTGAGTTGGCCACTTGTATGCAACAATTGGACAAGTCAGAAGAACATCACAGATCTTGCTCCATTTGCAGAACACAGAATATGAAGGGGAAACATAATTTTCCATTGAAGTGAAATAAGAAGGAAAAGAATAAACTGAGTGCGATTACATCATGTCTACTTATGAAACAGGGATAACAAGAATTTTTTTTTCTCAAACACAGGAAATACCATCTAGGAAAGTTACCTAATTGCCACGACTTGTCAGTCACACGAGATAATCACAAGGCAGAAAGGAGAAAATGAAACAAACGGATCGCTCATTGCCTCGACAAAGAGGCCTTGCTGCAGCTGCCAGTAAACTAGGATCCCCGGACCATGAATGCTGTTTCGCTGAAGCAAGACGCAACAATAATAAAGCCTGGCAACTTCATCGTTCTTCTTCTTCGTCGTCTACTGATGATTAGATCACAAAATGGAGCACGCCCCCCTTTGCGCCTTTTTCTTCTTCTTCGCCTTGGGTGGCTGCAGCACCACCTTTATTGCCGCATCGAAAACGCCCTTGACATTCTGCAGATCAGGGGGGGCAGGATATCTCTGTTAGTATCTTATATGTTATTGCACATTTAGCAAAGAAATGGGAAGAAAGCAGTACTAGTTGGGTCTTTGAGCTGCATTCGATGTAGTATGGGGCGCCTATTTGCTTTCTTAGTTCCTCTCCCTACAAAAGTGGCAATTAAGGAACAAAAAAATGATCAAGATATGTCAATGTAGTCCACAGGAGTTGCAAGTACATCTCTGATGCTAGAGTAAATAAGGAATTAAACAACCCACAATGCCACAACTGTACCTGAGCAGTGGTGATAGGAACAGCACCAGGATGGTCCACAAAAAACTGCTTGTCATCTCGAAGATCTGCCAGTGCAATAAACAATGTGAAAAATGTAAGTGGGCTACAGCTGGATCTTTACAGGTCGAAGGGGATATTATCTGTAGAATGATTGGAATTTAATTTCATAAGACAGGTAGAAACATCAGCCAAAAAAAAAGACAACAAAACTGAATCCATCATGACAATAGCAAACTGAGGGACAACGTGCAATGCCACAAATCTGTAAGACAGAGTATAACTGTTGCATGTTGTTGAACCAAAGTCGAATAGTACAAAAGTAGAACCAAAACAGCAAACAGTTAGAATAGGTTTATCACAAGAATTTCTTGCAAGTACTAAAAACTATGGCTAATTGATATACTAGTACTATATATCCATCTTTTTCCTCTTTTATAGAGCACCCTGCTTCATGTATTATCACTAAATGACGTCACCAGTACCAAGCATTGACATCAAAAGAACACACACCAAATAAAATCATATCAACCTAAAAATCCCATGCCACTACTTCCATCCAAAATCAAAACCGAAGTTGTGACAGGTACAAAAGATTAGATTTCTCAAAATAGAGCCTTGCACGGTTCTTACCAAGCTTTGTTCCCACAAGGATGATAGGCACACCAGGTGCATAATGCTTCAGCTCAGGTATCCACTGAAATATAACAAAGTTTAGAATCAACAAGAAGTACCATAAGTGGAGACTAAAAAAGTGAATCGAGCCACAAAAATGATCAAATCAAGTATCAACATAAGACAATGGCCTATGAACATAAATTTATGAGATTATTATCATCATCTATCATCTCTAATGGGTGGAATAATCCATTGAAGGATGCATCTAGGCCTGCTCTAAATTTTGTGGAGCCTAATTCCCAGCATGGTAATAGTTTTATCATCGAAGAAGGCAAAAACACAAGAAAAATGCCAGAAGCAACATATCATTGCACAGATGATCTCAAATTAAACATGACCAACAAACTTCTTCCAGCGAAAGAAGAAAAAAAAGAGCACATCAATATTATTAACAGAAAATGAAAGTGAGTCCCTTGCCTTCTTTGAAACATTCTCGTAGCTGGCCTTGCTGATTAGCGAGAAGGCCAGAAGGAAAACATCAGCTCCACGATAACTCAGTGGTCTCAGTCTGTTGTAATCCTCCTGACCTGCGGTATTCCAAAGGAAAAACTTAATAACTTGGTAGAAGAAAACAAGCATGCAGAATTTGATAGCAGCGAAACCAAATTACCTGCAGTGTCCCATAGCCCGAGGTTGACGGTGTTACCATCAACCACGACGTTGGCACTGAAGTTGTCAAACACCGTCGGAACATAATCCTGTCAAAAGCAATGACGCGAATAATGAGTGCACATATCATCTCAAGGCACAACCAATTCATAAGATACAAAATGAGGTGAATCCTACTGTTACAGAACTGATAAGATATCTATGGTAAATGTGCAAGCCATTCTCAAACTCTTGCCTAAAGATAAGATTACAGAACTGATATACTCCACTAGATTACTATTTTACCAGGCCTATTATACGTGGCAGGAAGTCCACAGGTGGTCCAATGAATACACTACCCCCACTACATGGTCACCATGTCTCATTGCTAATAAGCTAATCTACCCTCCAAAGCAGCCGAAATGTTCTCTTCTTTTGAAAATCTCTCCTCAAAAGAGGGAAATTAATGTGCAATTGGGAAATTAACCATGCGCGAAAAGCAAGGGTGGTGTGTGTAGTAATTGATTGGGTGTGGATTTGCGTGAAAGGAACAAAGAATGCGCTTACCAACCATG
The DNA here is from genome assembly GCA_009805545.1 of Oryza longistaminata. Taxonomy (NCBI): domain Eukaryota; kingdom Viridiplantae; phylum Streptophyta; class Magnoliopsida; order Poales; family Poaceae; genus Oryza; species Oryza longistaminata. The sequence continues at coordinate 1,221,468 of CM020179.1, forward strand.
GGGAAGGTGTGAGATGTGAGTGGAGGAGGGTACAGGACAACTAGAAAGTCGGGAAAGCGATCTCGAGCTCTCGACCTGGCGGATCCGCGGTTTCCCACCTTTGATAGAGAAACGCCAGCCAAACTGATTCGACGTTATATGAATCGTGGGGGGCGAAAAAATCTGCATTTTTTTTCCGCCGCTAATGCTGCTACAATCCATAAATGCAAGCAATCAAGGACGATTTTTTTTTGTTTGAGCGTTCACGAGGAACGAATGAGGCAGCATTTGGCTTCGATTTGAGCCATGGTTTTTGATTTGGTACGGGGTGCCGTGCAAAAGATCCCCTTTTCACTCAAACACGAATGGCAACCCTAGGCAGAAATTCGAAGCCGCATTGTCCCAAATTCACGAGCGGGGGACGAATCAGAAAGGCCGTGGAATTTGGGCCCAAATCCAGATCAAGAACCATAATCCTAGCTCCGAGCCTCCGAGCACACAAGTATTTTTTTCAAAAATAATTAAAAAGAAGAAGCAAAAGAAAGAAGAAGAAGAAAAGAAAATATTTGGATGAAGAAGAAGAAGAAGAAGAAGAAGAAGACGTACAGTGGGGAAGGTGTTGGAGGTGTAGGAGATGAGCATGCAGGTCTTGCCGACGGCGCCGTCCCCGACGGTGACGCACTTTATGAACCTGGACGCGCTCATCCTCGCCGCTCCCCGTCGGTCGCAGCAGACGCCGCCGTCCTCCGACCGCTCCCCTCTCTCTCTCTTTCTCAAGAAACTTCCAAGAAAGAGGAGAAACAAGAAGGTTGAAGAGCTTGAGGAGGAGGAGCAAAGCAAAGGGTCGACGCGAGAGAAAGGGGGGAGGTTGGGTTAAGATTGGGAGGTGGAGGAGGCGAGGCGGAGAGGGTTTCTCGCAGATCGGCGGGTGAAGCGGTCTCCTCTCCGCGCCGAAATGGTGGGTGGCCAAGCGAAGCAATAGCAATGCCCCCCAATGCAAATGCAATGCCGAGGCGAGAGCTCGGCGAGCCGAGACGAGCCGAGAGAGAAGAAGAGGAGAGGATGCAGAGGTGGGTGAGGTGGGTGGAGGAGGTGGCCACGGTGTGCGCGCGCATCATTTCCTTCTTTATTACCGCTCCTCCCCGATTATCACGCACGCATATGCCCCATTAATTATTTCTCTTTCTCCCCCCTATCATTTTTTAGTATAAGAGCAAGTTCAATAGTATAGCCAGCTAATCGCTCCAATTCATCTATAGACAATCTAATAGCTCATTCATACAATAGTTACATATTACACTATTAATATCTGGTCCCACATGTCATTCACACACTGTGTCTTGGAGTCGATGCTACAGCTGGCTACAAATCTGTAGCCCGCTGCCTTTCTCTCTCCTCATTTATCTTCTTAAAATATGTTTGCAGCTGGCTTATAGCCTGCTATTGTTCCTGCTCTAATAGTTGTTCTAGAGTTAGGGCCAAAAAAATCAATCTTACTTAGTAGTAATTCTAAACTCATGTAATGTGACAATGAACAAATTATTTGGGTTCAAGATATCGACCATTTTATTGTTTACATTGTAGCAACCAACCAACACCGATCAAATATTAGCGTGGCTACTATAGCACGGTAAGCCATACCGATCAGGATCATCATTAATTCGAGAGAAAAATTGTATCCTTTAAATTAATTAAAAACTCATGCACGATAATAATAATAAGTATCTCGAAATAAATGATTTCGGTTCAAAATATCACCATGATCGACATAAATTGTTGCCGCTACAGCAACAAACATGGGTGGCTACCGAGCACATATGTAGCCAACAATATTCATTACGACTGTCATTGATTCAAGAAAAATATATAGCTTTTATATTTTTTTTCTCGTTTATTCAAAGCTTTGTTTGAGACATTGTAAATTTTTACAGGATTTTCATATGAGTCAATTTTTTTTCATTAATACCCTTTGTTTCAATTTCCCATGGAGACCTTGTTACTTGCTAATGTGATAGTACCACTACGGAGCATATACCAATTGCAATTAGTAGTTGTGTAGTTAATTCCAGCTCACCTGTGTACAAACTGTCAAATGGTACCAGTGTACTGTAGCTTTTACAGATGCTATATATACCGGTGGTTGATGACTTGATGCCATTGTCCTAACCTGGTGTACTCGTTTCATTGTTCTAGGGACATGTATAACCCTGTCTGTCAGGCCGAGAAACATAGGCTTTGTTTAGTTTTAAAGTTTTTTTTCCAAACTTCTAACTTTCCGTCACATCAAATCTTTCATACACACACAACTTTTCTATCATATCGTACCAATTTCAACCAAACTTTTAAACTTCAGTGTAAACTAAACACAACCATAGTATATATGTGCAGATATATATAGTACTATCATATATGTCAAACTCAAGCTTCCAAAACCATGGGGATGGGTGATCATAAATAAATAAATGTCAATTTCATACCATTGTAATTTTTATCATGTGTTACAATCATCATATTATAATAAAAATAGTTGTATTATAAAAGGACGAATTGTTATCCCTATCGGGTTGCTATTTGGATTTTAAAACTGGTCCATACACCGACCTTTTACGTCAAGAAAAGTTTTTAAGAAGGCATTTACAACCGCCCTGACCTTATTTATGTCATTTCTTTCTTCTTTTTGATGATTGGATTTATTATTTTTATCATTTTACGCTTTACCTACTTTGCTCTTTTATATTTTGTGCCTACCATCTGCCCAAACTGCACCATCCATTATTGCCTTATTTGTGTCTTTTTCCTCTCGGCGTTTTTGCCAACTCAGTAATCAACTGCTCAGCAGTCATTCATTGTTTTTTGGCACAAATTTATTCAGTATATATACAGAAGAAGATGCTGTAAGTTCAACTAACAAAAGTTGCTGAAAAACCTTTAGAGGAAAAGTGAAATTTGTTAGTTGGAAGATAATACTCCTACATCAAGTGAAGTGAAGTTGATGCATCTCATATGTTGGGCAAGAAATATGATTTCTATTTCAGCTCTCTTTGGTCATATTATAAGATCTAAGATTGATACATCGAAGAAAAATATCAAACTGTCCTGCATTGAAATGCAAGTATTATATGATTTGTGACAGAATTGGACAAATTGACATGACAAACTTTTCTTATAAAAGAAATGTTACATGACCAAATTCCATCCAGCTATGAGTAGTCACCAGTTGGCAGGAACCAAAACAAAACCATGAGTGCAGTGTACCATACATAAAATAGTATTGACAGCTAATAAAATCCAGAATCCAACTGGCTGGATTAGATTGGGGCTGTTGTTTGTTTCTTTCCCTCTACTGTGCAGTCACAATGACCAGAAGGCAGAAGCATCCACCATTCATTGTACCCAATCAAATTATGGAAACAAATATACTGCTAACTGATCAGATGGATGGATGGTTCATCCAAGCTTACTGGCATCCCAATTTTGCCTCATTACCAAATACAACGCTGTATCAAGCCAGGAAAAACATACCATGGTCAAAATTTATTTTATGACTACTGTTGCGGTTTCCTGGTCCAGCAAAAGGCACACGAAAAGGTTGAGCAAAACCCTTATCTGGTAGGCTACAGCAAAGGTTAAGTACACATCCATTTTTTTAATGGATATTCATCCGTTTTTTACCATAGGGTTGCACAGTTATTTGAATTTGTGTATCCTTTTAGCTGACTCAAGTGTGTTCGACAAAAGCATCGCAATTGTCATTGGCCCGACACCACCGGGAACTGGCGTGATTAGTCCTGCAATCTTGGAGGCCTCCTCGTAGCATACATCTCCAACCAGCCGATAACCTCGAGGGCTTTCTGGATCCTGAGACATTTCAAATCACTAGTAAGCATAGCATGCAAGGAAATCAGGAAGGGGGTGTAGGGAAAGAAGCAGCCTAGTCACCAATTTCTTTGGAATCTTCTGAGGTATTAACTGAGTTAGGAACAAAAACATACAACAAAACTTAAAGATATGCACAAGCCAACATTTAAGTGCAGACTTGTACTAAATTGATTAATCGTCACATATTGCCCAAACAAATATATGATGTGAAGAAATTTACCAGCAAAGATGTGGGGTCATCAAAATTTAATAAGGCAATTTAAGTTTTTATAAATGGGTGTCCAACAGTGGGATCACAGGAGGGTGTACTGGTGTAGTTCCTGCCTGCCTTCAATCCCAGCTGCAAGGATCTAGACAATAAAACACCCTTTGTTCTTGAAAAAAAAAAAACTGTCTTCCTTCTAAGAATGTGACATTTTGCATATATGAACCAAACATGATAGAAACATGAAGTGCAAAAGCTTTATATATTATTTTTTTTAACAACACAAATACACCATTAGCCATCTGGATCCTACCAATGTGGTGATATTCCAGGGAACCAGTAACATTGGAAATTTTATTAGAAGGTTCATACTACCCCCGCCCCAAAATATAAGGGATTTTAGCTATGAGATGCCCAGTTTCCATGCACAAAACTTATCCATCTAGAAATGGGTTGGCATTAAAGCAAACAGATCTGTTGAATGTTAGGGAGGAAGAATTAAGGAAGCCAATCAGAAAAGTAGGTATCTTACATCAACTGGATTGATGCCAACATCAATAATAGCAGCACCAGGCTTTATCCAACTCCCTCTGACCAGATTAGCAACTCCAACAGCTGCGATAACAATATCTGCTTGTCTTGTTATTTCCTCAGGCTTCTTGGTATTTGAATGTACAATGCTAACAGTTGCGTTGGCTTTCTAGTAATCACATATGACATAAAAACATGTTAATTAAACGCTCCAATAAAATTTCTCCAACTAATTGAAGTGAAGAATTAATTCATACTTGCAGTAATAATGCAGCAGGCATCCCCACAATATTGCTCCGCCCAATTACAACAGCTCTCTTCCCTTTGATTTCAACTCCATATCTGTGTAGTAACTCCATGCATCCTTTAGGGGTGCATGGAACAAAGAACGGATCCCGACCTTGCATTGCAAGTCGTCCAATGTTCAGTGGATGAAATCCATCAACATCCTTCTCAATACTGACAGCATTCAAAATGTTCTCATCATTCATATGCTGCAAACCATCAGAGAGAAGAAATACAGATGCTCAGTGGATGGAAGACATGAAAAACTTGTGTGATGCTAGCAGGCAAATACCTCTTTTAATGCTAACAGGTAAAATCATTCAAGGTATCTTGATCAAAAAATTATTCAAAATATCCCCATCATTAATATGCAACAAACAATGCAACAAGATTAACAAAGAACTGCAAGCACCAGTATAGACCATCTACTTAAAACAAATGCTGACAACAAACTCGGAAAACCACAAAGGGAACGTGGCAGACTACCTAAAACAAAGAATTGCGTTTCAGCATCAAAACAGTTAACATAAATAGAAACATGTAGTGTACAAATTGGAGATGGCACCAATATCACAATATTTGCCAGAAAATATTGTGCATAAAGCAATGTTTTCCTGGTGTGCCATACATATCTAGGTATGTACCTCACTAAAAATACATTTAACTACCAGTTCAGTTGGTAAGGGCCAAAATTCAATATTAGTGAATAGGTTATATAGAGACATTGGCCCAAAGAAAAATGTTGAAAACTTACATGAGGTAGAGGCAACTGAACCAAGATGCCATGCACCGACAGATCACTGTTAAATGTTGCGATGTGTTTGAGAACCTCATCCTCAGAACTGTCTTCCGGCAAATTAACCTCATATGACTTGATACCAACAGCTTCGCATGCCTTCTTCTTGTTGCGCACGTATGTTTGAGAATCCTTCCTTGACCCAACTAGGATGACTGCCAGCCCAGGCACAACCCCAATTGCATCCTTCATCTTGGCAATCTCAACAGCGATTTCCTCTCTTATCTGCTTTGCGACCAACTTCCCATCAATGATCTTGGCACAAGCATCTGATGAACACAGTTGTAACACATGCAAAACGATTAAAAAAAAAGAAATGTCACATCAGTGCATCAGCAAGTACTAGGATCTCTTCACATATTCCATTTGCAACTACACTTGCTCAACAACGAAACCAAAAACATAGTACTACTATCTAATAATACAGTTGCAACTAATAACAAATGGGTTTCACCTGTAGAGCTCTTCCAGCCACACACAACTCGACACAACAGATGAACAGAACAGTCACAGTCAGGCAAGCGAGGAGAAGTGGGCGCGCGCACCTGAGTCGGTAGAGGAGGCGGCGGCGGCGGCGGCGGAGGCCGAAGCCATGCCGCGCGCGCGCGGGAGAAGCGGGAGCTGGGGGGCGGCGTGGCGAGGGGCCTCCGCGGCGGCGCGGCGACGGTGGTCGGCGGAAGCGGCACGGCGGCGCGAGGAGGGCGCGGCGGAGGGGGAGGAGGCGAGAGGTGGCGGAGGAGGAGCAGTCGGAGAGTATGGAGGACGCCATGGCTAGGGTTTAGTGCCCTGGAGCGGCGGCGGCGGGAGGTTTTTCGCGGGCGCAGGAGAAGGGAAGAGAAGGGGAGAAAAAGAAGAGCTGCAAAAAAGAAAAAAATGGCGTGTAAATGCAGCAGCCTCTAAACCCCACGTAACAACAAGGGTTTAGGGCTAATCCATTAATAATAAAATATTTTTTAGGGTCTAATCAGTAAAAGTAAATAAAAAGGGATTATTTATTGATTTACTACTCCTCAAAATAAGTGCAGCTTTTGGAGTACTCCCTCCATCCCTAAATGTTTGGCGCCGTTGACTTTTTTAAACATGTTTGATTGTTCGTCTTATTTAAAAATTTTAAACAATTATTAATTCTTTTTTTCTACCATTTGATTCATTGTTAAATATATTTTTATGTATATGTATAGTTTTACATATTTCACAACAGTTTTTAAATAAGACGAACGGTCAAACATGTTTAAAAAAGTCAATGACGTCAAACATTCGTGAAGGAGGGAGTAGTATTTAGCTAAATTTTAGGCCCATTTGGAATAGTGGAAGGCTGGAAGCTATGTGCAACTTTTGGATGGTGTGCTCCGGTTGTTTCCTCGGTTTCAAAATGTTGTTTTGAACAAATTTTGGAGGACAGGTGGATACATGTAACGATGCCATAAAACGAGTACATTTATCTTCCAAAGACAGTCACAAAGATGTAGAGAATTTAGGCTCTGTTCTACTGTTCTCATAAACATTTGGATTCAACAAATGAAAAAGACAAACAGCATCACCTCATAACCTTTGCCATCCAATCCACAAATCGACAATTACAGAACGCTAAGCAAAATTCCGCTTTATTAACTACTGAAAACCGAAACTATGTTTCCTCACAGCTGTAGAAATGGGTAGTACAATGGAACACATCCTATGCTTTATAGTGGAGTATTACAGAAAACAAAAACTCTCCCTGATTGATCTGAACAACTGCAACCTATGGAGACGCAGGAACTGCAGTTTCAGCTGGGGACTCTTGCTCCTGTACCAGTGACTCCCACTGCACCTCCTTCAGGATTCTGAACCTCTCGTCGAGATTTACGAAACCGGATTGCTGAGTGACCGCTCCACAGGTGCCGGCTTTGTGTACGAGGACTACGGTGCCACCCATGTCAGGCCCATGAAGCTTGCCAGTCAGCAGTACACGGAGCGGCATAAAGAGGGACTTTCCCTGGTCACAAATGGATACAGCCAGAAGAGGTAAGTTATAATTGTTCCATTCAGGATATATGACACAAAAGGCATTTGCAACAATGGGCTTGAATGTGATTTTAAGGTGAATATGATGGTTGGTATATACAAGTCAAAACAAAGGAAGCTTACTAGGGTTGGGTTGTCAAAGTCTAGATCAAATGATTCGGTTGTATTTACATCATTTCTAGATATCAAGGTTTAGGTGAGATTGCTTCCATAAAAAGTTCTGTATTTGAGTGGCACCTAAGGCACAACTACAAAAGAACAAAATGATTGCTGTCATTAGCACTGACCTTTCTTTTAAGTGATTTGCCAAAATTTTTCACCCACTTCTGCCAACCATCACGGCCCTCAGCTAGTGCTTGACAAAGTTCACCACTATCATAAGCAGAAATGAGTCCTGATGCAACCTCAGAAAGCTTGTCTTGCACCACAGATTTAGCTTCATCACTGGTAATTTACATGTGAACAAAAAACGAACTGTTTACTCCAACAGTACTACCACAACAACCAATTCACTGAAGAAACTTTCCTTTTTTGGCGACAATTTATGAAGGGACTTTCAGTGAAAGATTAATGAAGGGTTCCCGAGGGATTAAATTTAAAACATCACATTTCTGGAGACCTGCTTAATGTAGCATGGAGGGGATACGACAACAGGTTTGAAAGGGCTGCGTCAGCATCAGTGATCAAATCGATGCCATCCTTCAAAAGCTCAGCCGCTTCCTGTGCAAAAAATAATTAGTGCTCCCCAATCAGTTACCGTCCATTTAGCATATATACCTAATTCTTTTTAGTGTGTAGTTCCAAAGTACAAACACCCATGGTGTGTAGAAATAACAAAAGGCCTCCAATCTTACTTTAGCAAAACCACTTTCAGACTCCTGGAGAATGCCTGTGTCCTTCCATCTATCCTCAAAACTCTTGATGAGTACATCAGGGGGAAATGATCTTAGATGTTGTCCATTCATCCATCTACAAATATAAAAAGTAATACATTATGCAAATAGGATTGTTTGTTTATTTTCCATGATCACCAGTTCAAGTGAGTAGTTGTGTGCACATGCACTTTTTAAAGGCAACGGTGGATTAGATAGGCCAACAAAATATCAGTAGGTTTGAGCTTGATGGTGGTTTCTGAGGGTAGGTCCCAGTAAACAAGCTTTATCATGATGGAATGCGCCTTTCAAACACTACTGACCAGCAGGCAGCAAAGTACATAAATACGTATTTATTACTGATTAGACACACTGCATTTATTGCTTATCAGACTTATGTTTCTCTTTGATCCATAATGTGGAGTGATTTTGCGAACTCCATACAGTATATCAAATCCATTGATACACTGTACATTTAACTTTGTTGGTCATATGGAGTTATGGACTGGACATGCTTCCCAGCTTGTGTCTGAGTTCATAAATAAAAGAACCTCTGAATTACTAGCTACTTCCTCCGTCCCACAAAAAACAAATGCATTGATACACTGTACATTTAACTTTGTTGGTCATCTGGAGTTATGGACACATTCTAGTACAACGAATCTGGACAGAGATATGTCCGGATTCGTAGTCCTAGCATGTGTCATATCCAGTAATAGATTGGTTTTTAAGATTCACCTTCTAAAATATACCAACAATTAGTATAATATGAATTAAAATTTTATTAGTGAATATTATCATTGGATTGACATTTGAATTTAATTTCATATGGTTATAATTTTGTTGCTACAAACCTTATAGTATATCAGAAATTATAAGCAAAAGATTATTTTTGGAGGTCGTGACGTGTTTGACGTGCAATAGAGGGAGTAGTAACAATGACTTTTCACTGGTTCCCTTATAATTGAAATAATGCCTGAGATCAGACTAAAGAAACATAACAATAAGTGGAAGCAAGCTCCAGTTCAACTAATTATAGTACTGCAACTGAGATATTACGAGCAATCAGAGAATATTGACAAATTCTATGAAGATAACTCAACCAGAAGGAGATTGGCAAAAAAAAAAAATCTTACTTTAATTTTACAGCATCAAAGACTGCTCCACTTTTGTTGACACGATTTATAGTGAATTTTTCCACTGGAAATGAGATAGAACAGCAAAGAATGGGTAAGTGGATGGTGACTGTAATTTTCAAAAACTGTGCAGGGAAAGTAACTGAACGAATTATTCATAAACTAACCTAGGTCATCAATGGTGAAGAACTCATTTTCAGTACCATCACCCCAACCAAGAAGTGCCAAATAATTTACCATTGCCTGAGGCAAATAGCCCATCTCTTTGTACTGGCCAAAGAAAAGAGGACACATTGTTACATATTTCTAACATTGAAAGTGTTTCAGAAAAGATGTGAAATGGCGAGTAATTAGCTGCAATACTATATTTTGCCAAAATCTAGTTGGTTACCTGTCCCACAGAAGTAGCCCCATGACGTTTAGACAGTTTACTTCTATCAGGAGCTAGAATAAGTGATACATGAGCAAACGAAGGCATTGGAAATCCAAGTGCCTGCAGAAGACAGTCATAGGACAGTAGGCATATTATGTTGAGACATACAGTTCGAAGGGTCAAGGTTGTAAACAATGATACACAAGATAAGAATGGCATAGAAAATTACTTTATAAATAAGAGCCTGCCGTAATGTGTTTGGCAGATGTTCTTCAGCTCTGGGGGAGAAACAAGAGGATTGCAAACTTCAGGGTGAGATCATCAAAAGGAAAGATAACAAAATAATTAGTTTACATTACCTGATAACATGAGAGATGCGCATGGTAGCATCATCAACTGTGACACAGAAGTTATACACTGGCTGGCCATTGCTTCTCATAATCACGAAATCACCAAGCGTGTCTAAGTTCCAACTGACCTTTATAAAACTATCCGATGCTTAGTGTGTGTGCGTATCACTTCTCATAATTTGCAAGCATGAATTATTGACAATGGAAGGCTAAAAAAAATGCAACAATGTGGCAGTGCCAGAGTTTCTAGTTATTACCTCACCACGAATAAGGTCATTAATTTTCAACGACCCTTCCTTCGGTACACGGAAACGGTAAGTGTAAGGTGTCCCCTTCTCTAACTCCTGTTGTATTTCTGCATCTGAAGCAGTCCCCCACTTGCCCATGTATACAGGTGGAAGTTGCATCTGCTTTGCAGTTTCTTTCATCTGTTCAAGTTCCTGAAGTAACAGAAACAGCTATCAAATGGGCAAATAGTTGATCCAGTAGAATTCCAGAAGTAACCTAGACAAAATTGCTGACGGGGTTTTAACTAACTCATCCCTTAGTATTCATAGTTGAATAAATCACTACGAGTGTTTCATATGAACACACAGAAAGATCAAGCTTTTTTTTTTTTAAAAGCACCAAAATAATACTCCAACATTACAACAACCTGTGTATAAGCGCAACACAATACATCACACATACATGCAGATCATGCAAGGGTAGAAAAATACCTCACTGGTGCAAAAGCACCGATAGACTGCACCAGACTCCATCAGCTTCTCGGCATACTGTTTGTACATCGAATTGCGCTCAGACTGGCGATACGGCCCAAATTCCCCACCGACATCGGGACCTAAGCAAGTACAAATATGAGCATTCATATCATCTACCATCATAGAGGAAAAAGAATAACTATTTCACTGGTTTATCCATGCTTAATAAAACCAAATTCGCATCTCCACAGTTGCACAATATCAATAAAGATAAGCAATCAGATTGTATCAATCAGATAATCATAAGAATTGAGCTTGCCATAACTCTCGAGTAGAGTAGAATTCATCATCCAATGCCTCACTACGGTGGACAGTAATATCGCACTACATCAAAATGATACATTAGAGAGAGATAGAGAAAGCGAGGTGGGTCAACTCACCTTCGTCCCAGTCGAGGCCGAGCCAGGCGAGGTCACTGAGCACGGCCTCCTCGGACTTCTTGGTGGACCTCTCGAGGTCGGTGTCCTCGATGCGGAGCACGAACTTGCCCCCCTTGGACCGCGCGAAGAGGTAGTTGAAGAGCGCGGTGCGGGCGCCGCCGACGTGGAGGTTGCCCGTGGGCGACGGCGCGAAGCGGACCCGCACCGGGCCGCCGCCGCCGTCCGGATGACGCCGAGGCGGAGGCGGAGGCGCGACGGAGAGGCCACGGCGGAGGTGGGGCCGCAGGAGGCGCGGCGGCACCTCCGGGAGCAGCCTGATGCGCAGCCATGGCGACCCCATCGCCGCCGCCATCATCTCCAGAGTTTGTTGCGAGGGAAGAAGAAGATGACGATGCGGATAGAGTTTGGGGATATTTGGGGCCCAACAAAGCCCACGCGCTGATTACAAACTGCAGTAGCCCAACAACCACGAAGGAAGAGAGACTGACAGGTGAGACCCACAAAGCAGTGTCTTGTGCAGCATTTTATCCCTCAGAGCGTTTTAATCCAGCAATGCGGAGTTGCAAAGCAGAAACATTTGTTGCTTGCAAAGTAGAGATAAGAGAAATTAATCTCTTTGATCTTGTGAAAAGAAAAGAAAGAAAATACTCAGGTGGCGTTGGATACATCGTGATGTTTGGATATTAATTTGGAGTATTAAACATAAACTACTTATAACACTAATTACATAAATGGTGCTAATTCGCATGACAAATTTTTAAGCCTAATAATCCATAATTAGCACATGTTTATTATAGCATCACATAGGCTAATCATGGATTAATTAGGCTCAATAGATTCGTCTCGCGGATTAGTCCAGGGTTATGGAATAGGTTTTGTCAATAGTCTACATTTAATACTTTTAATTAGAGTCTAAATATTTTATATTAGCAAGTTTATTATTATTAGATGATAAAACATTAATACTATTTTATATATGACTATTTTAAAAAATCATAGACAATATGTCAAACGTTAAATATAGAAACTAACGTATGCAATTTTTTTAAATAGGACGGAGGTAGAAAGAAAAAACAGGTTAAGAGCATCACCAACAGTCTACCTATATGATTCCCAAAACTAATTTTGAGGGATTTTAGTCCAAAAATCACTCCAACAGATCCCCTACTCTCCTACCCGAGTTTTGAGTTCCCTTCCCCGGTTCCTCGTTCCGTTTATATGCGGGCGCGAAGTCGCTCGCAATCACGCAATCCCCCTCTCTCCTTCTTCCCGCGAAAAAACGGAATTTTCTCTTGGTAGTTTAACAAAGGGTCCTTTTAAGTTTGAGATTGAATTTAGGTTATCTGTTGGTGGGAAGGAGTTTTTTCACTTCTTATTTTTAGTTTAGAAACCAAAAAAAAATTTTTAGGAAGAAAATTATAGATAATCTGTTGATGATGTCTAAGAGCAGAGGATGAAATGGTGTGGACATGGCTCACCAGCCCACCGGCCAAAACAACGGGGCAAGGAAATGCATAATTGCACATGATGGATGGATGGATGAGACATGCATGGGCGGCCGACGACGACCCTGCCCAGTCTTGTGTTGTGTTGTGTGCGTCGTTTGATCCTTCGTCTGCACCCTGCCTCTGCCCTTGCCCTGCTCCGTCTCGTCTCGTTCGTTCTGGTCTTGCTGCCGCGCCTTTTCTTCCCCCAGCCAAGTCAGGCCTGTACCCTTTTCTTTCTTCTTCTGTCCTTTCACCACCCCCACCCCCCCTCTCTTTGCTATTCACACTTTGATAGCTAACGACAAACAACTCCTCTCTGCTCCTCCCGCCTCCACTCGCTCAATCTACACTACTGTGCTACTCCTAGTTGTCACCTCCCACAACATTAGTATATGATTATATTCATAATACTACCACATTCGTTAAAATCTTTTATATTATGGAGAAGATGAAGTACCAAAGTGAGTAGGTTTTGACAAAAGATAGATAAAGATGAACAATAGACACATCGTTAGCAGATTGAAAAGCGCGTGCTAACAGAAACTAAGATAAAATTTGAATCTTAATTAGAAGAGAATGAAGAACGGACCGCAAGCACGATAGGATTTAGATTCTAAGTTATCTAATTTTGAGTCACTGATATGTGAATCATTTTTTTAGTGAACTTTATTGATTCTAAAATCCACATTGAAAACAAGTTAAGTCTATAACTAGTGGGTTTAATTTCTACATAGATGCTACAACAATGACAAAGTTTAGCTTAATTAGCACTCAACTAGCACAGGAATACATACACAGGAGTATCCACGGTCGTACACTCGTACTAGCCCACAGCAAATAGTAAATTCTTCCCACAGCAATAGGCAGGGGAATCATACATAGGAGTATAAAGGTAAACCACCAGTTGAGCTGCGATCAGGATTACAGTATATGAGCAAGAATATAATCTGTTGGCCTCCTTCGGCGAGAATCATTCAATTCACAAGGATAATGATGATGACATTCAGCATCCATATCGATCTCGCTGTTCAAAAAAAGCTCCACAATGATACGATTCGCCACAAAAATTATGCTTACGCGCAACACAAAAAGACAAGCTACCCCCTCTATAGGTGCGGCATCCCTCCATCCCGAATCATTGCCTTCTTTCGTCCACAACGTATAGAATTTACAACGCGGAGAATTTAATCTTGCCGAATCTAATCCAACTGTAAAATTACTACTCACTCCGTCCCATTTTAAGTACAGTTATACTTTTTCATGATAAACTTTTATCATCCGTCTTATTTGAAAAAAAAAATATAAGTCACACATAAAGTATTATTCATGTTTTATCATCTCATAATAACAAAAATACTAATTATAAAAAAATTAAATAAAACGGACGATCAAAATCGGACAGTGTTGCACTTAAAAGAGGACGAAGGGAGTAAGTTTTAGAGCTCATTTGGGACATATGATTCTTTTACGACCCGGAGAATTTTCTACATATCCTCCGGAATCTGAAACTAGTCCCTGTAAAGTTTATGTGTTTTATGACTTGTTTGATATACAGTACTCTCAAAATGAAGCAAAAAAGGGACAAGAATATATCATCAGAGTCTATGCAATAATATAGGATTTAAAAACAAATGAATGCTGAGGTAAATATGTTTGGATGGTTACTCGAAATAGTACATGATTCTTGTAGGAAAATATTTGCAACTTTCTAGTAACATATATGCAGAAGACAATAGAAACGAAAAGGTAGGCCATGTTTTATCTTATGCCCTTTTTTTCCAGATTTTTGTCCTAGGTTATTTGGTAAACGCTTCTAAAAAAACTTCTCAAAAAAATTCTCCTAGGACAAAGTTTATTTCTCAAAAACATTGATTTAACTGCTAATCAAGTAAACAATCTGCCTCAATAATCCACACAAAAATCTGTTCAAAAGGGACCTTAGTGTGCATTGGACTTGTCAAAGGACAATAATAGAATAGCACTCCATCCGGTTCCATAATAATTGACGTTTTGGATAAGGTTGAGGTCAAACTTTTATAACTTTGACCATTAATAACTTTAAAAATATTTAGTTTAAAGAAACTAGAACAACATATATAGATTTGTCTTTCAAAGCACTATAATAAAAGTAAACATGCATTTATTTATTGTATATATTATAATAGAAAAATAAGGTCAAAGATATATTCTGTAGTCCGTGTCATTGTCCAAAACGTCAATTAAAATGAAACCGGAGGGAGTAAGAGGTAATGAACTGATGTTAAAATTCCAACGAAATGAGCGTATATATCAGAATAATTTTGCAATTATATTTCTTGTTCCAAACGGTGGTATAGCAATTACTTTCCTAGGGATTTCATTCCAGGCCCTGATGGATCTTATATGAAAACTTTAAACAGGGGAATTAAAAATTAAAAAAACACATAAGTAGAATGCATGTCTGTGCAATCCTATGGAATATCAAAATATAAGAATTACTCACTTTGTATTGTTTTGATACCTCATAAGAAAATACTCCTGCTACAGAAATTTGGAGAGAGAGGATGACTTTTGGTGAAGTTTCTCGATGCTATACCTTTTGATAAACAGTTATGGTAAGTAGGGTTTACCAAACCGTTTTTAATAGGGTTACGGTCACCCTATAGCCAAAATCCCTATATTTTGGGACGGAGAGAGTATTACAGAAATTTGGAGGAAGAGGATGACTTTTTTTTTTTGACACGAAGAGGATGACTTTTGGTAAAGTTTCTCAATGCTCTACCTTTCGATAAAAAGTTATTATGAGCAGGGTTTACCAAACCGTTTTGGATAAGGTTACCATCACCCTATGGTTTAACTGTTAACATCACCCTATGGTTTGGCAGTTCCCGTGAAAATCACGCACCCTATGGGTAGTTAACATGAAAATCACGCAGTTATCGTGATATATCCTTGAGAGAGTTACCGCGAGTAATAATCACGATATCCTATGGTTTGGTAAACCCTGACTGTGAGTCAACGTAGTCAAGCGAAACCCTGGGTGGCAGATAGAGAGATGGACGTGGCAATGGCAGGACTGCTCCTGTGAGGATGGACGTGGCACCAGGGACAGTGAGTGCAGCTGCTGATGAACAGAAGAGAGAGTGTCCATGTGGAGGACTCAACTGGCCGGCCTTGGAGCAAAGGAAAGGATGGGACGACGGCAACAAAAGCAGGAGAGAGAGAGAGAGAGAGATAAGAGTGTGTCTGACAGAGTGACAGATAGGAAAGGGTCCCATGGCTGCTGCTGCCTTCAGGTATCCGCACATGTCTCTCTGACACGCACCACCACCCCCCACACAGCCACCCCCGAAGATTTTTTTAGAAAAAATAAAAAAACTTCTCTTTCTCCTCCAGTACTACTCGTGCTACTACTGGTAGAGGTGGGTTTGCGTGTCCAACTTTAACTGTCCGTCTTATATAAATTTTTTTTATAATTCGTATTTTTATTGTTGTTAAATAATAAAACATGATTAATACTTTGTGCGTGACTTGTCTTTTTAATTTTTTTCATAATTTTTTCGAATAAGACGGATGGTCAAACATTGGGCACGGAAACCAGTGTTTGTCTTTTTTTTTGGACGGAGGGAGTATATTCGTATTCGTTTGATATGCCTGTTCGTGTTAATATGTAAGCCTGTGATCGTGACTCAAATCGTAGTTTCGTGTACAGCTGCACGGATCACATGGCTCTACGGAGCAACAATTGGAAAACGACATTGAGTCATGTAGTCAAAAACATTCCAGCCAATTGAAACGTCGTATGTTTCTTTTTCTCCGTCAGATACACGCGTAGATCTCACGCACTACACGCAGCTCTTTTTGGATGGGCTGAAACATCAGCCTCCAAAACAGCAGCCCTCATTCTTAAACCTCAAAGAATGAACTCTAGAGTATCATCAGTATTCAGTCGCCATTCCTAAAACTGTTACTCCCTCCGTTTCAAAATGTTTGACACCGTTGACTTTTTAGTACGTGTTTGACCATTCGTCTTATTCAAAAAATTTAAGTAATTATTTATTCTTTTCATATCATTTGATTCATTGTTAAATATACTTTCATGTACATATATAGTTATACATATTTCATAATTTTTTTTTAAATAGGACGAACGGTCAAATATGTTTAAAAAAGTCCAATGGCCTGTGCAAACATTCGTGAGAGGAGAGTAGTATTTTAGCTAATTTTTTGGCCATTTGAATAGTGGAAGGCTGGAAGCTATGTTGCAACTTTGATGTGTGCTCCCGGGTTGTTTCCTTGGTTTTCAAAATGTCTGTTTTGAAGCAAATTGAGAGGACAGTGAATACATTACGATGCATAAACGAGTACATTTATGCTCAAACACAGTTCACAAATATGTAGAAGATTTTAGGCTCGTTCTACTGGTTTCTAAACATTTGGTTCAAACAAATGAAAAAGACAAACAGCATCACTCATAACCTTTGCCTCCAATCCACAATCGACAATTATCAGAACCGCTAAGAAAATTCCGCTTATTAAGCTACTGAAAATCCGTAAACTATGTTTCCCTCACCTGATAGAAATGGGATATACAATGGAGAACCATCCTATGCTTTTACTAGTGGAGTATAAGAAGACACAAAAACTCTCCCTGATTGATCTGAACAACTGTACCTATGAGGACGCAGGAACTGCAGTTTGCAGCTGGGACTCTTGCTCCTGTACCAGTGAACTCCCACTGGGCACTGCCTTCAGGATTCTGAAACTCTCGTCGAGTTTACGAACCGGATTTTGCTGAGTGACGGCGTCCACAGGTGCCGGCTTTGTGTTATGAGGACTACGGGTGGCCACCCATGTCAGGGCCCATGAAGCTGCCAGTCAGCAGTACCGGGCGGCATAAAGAGGCGACTTTCCCCTGGTCACCAAATGGATACAGCCAGAAAGAGGGTAAGTTTATAATGTTCCATTCAGGAGTATATGACACAAAAGGACATTTGCAACAATGGGCTGGATGTGATTATTAAGGTGTGACATATGATGTTGGTGATATACCAAGTCAAAACAAAGGAAGCTTACTAGGGTTGGGTTGTCAAAGTCTAGATCAAATGATTCGGCTTGTATTTAGCATCACCTTTCTAGATATCAGGTTTTAGTTGAGATTTGCTTCCATACAAAAGCTTCTGTATTTGAGTGGCACCTAAGGCACAACTAAAGAACAAAATGATCTGTCATTAGCCATGACCCTTTCTTTAGTGACTTTGCCCAGAAAATTTTCAAACCCACTTCTGCCAACCATCAACGGCCCTCAGCTAGTGCTTTGACACAAAGTTACCCTATCATAAGCAGAATGAGGTCCTGATCGCACCTCAGAAAGCTGTTTGGCACGCCTCAGATTAGCTTCATCGTGGTTAATTTACAGTGTAATCAAAACCGGAACCTGGTTTACTCGCAACAGTAACTACCACACAACCCAATTCACTGAAGGAAACTTTCCTTTTTTTGGCGGACAATTATGCAAGGGACTTTCAGTGAAAGATTAATGAAGGGTTCCCGAGGATAAATTTAAACATTACATTTCTGGAGACCTTGCCCTTAATGTAGCATGGAGGGGATCACACACGGTTTGAGAAGGGCTGTGCGTCAGCAATCAGTGGATTCAATCGATGCACCTTCAAAAGCTCACAGGCGCTTCCTGTGCAAAAAATCAATTAGTGTCCTCCAATCTAGTTACCGTCCATCTTAGCATATATACTAATTCTTTTTAGTAGTGTAGTTCCAAGTAACAAACACCATGGTGTGTCGAAAATAACAAAGCGCCTCCATCTTACTTTAGCAAAACCACTTTCAACTCTGGAGAATGCCTGTGTCCTCCATCTATCCTAAAACTCCTGATGAGTTACTCAGGGGAATGATCTTAAGATGTTGTCCATTCATCCATCCTACAATATAAAATGTAATACATTATGCAAATAGGATTGTTTGTTTATTTTCGCATGATCACCAGTGTCAAGTTGAGTATTGTGGCACATGCCACTTTTTAAAGGCCACCGGTGGATTAGATAGGCCAACAAATATCAGTAGGTTTTTGAGCTGAGTGGTGGTTTCTGAGGGTAGGTCCCAGTAAACTAGCGTTTATCATGATGGCATTGCGCCTTTCAAACACCTACTGACCAGCAGGCAGAAAAGTACATAAATACGTATTATTACTGATTAGAACACACTGCATTATTGCTTTCAGACTTATGTTTCTCTTTCGATCCATAATGGTGGAGTGATTTTGCGAACTCCATACAGTAATATCAAATCCATTGGTACACTGTTAACATTAACTTTGGTTGGTCCATATGGAACGTTATGGACTGGACATGCTTTCCGCGCTTGTTGTCTGGTTCAATAATAAAAGAAGACCTCTGAATTACTAGTCTTCCTCCGTGTCCAAAAAAAACAAATGCATTGATACACTGTACATTGTAACTTTGTGGCATCTGAGTTATGGCCACATTCTCGTACCACGAATCTGGACAGAGATATGTCCGATTCGTAGTCCTTAAGGCCTGTGTCATAATCCAGTTTACTAGATTGGTTTTTAAGATTCACCTTCTAAAATATACCAACAATTAGTATAATATGAATTAGAAAATTTATTAGTGAATATTATTTCATTGGGATTGACATTTGAATATTATATTCAGTATGGTTATAATTTTGTTGCTACAACCTTTATTAGTATATTCAGAAATTATAAGGCAAAAGATTACTTTTTGGAGTCATGACGTGTTTGTGACGTGCAATAGAGGGAGTAGTAGCAATGACTTTTTCACTGGTTCCCTTATAATTAGGAATAATGCCTGAGATCAGACTAAGAAACATAACAATAAGTGGAAGCAGCTCCAGTTCAACTAAGTATAGTACTGCAGACTGAATTTACGAGCAATCAGAGAAAGTTCGACAATTCTATATGAAGATAACTCAACCAGAAGGGAGATTGGCAAAAAAAAAAAATTCTACTTTAATTTTACCAGGCATCAAAGGACTGCTCCACGTTTGTTGACCACGATTTATAGGTGAACTTTTTCCACTGGGAAATGAGAATAGTAACACAAAGAATGGGAAGTGGGATCGGTAGACTTGTAATATTTCAAAAACTGATGCAGGGAAAGTACCTGAACGTAAATTCATAAACTACCTAGGTCACATGGTGAAGAAACTCATTTTCAGTTACCATCACCCCAACCAAGACAAGTGCCAAATAATTACCATTGCCTGAGGCAACAATGCCCATCTCTTTGTACTGGCCAAAGAAACGAGGACACATTGTTACATATTTCTACATTGGAAGTAGTATCAGAAGATGTGAAGGCGAGGTAATTAGCTGCAATAGCTATATTTATGCCAAATACTAGTTGGTTCCTGCGCCACAGAAGTAGCCCCATGACGTTATAGACAGTTTACTTCTATCAGGAGCTAGAAAGTGAAATGAATGAGCAAACCGAAGGCATTGGGAAAATCCAAGTGCCTGCAGAAGACAGTCATAGAGGACAGTAGGCAATATTATGATTGAAGACTACCAGTTCGAAGGGTCAAGGTTGTAAACAATGATACAACAAGATAGCAATGCATAGAAATACTTTATAAAATAAGAGGCCTGCCGTAATGTGCTTATGCAGATGTTCTTCAGCTCTGGGGGAGAAACAAGATGGGATTGGGCAAACTTCGGTGAGATCATCAAAAGGAAGATAACTAATAATATAGTTTCATTAGCCTGATAATGCATAGAGATGCGCTGGTAGCTCATACATGTGACACAGAGTTAATACACTGAGCTGGCCATTGTTCGCATAATCACCGAAATCCACAAGCGTGCTCTAAGTTCCCAACTACCTTTATAAAACTATCCAATCGCTTAGATGTGTGTGCCGTATCCACTCTCAAATTGCGCGAATTATTGACAATGGAAGGCTCAAAAAAAAATGGCAACAATGTGTGCAGTGCCGGAGTTTCTAGTTATTACTCACCAGCGAATAAGGTCATTAATTTACAAACCCCTTGCCCTTGGTACACGGAACGGTAAGTGTAAGGTGTCCCTTCTCTAAACTCGTTGTATTCTGCCATCTGAAGACAGTCCCACTTGCGCCATGTGATACAGGTGGAGTTGCATCTGCTTTGGCAGTTTATTTCTTCATCTGTTCAGTTCCTGATAAGTAACAGAAACAGCTATCAAATGGGCAAATAGTTGATTCCAGTAAATCGCAGAAGTAACCTAGACAAAGATTGCTGAACGGGGTTTTAACTAACTCATCCCTTAGTATTCATAGTTTGAATAAATCACTACGGAGTGTTCATATGAACACACAGAATAGATCAAGCTTTTTTTTGTTGAAAAGCACCAAAATATACTCCAACATACATACAACCTGTGTATAAGCCGCAACAGACAATGCTCACACCATACATGCAGATCATCGCAAGGGTAGAAAATACCTCACTGGTGCAAAAGCACCGATGACTGCACCAGGACTCCATCAGCTTCTGGCAACTGTTTGTTACATCGAATTGCGCTCAGACTGCGATACGGCCAAATCCCCACCAAACATCGGGACCTAAGCAAGTACAGTATATGAGCATTTCAATCATCTACCTCATTTAGAGAGAAAAGAAACTATTTCACTGGTTTATCCATGCTTAATAAGACGCAAATTCGCATCTCCACAGTTGCACAATTATCAATAAAGATAAGCAATCAGATTGTATCAATCAGTAATCATAAGAATTGAGCTGCCATAACTCTCGAGTAGAGTAGAATTCATCATCCAATGCCTCACTACGGTGGACAGTAATATCGCACTACATCAAAATGATACATTAGAGAGAGATAGAGAAGCGAGGTGGGTCAACTCACCTTCGTCCAGTCGAGCCGAGCCAGGCGAGGTCACTGAGCACGGCCTCCTCGGACTTCTTGGTGGACTCTCGAGGTCGGTGTCCTCGATGCGGAAGCACGAACTTGCCCCCCTTGGACCGCGCGAAGAGGTAGTTGAAGAGCGCGGTGCGGGCGCCGCCGAGCGGAGGTTGCCCGTGGGCGACGGCGCGAAGCGGACCCACGCACCGGGCCGCTCGCCGCCGTCCGGTGACGCCGAGGCGGAGGCGGAGGAGCGGACGGAGAGGGTCCGGCGGAGGTGGGGCCGCAGGAGGCGCGGCGGCACCTCCGGGAGCAGCCTGATGCGCAGCCATGGCGACCCCATCGCCGCCGCCATCATCTCCAGAGTTTGTTGCGAGGGGAAGAAGAAGATGACGATGCGGATAGGTTGGCGATATTTGGGGGCCCAACAAAGCCCACGCGCTGATTACAAACTGCAGTAGCCCAACAACTACGAAGGAAGAGAGACTGACAGGTGGGACCTACAAAGCAGTGTCTTTGTGCGGCATTTTTATCCCTCACAGCGTTTTAATCCGGCAATGCGGAGTTGCAAAGCAGAAACATTTGTTGCTTGCAAAGTAGAGATAAGAGAAATTAATCTCTTTGATCTTGTGAAAAGAAAAGAAAAGAAAATACTCAGGTGGCGTTTGGATACATCGGATGTTTGGATATTAATTTGGAGTATTAAACATAAACTACTTATAACACTAATTACATAAATGGTGCTAATTCGCATGACAAATTTTTTAAGCCTAATAATCTATAATTAGCACATGTTTATTATAGCATCACATAGACTAATCATGGATTAATTAGGCTCAATAGATTCGTCTCGCGGATTAGTCCAGGGTTATGGAATAGGTTTTGTCAATAGTCTACATTTAATACTTTTAATTAGTGTCTAAATATTTTATGATTAGCAAGTTTATTATTATTAGATGATAAAACATTAATACTATTTTATATATGACTATTTAAAAAATCATAGACATGTCAAACGTTAAACATAGAAACTAACGTATGCAATTTTTTTAAATAGGACGGAGGTAGAAAGAAAAAATAGGTTAAGAGCATCACCAACAGTCTACCTATATGATTCCCAAAACTAATTTTGAGGGATTTTAGTCCAAAAATCAGCTCCAACAGATTCCCTACTCTCCTACCCGAGTTTTGGAGTTCCCTTCTCCCGGTTCCTCGCTCCGTTTATATGCGGGCGCGGAAGTCGCTCGCAATCACGCAATCCCGCCTCTCTCCTTCGTTCCCGCGAAAAAACGGAATTTTCTCTTGGTAGTTTAACAAAAGGGCCCACTTTTAAGTTTTGGAGATTGAATTTAGGTTATCTGTTGGTGGGAGGAGTTTTTTCACTTTTTATTTTTAGTTTAAAAAACCAAAAACAAATTTTTAGGAGAAAATTATAGATAATCTGTTGATAATGCTCTAAGAGCAAGAGGATGAAATGGTGTGGACATGGCTCCACCAGCCCACCGGCCAAAACAACGGGGCAAGGAAATGCATAATTGCACATGATGGATGGATGGATGAGACAATGCATGGGCGGCCGACGACGACCCTGCCCAGTCTTGTGTTGTGTTGTGTGCGTTGTTTGATCCTTCGTCTGCACCCTGCCTCTGCCCTTGCCCTGCTCCGTCTCGTCTCGTCTCGTCTCTGGTCTTGCTGCCGCCGCCTTTTCTTCCCCCAGCCAGGCCTGTACCCTTTTCTTTCTTCTTTCTGGTCCTTTCAACCCCCCGCCCCTCCCCCTCCCTGTTTGCTATTCACAGCTTTCATAGCTAACGAACAAACAACTCCTCTCTGCCCTCCTAGTTGTCCACCTGCCCACAACATGTAGTGGCTCCCTCCGTCCATATAATAAGCGGATTTTCAGTTTTTGCTAGCAAGACGTTTAACCCTGCGTCTTTTTTAAAATTTTTTGAAATTCATATTGTATTTTATTTGTAACTTACTTATTATCTACAGTACTTTAAGCACAACTTTTCCGTTTTTTTATATTGAAAAAAAAATGAATAAGCGCATGTGGTCAAGCGTTGCAAACAAAACGTCAAATCTTTATTTTGTTGGGACGGAGGGAGTATATGATTATATTCATATACTAAGTATATGATTATATTCATATACTACACATTCGTTAAAATCTTTTATATTATGGGAAGATGAAGTACGAAGTGAGTAGGTTTTGACAAAAGATAGATAAAGATGAAGATAAAATCAAAACACGTAAGATGTTTTAAAAAACATCTATATTTTTTTTTTACAATAGACACATCGTTAGCAGATTGAAAAGCGCGTGCTAACAGAAACTAAGATAAAATTTGAATCTTAATTAGAAGAGAATGAAGAACGGACCGCAAGCACGATAGGATTTAGATTCTAAGTTATCTAATTTTGAGTCACTGATATGTGAATATATTTTTTAGTGAACTTTATTGATTCTAAATCCACATTGAAAACAAGTTTAAGTCTAATAACTAGTGGGTTTAATTTCTACATAGATGCTACAACAATGACAAAGTTAAGCTTAATTAGCACTCAACTAGCACAGGAATACATACACAGGAGTATCCACGGTCGTACTACGCCCACAGCAAATAGTATAGTAAATCTCTCCCACAGCAAAAGCAGGGGAATCATACATAGGAGTATAAAGGTAAACCACCAGTTGAGCTGCGATCAGGATTACAGTATATGAGCAAGAATATAATCTGTTGGCCTCCTTCGGCGAGAATCATTCAATTCACAAGGATAATGATGATGACATTCAGCATCCATATCGATCTCGCTGTTCAAAAAAAGCTCCACAATGATACGATTCGCCACAAAAATTATGCTTACGCGCAACACAAAAAGACAAGCTACCCCTCTATAGGTGCGGCATGCCCTCCATCCCGAATTCATTGCCTTCTTTCGTCCACAACGTATAGAATTTACAACGCGGAGAATTTAATCTTGCCGATATCTAATCCAACTGTAAAATTACTACTCACTCCGTCCCATTTTAAGTACAGTTATACTTTTTCATGATAAACTTTTATCATCCGTCTTATTTGAAAAAAAAATATAAGTCCACATAAAGTATTATTCATGTTTTATCATCTCATAATAACAAAAATACTAATTATAAAAAAATTAAATAAAACGGAGCGATCAAAGTCGGACAGTGTTGCACCTAAAAGAGGACGGAGGGAGTAAGTTTTAGAGCTCATTTGGGACATATGATTCTTTTACGATCCGGAGAATTTTCTACATATCCTCCGGAATCTGAAACTAGTCCCTGTAAAGTTTATGTGTTTTATGACTTGTTTGATATACAGTACTCTCAAAATGAAGCAAAAAAGGGACAAGAATATATCATCAGAGTCTATGCAATAATATAGGATTTAAAAACAAATGAATGCTGAGGTAAATATGTTTGGATGGTTACTCGAAATAGTACATGATTCTTGTAGGAAAATATTTGCAACTTTCTAGTAACATATATGCAGAAGACAATAGAAACGAAAAGGTAGGCCATGTTTTATCTTATGCCCTTTTTTTCCAGATTTTTGTCCTAGGTTATTTGGTAAACGCTTCTAAAAAAACTTCTCAAAAAAATTCTCCTAGGACAAAGTTTATTTCTCAAAAACATTGATTTAACTGCTAATCAAGTAAACAATCTGCCTCAATAATCCACACAAAAATCTGTTCAAAAGGGACCTTAGTGTGCATTGGACTTGTCAAAGGACAATAATAGAATAGCACTCCATCCGGTTCCATAATAATTGACGTTTTGGATAAGGTTGAGGTCAAACTTTTATAACTTTGACCATTAATAACTTTAAAAATATTTAGTTTAAAGAAACTATAACAACATATATAGATTTGTCTTTCAAAACAACACTATAATAAAAGTAAACATGCATTTATTTATTGTATATATTATAACAGAAAAATAAGGTCAAAGATATATTCTGTAGTCCGTGTCATTGTCCAAAACGTCAATTAAAATGAAACCGGAGGGAGTAAGAGGTAATGAACTGATGTTAAAATTCCAACGAAATGAGCGTATATATCAGAATAATTTTGCAATTATATTTCTTGTTCCAAACGGTGGTATAGCAATTACTTTCCTAGGGATTTCATTCCAGGCCCTGATGGATCTTATATGAAAACTTAAAACAGGGGAATTAAAAATTAAAAAAACACATAAGTAGAATGCATGTCTGTGCAATCCTATGGAATATCAAAATATAAGAATTACTCACTTTGTATTGTTTTGATACCTCATAAGAAAATACTCCTGCTACAGAAATTTGGAGAGAGAGGATGACTTTTGGTGAAGTTTCTCAATGCTATACCTTTTGATAAACAGTTATTGTGAGTAGGGTTTACCAAACCGTTTTTAATAGGGTTACGGTCACCCTATAGCCAAAATCCCTATATTTTGGGACGGAGAGAGTATTACAGAAATTTAGAGGAAGAGGATGACTTTTTTTTTTTTGACACGAAGAGGATGACTTTTGGTAAAGTTTCTCAATGCTCTACCTTTCGATAAAAAGTTATTATGAGCAGGGTTTACCAAACCGTTTTGGATAAGGTTACCATCACCCTATGGTTTAACTGTTAACATCACCCTATGGTTTGGCAGTTCCCGTGAAAATCACGCACCCTATGGGTAGTTAACATGAAAATCACGCAGTTATCGTGATATATCCTTGAGAGAGTTACCGCGAGTAATAATCACGATATCCTATGGTTTGGTAAACCCTGACTGTGAGTCAACGTAGTCAAGCGAAACCCTGGGTGGCAGATAGAGAGATGGACGTGGCAATGGCAGGACTGCTCCTGTGAGGATGGATGTGGCACCAGGGACAGTGAGTGCAGCTGCTGATGAACAGAAGAGAGTGTGTCCATGTGGAGGACTCAACTGGCCGGCCTTGGAGCAAAGGAAAGGATGGGACGACGGCAACAAAAGCAGGAGAGAGAGAGAGAGAGAGATAAGAGTGTGTCTGACAGAGTGACAGATAGGAAAGGGTCCCATGGCTGCTGCTGCCTTCAGGTATCCGCACATGTCTCTCTGACACGCACCACCACCCCCCACACAGCCACCCCCGAAGATTTTTTTAGAAAAAATAAAAAAACTTCTCTTTCTCCTCCAGTACTACTCGTGCTACTACTGGTAGAGGTGGGTTTGCGTGTCCAACTTTAACTGTCCGTCTTATATAAATTTTTTTTATAATTCGTATTTTTATTGTTGTTAAATAATAAAACATGATTAATACTTTGTGCGTGACTTGTCTTTTTAATTTTTTTCATAATTTTTTCGAATAAAACGGATGGTCAAACATTAGACACGAAAACCAGGGTTTGTTTTTTTGGGTGCGGAGGGAGTAAAAATAAACGTACACTCGTCTACTGCTGCATCTGCTGCCTGTCTTCGCTTTTGGATCCCATCAACTGAACTGTTCGGCATATGAACACATGCCTTCTTGCCTGCCTACTGTCCACTCCACCCCCTACTGCTGCCAAAACCAAAACAATTGCTGATTGGCACATCACACTATGCTAATCTAATAAGTACGTAGTATAATCTAATCTAAACTCAAAGCTGGAGTAATTGCTGATTGGCACATCACACTAGCAGCTTTGAACTTTCAACTTCGAACCAGTTTATGCCCATGCTTGCTTCTTTTAATCAGAAAACTGAGCCTTTACCCACAAGGTTATTACTGTTGTTAATTCAGGATTTAAATATTAACGGATACCTTTTGTCTGGCTACCAGGCCAAGTGGACTACCTGCGGAACTATTGAATCAAAAAATTAAAATCACTCCGAGCTTCTGCCACGGCTTAAATAATGAATGAATAGCAAGAGTTAGTACAGATAACGAATCAAGTTTCAGCTCCCCATCTTGCCCTTTTAGTGTTTTATGCATCCTATAGAATTAAAAGGACACAAATACCCAATGATACAGACATCAGGGGATTTATACGTGCTTGAATCTGGAATGGAGTTATATGGCAATAGCGGAAGATAAAAGAGGCTATCACTGCAGGGGTTGGAACAAGGAACTGCATAAACATGCTGCAGAAGTGGCAGGAGGAGTTTCCTGCAGATGCACGAATCCAAGTGATTTCAGGCTACTCTTGTGTTTAAGACTCGATGCCATTTTTTCTGACTTCACAAACTGGTTGGTACGTTATCCGAATCTCTAGGTTAATGTGGAAGTCAGCTCTTTCCACGCATGCCAGCCAGCTGCATGCTAAATAACTTGAGGGTGGACATTTGTATTTTCTGAATGGCCACAGACCATCTGGTTGGTGCCCATGATTAAGCGCCAGATGCTGTATTCGTTAAAAATCATCACCCTTAAAGATTCACTCATCACCACTTAACCTGAATGCTCTCCTGAAGCTGGCTATTTCAAAGGCATTGTGTCTGCCGAATCACATGGTATTCGGCACCTATAATACTAGACGACATAAATCTGGCTACCTCTGGAAATTTCTTCACCAGTAAGCTGACCAATGGAGTAACCTTATGTCAGTTCATACTGAAATTTGCCCCTGCTACCATAAGGAACGGACAAAATCTTACAACTCCTCTCCAAATCTCTGTCCGTTGGTAACAAGGCTAGGCTGAGGCATACACTAGAAGTCTGATTAAGATGCAAAATAGGTTTCTGGAACACAAATTAACACATGGTGCCAGAGGAAGATGGGTTTAATGGGTGACAGAAAGCTTTGGGGCATGGGCAGCAGTGAGCCAATGATAGCTTCAGGGTGCCAATGCCAACGGTAGTTGAGGGAGGGTGGTAGCCAGGCACCAGTGCACCACGACCGTGGCTGGACAGTGGCTACAGGCATACAGTAAAATCAAGTACACTGTTGGCATATCTGACAAGATAAAAGAAGAGTAGATCAAATGAAGGTGATGGTAGCTGGAGAATTGATGTTGCTGGGAAGAGGGTGATCACTCTGGTTGCATTGGGTGGGAAAGATAGCTGGAAGAACAATAGTGAGAGGGAACGACCAAGCCCCCAGAGGATGGATTGCTGCCATGTCACATTCATGATTTAATAGCTCAATAGTTCCCATTTTTTAGTTTTTTTATACACACAGATGAAGTATCCGTGACTGTCAATTTCACATGGAAATAAATAATTGCCACGCCAGAGGCAAAGTGGGATGCCATTAGACTCAATAAAATAGCTCGGAACTCAAATCAACAACAATGGTATATGCACTCAATTGAAATATAACATACAGTGAAATTTACACAAAACTACAAGATCAAGAAAATGGCATGTTATGCATTGATGAAAACCAACAAAGGTGTATCTGCATGTTTGGACAATAAATGTGATATCATTCACATGAAGAACAACGATTACCTGACAGTGCTTTGTTCAATAATGAACCTCTGACTAGGAGTGTGCCTTGCATTTGTTCAAACACCTATATGGAAAAAATACAATGATTTTCTTTTTTTTTTTTAAATATACACAGAAACAACTGACAAGTTCATAGGAAAAAAACATAACTAGGTAACTGATGAACATAATATACTTCAATTTATCCTAAGCATACCGAAATACGGAAGGATGTTCCAGTAACACCACTATGAAGCTTTGTAGAGTTGCCTTCTACAGAACCAGAGTCATCGTGCAACATTGCAGCCTGAGCCTGCTCATCTGATAAGGTAACCTGAAAGAAGAGTATTTCATACAATTCTTGGAGATCGATACACTAAAGAATTTGTATAACAACAAAAAGGTCTGTGTACTGGTGTAATTTGACAGAAGGAATATGTGGCAGATTAATAAGGAATCTTACATCAATAGTAAATAATGAAGAATCGGTTTTACAAGATAGATTAGAAGCATGGAAAAAGCTCTCAGCTGACTTCAGCACTTGAAATGCACCATATTCACGTCGAAGGCCCTGAAAGCCATTATGTAAATGAGATATTGAAGCAAAGAAGCTTGAGAAGGTGCAATAGTAGTGGAAACTCAGTATCAATAACTCACAGATAAATATAAGTTGGCTGATTAGCTCTTTATTAATAAGAGGAAAGGGCGCAGGTAAATGTCCAAGAACATACAAACATAATGGTAGATAAGATTCGAGTTGGATTTCTTTTTCTTTTGGTTGCTAAAGAAAAATAGCTGTGCAATTTATGGAGGTAAATGATAATATGAATCAAAGGGACAAAAGGTGACGTGATACTAACTTGAAGCATAAAAGAATAGTTGGCTTTTCCAGGTGTACTGGATCTAATAACCATTTTCCTTGGAGCAATGAATGACCATGCAAGGCCCCATCTAGCTGTTTGGCCTTGCACGAATTCAGTAGTTTTCACAACTGACACCCCAGCTTCACGAACTTTTGAAACCAATATTTTTAGATTTGCTTTTCTGCCAACCATCGAAGTAAACCACCTAAAACAATAAAAGGAACAATGAGCCCAGAGACAATTAAAAGGCTATTATCATGTTAAGTTAGTATTTGAATCACCTGAAAGAGTTCTTAAGGGAAACACTGTCTTCAATTATACGAGTTATAAATGCCTGTTCACCACCAGGACAAACCATCTCTTCAGCAGTTCCACCGCATGAAGTTTTTGGATTAAGACCAGCTTCCTCTATACTTTCAAAGAAAGGAGGATTGCACATACAGAAGTCAAAGCTCTCACTATCCTTCACAACGCCAAGAAGGATAGATGGTTTCGACCTCAGTACACCATCCACTGGCTTCAAAGTGTTCTCCCTGGCTGCTTCACCATCAACTGCTTCAGATTCAGAAGAACAGGACATTTTGTTTGCATTTCTAATCTCAATCAGAGCTGCTAGCTGTGGATTGCTCTCCACATTCTTTTTAGCCCATTCAAGGGCAACATCAGTGACATCTACAAACACAGGGGTAATCCAATTAAAAGAGAAATGCAAATAAAAGTTCAACTAACATAAGAAACTCTAATTGATGCTTTGCACAACTTATATTGTACATGATCTAAAGCATACCAGATCCAACAAAGCTCCAGCCTAGTAAAGAAGCCCCAAGCAGAGGGTAGATGCAATTGGCACCTGTGCCTATGTCAAAGCCCCTTACAGTCTTGTTTGAACTGGATATTGGTGGTATGAGGTCTGATGAGAGAAGATCCTCAATCCAGTGGATGTAATTGGATCTGTTTGGCACAGTAGGGCACAGCTGTCCATCCGGAATCCACCTGATGGTAGTTAGCGACAAATGTCAAGTTCATATATCTAGATTAAACAAGATATTGATCACAAACCATATGCATGACACTTAGCCAATAACATATTGAGCACTGGTAAATATTTTGCATGACAAACGAACATCAACGGTTCTCTCTCTTCAAATAAACTTCTTGTCATACTGTTAACAAACATGGCAGCTAAAACTTCTTCAGAGAGGCCATTTGAATTTTGAACTGTTAGTGCAACAATAGTAGCATTTCTGATATAGTAGCATCATCAGAAAAACTACTGAAGTTACTTAGAACAATCAAAATTCCCTCAAGCTCACTCCTGATAGTAGCAACTAACTAGCATCAACAGTTCATAGAATGACAAATGAGACGCAACAGCTTGAGCTCGATGCTGCGGATGGCTGAATTGAGTGGTACCCTAGTGATTCTTCAGATATGGTCACTGATATGTAGATCCGTGAACGGTGAGGCACAATGTCAGTTACCACGTGCCTCTAACTTCACGTTACAATATTCCAATCCCAATCATCCATGGGTAAGAATATCTCTACACTGTGTTGTGCAATTGTGTGGGCAATAGGTACCCGTTGCAAGGCCGAACTCATGTTTGAGCCAGGTCTCGAGCTAGCCCACTGCATGTTGAGCCAAGCCATGTATTTACATTTATGAAAATGTGTGGGTCTATATGAGGGTTTGAGGCCTAGGTCCAACCCATGACCTACATGGCTCAAGACTCGGGTCCGCTATTGTCCCGTTGGGTATTCATGCTTGCAACACTTTGAACACTTGCAATTTACAATATAATCAAACGATTACAACGATCACCCATTAACATAATGTCAGGTATATAATGATTTTAACATCAAAGTTTAGCAAGTAAACAAACCACACAACCACATTTCAAAATCAAGAAATTAAATAATAAAGCCATACAACTAGACCAGGGAAGAGGTTGAGAGGTTAAAGTAGTTTTATGCTACAGTTTGATGGCTATTGGGCAGTTTTTCTACGCATTCGGCTTTTTAACCCATGGATTAGTGGGTATGGAAGGCTAAAGAATAAACTCATATAGGCTATCGAATGCTACGTAAGAATCTTCCCAATTAGTAGACCATATGAATATAACAATTATACCATATATAGCTTTCGATAAAGTAAAAACCCACGCAGAACCCCATTGATGTATCTACTCCAGCACGCTGCTTGTAGAAGCTTTTAAGAAGATGTTTTCACCTTCATATTTATGTTTTCGAGTCCTTAAATTTCATTTGCCCGGTGATCTAGTCTTGTCTCGTCACAAAGCGAAAGAGCAGCAAAAATGGAAGATGTTTTCAAGCCCTTCAAAATTTCTTTCTCGTGATTTAAACTTGTCTCGTCACAGAGCGAAAGAGAGCAGCAAACATGGAAAATATATCGCCTCAAAGGCACAAAAACACTCTTAAAAACCATCGGCCTAAACGTTGAACTTCTCTCATCGATACCATAGAAGTTTATTACAGTTAACACTCTGGTCTTTTGCAAGTTCATCACATAATTGAGAGGCAATGAGCTAGCAACCACAATACAGCAATGGTTCTGGAACACAGCAGTTGCAACTAACATAAGTCCCTAGGGTAGGGACTTATGCTCTTGTGAGAGGGACTAAACTCCCTAGTTCCCAAACACCCCCTCAGGCATCTACAAACATCTCACAGCAGAGTCTGGGAAAGGAAGAACCTCACACGGCGAGTCGTTTTCCAATTTCGGATAAGCAGCGAAGGCAACATTTAACGTTACTTGTAACCAAGCACCGTGACAGCGTATAGCTTGCTTGTCCAGGGGTGAATGTCCACACCAGCAAGCAAAAGATGGGCGACAAGAATTCCTGCAGCGGAAGCAGCTTTTCATCACAGCTCAGCACCTGTGATCTCTGTGGCTACCGGCCAAGGCCATGGCCCATGGCTGCCTCATGGTTGCCAAACATTAGGCTGATTAGGGTTCATGATTAAGGCCCCTAATGATGGCCTTTAACTACCGTGCCTTGCTGAGGAATTCCATCTTTAATGTGTCCTCTAGTTGTGAGAATGTCGATGAGAAGATACCTGAAAACAAAAGAACAGTACTTTTTTTGTCATTGTCACTGAGATAAAAGAAAAACTCTACTTTGTGGATGTACTAGTAAGCCAGAGGAGCTATCATGCAATCGGTACAAGTATCATACATGCAGAAGTTCTGTTTGGTTCATATCCAGTTGCAACCACTATTGGTTATACATAATACAATTGGAATTGAGAAAATCCCTTGTGTGCACATGAAATCTTACTGAATCCCTTCCATACCCTCGAATTTTGCTCGTTCTCTTTTGTACCTCCGAATTTTCACTTTGATCCCTTACATACCCCTCCCGTTAGGTTTCCATCATTTCACTGTTAGGTTTGGTTGAAAATGTCCATAATGCCCTTGAGGATGAAGGAGCGACAGCTAGCTTGAAAAACGATTCAAAAAATTGTTGAGTACTAACATGTGTATTTTATGAAACTTAAACAATTAGTGCACATGTAAAGATAAATTTTGAAAAAAAAAAAGATGTGGAGTAATGGATCATTTTGTGGTTCTGAGAAATACCATTGCATGACATCTAAAGCATCATTAAAAAAAAACACATCAGGACCATACATCAAGAACAGGAGCAGCCTGACCACAATTCTATACATAAGTACCATCCAGAACAGGAGCATATCCATACACCATAATTCCATATGTCAGGATCATCCATACAAGAGCATCAGGACCCTCCAGAACAGGAGCATAAATACACCATAATCTCATTTCCATACGCAACTGTGCAGGAAGCAAGCCTAACGAAGAAGAGGAAGAGAAGATAAAAGCCTATCAGCAAGCAACATGGCTCAGGGGACGGAAGATTGGGAACCGGCAGCCACCGCCGAGGAGAGGAACCTCGGGCTCCGACGGGAGCCACCATTGCCGCTATCACCGAGAGCTCGGTTCTGAGATGGGACATCGAGCTCCAACAGGAGCAGCAGTAGCAGCCTCTGATGGTGGCTCCTGCCGATGCTAGAGTTCGGTCGATGGGGATGGGACCTTGAGCTAGCGCCGTGAGGGAGCTCGTTGTAGCCGAGCAGTTGCGGAGCCGCAGGCCCGATGGGAAGGTGACTCGCAGCCGTGACGGGACAGCTATGGGATGGCGGCGCGCGCGAAGGGAGGACGGTAGCCAGCGACGCCCGCGATGGAGGGCCGTGGACGCGATGGGAGGGCGGTTGGCGGCAGCGCCCGCAACGGGAGGGGCGTGGACGGCGGCGTGAGCGACAGGAGGGCGGTGGCCGGTGGCCGGTGGCGAGCGCGAAGGGAGGCGATGGGATGGCGGCGTGCGCGATTGGAGGCCGGCGGCGCGCTTCGTGTGGAGAGGATAGGGGAGAAGAGAAGGGATTCGATCTGGTTTGCTAAGGTTGCCAGGGGCATTTTGGTATTTTTTAAAAATACTGACAAGGCAACACACAGATTAAGTCACAGATCAAACGGAAACCTAACGAGAGGGGCATGTAAAGGATAAAAGTGAAAATTCAGGGGTATAGAGGGGACCAAGTAAAATTCAGGGGTATGGAAGGGATTGAACGAGTTTTCATGTGTATACAAGGGATTTTCTCATTGGAATTTGAGGGAGTGAGCTAAATGCTCATGCTGCACATGTATAGACTAGAGAAATGAACAGAGCAATTATATAACCTAACCAGGTTTGAAATATGACAAGCAATCTCTATTTAACAGAAAGATCAGCTAGAGATTCTTGTCTGCTTGTCCTACTATCTATAAAGCTTGATTTACTTCCCTCTACAACCTGAATAATTGTATCCTCAATTGCAAGGACGGTCAGTCGACAGTCAATAACAAAAGCAGCAGCTTCAATGCCAACATGCCATATGATCCGTATCTACAGGCTCTGCCTCCTGCAGACTTACCAGCCAAACTCTCTCAATGCGTCAATGGTCCCTAGCGTTCAAGTGTCATTTAGGAGTATGTCTCCATCGTGGAATTAGCACTAGCAGCTGTCTAGAGCCAGTGACAATTCATATGCTAGAGCCAGCTAGGCATCAGTACTACTGTCACCCTTCTTTTACTGGATAGACAACCAAGACAATTCTCAGGACCGTTTCATGACTATAGGACCAACACAGCTTGGCAGAGGGCATGAACAGGATTCTCCATCTCGTGCTGTACAATGTACATTTGACACCATTTGGTGGATCAAAATTTTCTACTCGATCAACAGATTTCATTATGATTGAGCGTTTATGCACTGTAAAACAACCTCACATCTACAAAAGCAAGTGCCAATCATTCTGAATAGCAAGAGTTAGTACAGATAACGAATCAAGTTTCAGCTCCCCATCTTGCCCTTTTAGTGTTTTATGCATCCTATAGAATTAAAAGGACACAAATACCCAATGATACAGACATCAGGGGATTTATACGTGCTTGAATCTGGAATGGAGTTATATGGCAATAGCGGAAGAAAAAAGAGGCTATCACTGCAGGGGTTGGAACAAGGAACTGCATAAACATGCTGCAGAAGTGGCAGGAGGAGTTTCCTGCAGATGCACGAATCCAAGTGATTTCAGGCTACTCTTGTGTTTAAGACTCGATGCCATTTTTTCTGACTTCACAAACTGGTTGGTACGTTATCCGAATCTCTAGGTTAATGTGGAAGTCAGCTCTTTCCACGCATGCCAGCCAGCTGCATGCTAAATAACTTGAGGGTGGACATTTGTATTTTCTGAATGGCCACAGACCATCTGGTTGGTGCCCATGATTAAGCGCCAGATGCTGTATTCGTTAAAAATCATCACCCTTAAAGATTCACTCATCACCACTTAACCTGAATGCTCTCCTGAAGCTGGCTATTTCAAAGGCATTGTGTCTGCCGAATCACATGGTATTCGGCACCTATAATACTAGACGACATAAATCTGGCTACCTCTGGAAATTTCTTCACCAGTAAGCTGACCAATGGAGTAACCTTATGTCAGTTCATACTGAAATTTGCCCCTGCTACCATAAGGAACGGACAAAATCTTACAACTCCTCTCCAAATCTCTGTCCGTTGGTAACAAGGCTAGGCTGAGGCATACACTAGAAGTCTGATTAAGATGCAAAATAGGTTTCTGGAACACAAATTAACACATGGTGCCAGAGGAAGATGGGTTTAATGGGTGACAGAAAGCTTTGGGGCATGGGCAGCAGTGAGCCAATGATAGCTTCA
Source organism: Oryza longistaminata (assembly GCA_009805545.1). Taxonomy (NCBI): domain Eukaryota; kingdom Viridiplantae; phylum Streptophyta; class Magnoliopsida; order Poales; family Poaceae; genus Oryza; species Oryza longistaminata. The sequence goes on from CM020179.1 coordinate 1,257,879, forward strand.
GGGTGCCAATGCCAACGGTAGTTGAGGGAGGGTGGTAGCCAGGCACCAGTGCACCACGACCGTGGCTGGACAGTGGCTACAGGCATACAGTAAAATCAAGTACACTGTTGGCATATCTGACAAGATAAAAGAAGAGTAGATCAAATGAAGGTGATGGTAGCTGGAGAATTGATGTTGCTGGGAAGAGGGTGATCACTCTGGTTGCATTGGGTGGGAAAGATAGCTGGAAGAACAATAGTGAGAGGGAACGACCAAGCCCCCAGAGGATGGATTGCTGCCATGTCACATTCATGATTTAATAGCTCAATAGTTCCCATTTTTTAGTTTTTTTATACACACAGATGAAGTATCCGTGACTGTCAATTTCACATGGAAATAAATAATTGCCACGCCAGAGGCAAAGTGGGATGCCATTAGACTCAATAAAATAGCTCGGAACTCAAATCAACAACAATGGTATATGCACTCAATTGAAATATAACATACAGTGAAATTTACACAAAACTACAAGATCAAGAAAATGGCATGTTATGCATTGATGAAAACCAACAAAGGTGTATCTGCATGTTTGGACAATAAATGTGATATCATTCACATGAAGAACAACGATTACCTGACAGTGCTTTGTTCAATAATGAACCTCTGACTAGGAGTGTGCCTTGCATTTGTTCAAACACCTATATGGAAAAAATACAATGATTTTCTTTTTTTTTTTGAAATATACACAGAAACAACTGACAAGTTCATAGGAAAAAAACATAACTAGGTAACTGATGAACATAATATACTTCAATTTATCCTAAGCATACCGAAATACGGAAGGATGTTCCAGTAACACCACTATGAAGCTTTGTAGAGTTGCCTTCTACAGAACCAGAGTCATCGTGCAACATTGCAGCCTGAGCCTGCTCATCTGATAAGGTAACCTGAAAGAAGAGTATTTCATACAATTCTTGGAGATCGATACACTAAAGAATTTGTATAACAACAAAAAGGTCTGTGTACTGGTGTAATTTGACAGAAGGAATATGTGGCAGATTAATAAGGAATCTTACATCAATAGTAAATAATGAAGAATCGGTTTTACAAGATAGATTAGAAGCATGGAAAAAGCTCTCAGCTGACTTCAGCACTTGAAATGCACCATATTCACGTCGAAGGCCCTGAAAGCCATTATGTAAATGAGATATTGAAGCAAAGAAGCTTGAGAAGGTGCAATAGTAGTGGAAACTCAGTATCAATAACTCACAGATAAATATAAGTTGGCTGATTAGCTCTTTATTAATAAGAGGAAAGGGCGCAGGTAAATGTCCAAGAACATACAAACATAATGGTAGATAAGATTCGAGTTGGATTTCTTTTTCTTTTGGTTGCTAAAGAAAAATAGCTGTGCAATTTATGGAGGTAAATGATAATATGAATCAAAGGGACAAAAGGTGACGTGATACTAACTTGAAGCATAAAAGAATAGTTGGCTTTTCCAGGTGTACTGGATCTAATAACCATTTTCCTTGGAGCAATGAATGACCATGCAAGGCCCCATCTAGCTGTTTGGCCTTGCACGAATTCAGTAGTTTTCACAACTGACACCCCAGCTTCACGAACTTTTGAAACCAATATTTTTAGATTTGCTTTTCTGCCAACCATCGAAGTAAACCACCTAAAACAATAAAAGGAACAATGAGCCCAGAGACAATTAAAAGGCTATTATCATGTTAAGTTAGTATTTGAATCACCTGAAAGAGTTCTTAAGGGAAACACTGTCTTCAATTATACGAGTTATAAATGCCTGTTCACCACCAGGACAAACCATCTCTTCAGCAGTTCCACCGCATGAAGTTTTTGGATTAAGACCAGCTTCCTCTATACTTTCAAAGAAAGGAGGATTGCACATACAGAAGTCAAAGCTCTCACTATCCTTCACAACGCCAAGAAGGATAGATGGTTTCGACCTCAGTACACCATCCACTGGCTTCAAAGTGTTCTCCCTGGCTGCTTCACCATCAACTGCTTCAGATTCAGAAGAACAGGACATTTTGTTTGCATTTCTAATCTCAATCAGAGCTGCTAGCTGTGGATTGCTCTCCACATTCTTTTTAGCCCATTCAAGGGCAACATCAGTGACATCTACAAACACAGGGGTAATCCAATTAAAAGAGAAATGCAAATAAAAGTTCAACTAACATAAGAAACTCTAATTGATGCTTTGCACAACTTATATTGTACATGATCTAAAGCATACCAGATCCAACAAAGCTCCAGCCTAGTAAAGAAGCCCCAAGCAGAGGGTAGATGCAATTGGCACCTGTGCCTATGTCAAAGCCCCTTACAGTCTTGTTTGAACTGGATATTGGTGGTATGAGGTCTGATGAGAGAAGATCCTCAATCCAGTGGATGTAATTGGATCTGTTTGGCACAGTAGGGCACAGCTGTCCATCCGGAATCCACCTGATGGTAGTTAGCGACAAATGTCAAGTTCATATATCTAGATTAAACAAGATATTGATCACAAACCATATGCATGACACTTAGCCAATAACATATTGAGCACTGGTAAATATTTTGCATGACAAACGAACATCAACGGTTCTCTCTCTTCAAATAAACTTCTTGTCATACTGTTAACAAACATGGCAGCTAAAACTTCTTCAGAGAGGCCATTTGAATTTTGAACTGTTAGTGCAACAATAGTAGCATTTCTGATATAGTAGCATCATCAGAAAAACTACTGAAGTTACTTAGAACAATCAAAATTCCCTCAAGCTCACTCCTGATAGTAGCAACTAACTAGCATCAACAGTTCATAGAATGACAAATGAGACGCAACAGCTTGAGCTCGATGCTGCGGATGGCTGAATTGAGTGGTACCCTAGTGATTCTTCAGCAGAGCAATACCGGGATGCACTAGAAGCACAGACGGATTAGGGTTCAGGGAAGTGAGCCCAGAGAGTGTAATTAGTACCAACCAGTTGACGCCGTGGTCGTGGAGGAGGAGGACGCGCGTGAGCTCGCGGGTGGCGGCGAAGTCGGTGAAGTCGATGGAGGCGCGGCCTCCCCGGGAGACGGAGACGAAGGGGGCGAAGGACGGGTAGAGCGACGCCAGCGACGCGAAGTCCGGCGCCGCGGCGGCGTAGCGGTTGCGCGGGTGGATCGCCGGCGCCTCCGAGCCGTCCCGCCGCCGCCGCCGCTTCCTCCCACCCCCCATGGCGTGGATGGACCAACGGCGGCAGAGCTCGAGCAGAGATCGCCGGAGCCCCGAAGCGCCGGGGAAGCGACGGCGAGCGGCGCGGCGGCCGGCGGCGGCGCAGGTCGGGCAGAGAGGCTCGGGGTTTTCTCCGGCCCAATCCTTCGTTTAGAACTTTAGATGGGCCTCAAATCCCTATCACGGCCCATCCCTTTGTCAAATGCAGACACGTGTTTGGTAGGGCTTCAGCTCCAGGCCTCCAGCTTTATACGTTCATCTATCCTGAAGCTCAAGTTCAACCAAATGGTTTGGAGTATATTAAGTGGTATAAATAAATGAACTCAAAAGGTCAAACGGTGTTCAAGCAGCTCCACTACTCCGCTCTAAATAGACCATAGCATAGTGTCTTTTGAAATTTACTTAAAAAAACAATAGCATGAAGACATGGTTTGTTTTCATCCTACAATGTGATACAACTTTTACTTGTTCTAAAATGTGATACAAGTAAAGATGAAAAAGATGCCAGTGCCATTTATCATTAAGCAAAATTCCATTTATTATTAAGCAAAATTTATAAACCACCAAGTTTAGGGTATCTGTCACGCAAACCACAAATATTGTGGTTTTCTTTAAGAAACCTTAGGTTTTGATAGTAAAGCCACTGAATGTTTAGGTACATATACACTTCAGCCATATTTTCAATCAACATCGAGTATTATCGACAGTATGAAGGTACGTGTGTATATGTAATCCACTGTCATGTCATTATTTGTGGGGGGATTGTATTGAGTTTTTGCAATAATCCAGCGCAAGGATAAGATAGAAGATAAGATGACAAGGTTGTATTTGAGCTTTGTATTGGAATATGAGTATTTTATTAAAACATTTTGCTCAAAATATAATACGGATGCCTTAATAAACCTGGTATTGAGAAATTTAATATCTATCATTTTTTAGCAATTGGAGGGTTTCAAGATCAATTTTTGCAATGGTGAGATTTCCTTCACCAACTATTTTTGTTATTAAAAAGGGGAAATGAAGTCATCTTGTATTTATGTAACACAACAAACTCTCCACATCTTCTTATAATTTTCTCCTCTGTGTTTAGATCCTGAAATGAATTGGAGATCAGGTTTTAGGCGCCACAGCCAGGTGCATGGAGATTGCAGACAGACAAAACGGCACTTGCCTGCAAAAAGTAGTGGATACTGTCTTTCTACTTCTCCGTTCTTCCAATGATGAATTGGCGATTGTCCTTACCTTTTCGAGGTAGTTGCAGCAAGTATCTATCTATCTATCCATCCTGAAGATGACAATTGGAATCGATGTTCAGTGCGTCACCACCACTTGTCATGCTTTCACAATGTCAAAGAGACATAGCCTCTCGTTTTTCTCTTTTTTTGTGAAGTAATTTTTGCGAATACGAGCACCATGAGAACAGAATTTCGCACAATTTGGAAAGCTGTTCTTCATTTTTTTTGCGATTCCTAACGCAACCGCGTGTGGAAAGAGAGAAGGAAACTAAAGTGAGATCGATCGAATCAAAGCATCTCCTGCGTACAGTAGCTGCCAGCCATGATCACTTGTGGCAGCCATACTTGAGGCATCTCGATCGTTTTCAGGCCGTCTCTGGCTTGATAGATGAGTTGAGATTATTCAGGTTGATCTTTTTGCTTGGTTCAGATTTCAGATCCGTCAGACTGTTCAATTCTGTTTTCCTACTCGTTTTACAGGTTCTGAAATGGCCAAATGCCGACCAAACGAACTCAACAAGACGTGATTCTGTTTGGTGTTGGGGAGGAGATAGGAAGGAAAAACCTGTCCTGCAAATGCAAATATGCAATATGCCATATTGCCTTCCAATGAGAGTATGTCAGCATTCAAGCAAACAGCCAAACACAGATTATAGTTCGTCCCATAGAGGCTGGATGTGGAACCTTAGCCAAAATTTGTATTTCTAATCCTAATTTTAAATCATTTTAGGCGTTCCTTTTATACAAAACACTTTTTGTAACATCGTTTTTATTCTATGGCATGTGACTCGAAGCCCATCAATGTGACTAGCTATATTTTATTACTTAATGAAACATTTATACATTATATATCAAAATATTATAAAACTGTAGAAAAACTATGATATCAAACTGACAAAATAATACTACTACCACTATTAGGACATGTTCGGCACAACTCTAGTTTCAACTCTAACCCAACCAAACAGTTTCAGCTCCACCTAAATGGGTAGCGGAGCCGTGTGGAGCGCTCTTATAAAATGAAGCTAGGTTAAGACCGCTCTATAATTCCACTCCAGACTCAACTCCTGAAACTAAAAAACTCTACCAACGAGACCCTTATAACCCTATACTTATTGGTAACAATACAGTATATACAACAGTAGTAGTAGAATATACTGTACTGTAGGGGGAGGTTTGGGCCGGCAGAGGAATGGGCCAGTCGCACATGCCGTCTGCGTGCGCTTCCCGCGACCTAGAATATCGCCCACTCGCTCAACCGCATATCCCCTTCCTAATAACCTCTCCGATCCGTAAACCTCGCCCATGCGCCACGTGCCCCACCCCCTCCTAGTCTCCTACCTCCCGGACCACCCGGTCTTGGTAGACCACGTCCACCTCCCCAACCAAAATATCCCTCTTAACTCAACCACCCCAAGGTAACCCACGGGCTTAACGCGAGTTACCCCTCGCAAAGATCCAACCGCCTCTCGCACCGCCCGCCCGTCCACCCACGCCTACTGACAAACCCGGCCCACCTCTCTGGGCCCCACCATGTCGTCACCACGCAGGCCAAAATCGCGGAGAGCGTGTCATGGTCCCACCTGTCATTGGCCTCGTGGGTGGGAGCGGGTCACGTGCATCTCGACATGACTCGAGGAGGTAACCATGGTTATGTTAACCCCACCGCATTGACACCCGTGGTTAGCTGTGGGGGCGCGCGATGCCGGCACGTGTGACGATCGGACGGCTGCGGAGGGCATCGGGGTTGGGCGACCCGCCTATTTAACCGCGGGGGCCTCGTCTTCCTCAGGCCACGCAGCGATCTGAAGTGAAACAGCAAAAAAAATCAAACAAAAAGAAAAAAATTTCCCCATCTGTGAAATCCGCAAAACCCTAGCGCGGCGGCGATGTCGAACACGAGGGTGTTCTTCGACATGACCGTCGGCGGCGCTCCGGCGGGGCGGATCGTGATGGAGCTGTACGCGAAGGACGTGCCGCGGACGGCGGAGAACTTCCGCGCGCTCTGCACCGGCGAGAAGGGCGTGGGCAAGAGCGGCAAGCCGCTGCACTACAAGGGGAGCACCTTCCACCGCGTGATCCCGGATTTCATGTGCCAGGGCGGCGACTTCACCCGCGGCAACGGCACGGGAGGGGAGTCGATCTACGGCGAGAAGTTCGCCGACGAGGTGTTCAAGTTCAAGCACGACAGCCCCGGGATCCTGTCCATGGCGAACGCCGGGCCCAACACCAACGGGTCCCAGTTCTTCATCTGCACCGTGCCCTGCAGCTGGCTGGACGGGAAGCACGTCGTGTTCGGCCGCGTCGTCGAGGGCATGGACGTCGTCAAGGCCATCGAGAAGGTGGGATCCCGCGGCGGGAGCACCGCCAAGCCGGTCGTCATCGCCGACTGCGGCCAGCTCTCCTAGATCTGTGCTGTTCCCCTTCGCCTTTCGCCAGTATCAGTCGTCTTGAGTCGTCGAGTCCCTAAATAAGGAGGAGGTGGTGGTGGTGTTTGAGTCTTTTTTATGAGTTCGTGTCGTGTTGGTGAGATGAGATCGCCCATGGTTTGGTTGGATTAGGCGGAGTTCTTGGATCGATTCGGTGGAGTTGGATCTGCGATCCTTCTGGGTTGGTTTTAAATCTTAATTCGTGTCGCTGCTTCTATGATATCGCTATCAATCAATGAGAAAAAAATCGACAACATTTGGGATCCGTGGATTTTCTGTGATCTTACACCTGTGTTGTGGTTGTTTGTTCTTGCGACAGTACTAACGTTCTTGCGATTAAAGTAGATTAAACTATCTTCGTGAGATGAGCGGTTTGTCGCCGCGTGATGCCTGACTTTGATGTGATTTGTGGGACTTCGTCTTATCCATTTGGTTATTTTTATTTTTATTTTTATTTTGCCCCAAGGCTCTCTCTCTGATGTGATCCACTGTTTCTGATTTCTGATGTTACCACCACCAGAGGGTAATTTGATCGCTTACCAGATCTTTGAAATTATGCTACTACTAGTACTAGAGGATAATTGGGTTTCACCAGTGGATACTAGAACCTTTTTTGTGTTGAAAAATCTATTATTAAGGGCAGCAGTACTAAACTGAATTATTATGTGTTGAAAATTCTATGTTTTATGTGTTGAAAAATCTATTATTAAGGGCAGGAGTACTAAACTGAAGGTCGCTGTTATTTTAGTGAAAAGACAAAAGTTGCAACACCTGTAGTAGGAGTAGTACTCCACCTTGAAGAATGACCATTCTGAAATTTGCTAAGTACGCTGTCACTGCCATCATCTTGCTGCCTTGCCTCCCACAAGGCCACAACCCAGCGTACAAATGTACAATCACTTCTCTCTGTTTTTTTTTAATCACAACTTTCATTAGCCATACTAATAGTACGTAGTACTACTAGTATTTTTTTACTGCGAGCACACAATATATTTGGATGGATCTTAGATTTTTTTTTGATAAACTTAGCGGTTATTCATATTGATATCATTTCAAAGCATACCAATTTTAAGTAAAGTTGTCAAAAACATGCATCTGTTTAGTTTTTTACCAATTGGTAAACACATAAAAAATCCTGTCAAAATTTAGCAATATTGTCAACTTGCCAAAATTTGCTCAAGTTTGTTTTGGCTACAATATGAACATCTTATTTTTAGCAACACAACGGTAGATAGCTTTACCAAATATATTCTCCTATGCTAGCAGTGAGACTTATCCTTGACATCAACCACGAAATTTTCCTCATCCCGAGCGGTACGAATCGCATCTCGTGGTAGCACCACCAGTCAGGTCTAGCGGAACAAAAACGGAGCTAGTCAGATTTGGAATCTGTTTATACAATTCCATCTCCATTTGATCGCAGCATATTCCTTTCCTGTTGCAATTAACGCTAGCGTCATCATCACAAAGTGCAACCCATAATCTCATACGCAGATTGATTTGATTCTCCGTGTAAGGCGAGTTTAGTTCTAAACTTTTCCTTCAAACTTTCAACTTTTCCATCACATCAAAATTTATCTACACACACAAACTTTAAACTTTTCCGTCATATCATTTCAATTTCAATCAAGTTTTCAATTTTGATCTGAACTAAACACACCCTATATAAAAATACCGACAAATTACCATCATCTTCCGAAAACGTGCAAGCAAAAAATGGCAAAGGATTGCCATGAAAGTTTACACGCTCGGTCGATTTTTTTTCTCCCTGTGTGTGTCAGCCAGATGACGGTGGGGCCCACATGGGTAGAGAGAATACAGGGAAAAGAGGCTTGGGTCCCACGAGACAGCGGCTGGTGGCGGTGAAAAGGAGGACGGCGCGCGAGATTCGAGGCAGCTGAGGAGGGGTTTTGTTTGGCGTTTGGCTCTTGAATGAATGGATGGATGAGGGTGGGGCCCACGTACGTGTGCGTGCAGGTGCAGGTCGCGTTGGTGCTACGCAGTGTTTGACCCGGGGTGGGTGGTTGGGTGGGTCGGGGTCGCCGCGCGCGTCGGGGATCGCGTCGCATTGGTTTGGCCCACCACTACTATTGCTTTCCCTGCCCAGCCCAAATGCAAAATGATGGAGGCCTTGCCCTCGTCGCGTCTAGCCTTTGTCAGCCGTGAAAATATTTGCTCGCTCCGTCCCAATAAGTCACCACATCAAATATTATTTATATTTTATTGTTAATAATAAAATAAATATTGATTATAAAAAAATTTAAATAAGACGGATGGTAAAACGTTGAACATATAAACCCATATCTGCACTTAAAATGAGATGAAAAAGTACTATGGAGTACTATTACTCCTTTTGTAGTTTTAGTTTTAGCGTATTTTTTTCGCGTTTTAAATTGATCTTGCTGTCAATTTTACTATGCTTAAATATTGACATATATTCCCAAATATAAGTACAAATATTAGGATTCAGAATTTGTATACAATGTAAATGTAAATATACTTACAGTTATTATTTGAGAATCCGTTGCATAAAAAAAAAGTATAGTACGATATATAATGGAGTACGTTCTAATGCTACGAGTTTGTTTTTTTTATCATACGAGTTGTACTTTTATACCCAAAAAAGCCACTCTGTCCTGTTGAAGATTACAGTACTGGTGGGTTGATATTCTAGAAACAGAAAATATACTTTACTACAATGGATTAGTAGTATGGTTTGGAAATTATGGAGTGGTGACGAGTAGTCTGTTGAAGCAGAAATCGCTGGCAATCAAAAGTAGATTAGAAACAGTGGATTTGGGGGCGTGATGGTGGTGAGGTTGCAACCGCGCAAGCAACGGCGTCAATGCCTCCTCCGCCGGTCTGCCGTGATTACTTCACCTGCGACCACTCGTCTGCTCTGCGTCACTCTGCCTGACATCCTCCTCCGTTCTTGTCGCTTTCACAACGTGGAAAATGAGGGCTCCATTATTTTGTACGATTTTCGTAACGTATGAATAAGAATAAGAAAAATATAGAAACAATATGAAAATATATGTGTAAACTTAAGAATTGAAAAACATCGAAAACTTTACCATGTATGTTCAGTAAACAATCCAAAAAATTTAAAACATTGGGTTGGAGTGGATTGTTTTTTCCCCCTATAAAAGTAGAGTGATAATAAATTCCTTTTTGCTGGATCCCTTTAAAACAGATGGCAGTTTAGTGTCACTCCAAAGGATCCCATATTTCTCTATTTTTCCTTTAAAATTTCTTTGAAACGAATGAGCCCGGAATGGCTCATCATCTTCCATTCCTCCTCTCAGTTCCATCCAACTCACACATGGATAGAGTGGAGATGCATCACTGAACACAAGCTAGTTTCAGAAACATCACTGAAACAGCCAAGCATGCAAGTAGTAGTAGTATCTATCACAGGATTTAGGAGCAGCTGCAGGAAGAAGAGAATTCGGTTTCGGTGCTACCTTTCATCCTCTGATGAGTCTGATCTCAGCTGTGTTCAGTTCAGCTCTTGGCATTGCTAAAAGGAATTGTTTGTTCTATCTAGTTCAGTTCAGCTCTGAATATGCTGGTGTTACGTTTGTTGCTGATGGTGTCTGTCACTGAAGACTGAAACTACATTTAAACTGTATATGTATCATGCACGATTAGATCCAGATGGGCTCCTTTTCTGGCAGAAAACCATATACATCAATACATGCTGGTTGCTGGATCTTCATGTCTATTCTTTCCTGCTGGATCTACTCGTCTATTACTGTACTAGTAGATTTCCCAGATAATATTACCTCGATTTTTCATAGAGACAAATTCTATCTTTGCACAGAGCCACAGAAGACGACTTACATTCTCCACCATGCATGCTGGATATATAGCCCTTCAACCTATAAAATCGATGGAGATATCATCATCAACAGGGTCCTATCATCTCATATAAGTTAAAAATTGACCTTATCTGATCTGCCATAAACTGAACTTTGGTTCTACTTAGTGGTTATTATCTAAACTTTGTTACTCCATCCGTCCCAAAATAAATTTATTTTTTATCCATCCCACACACATCAATACAAAATCAATAAGGCTATAATACAACATTTTATCAAATCCCAATACAATGTATTTTATCCTCTATTTTTACAAACTCTTTTACAATAATTGTTTTAAATAAACTTATTTTGAGATAAATGGGAGGATAGAAAATGATCATATTCTGAAACGGAGGGGTATTCGTTATACTCCTACTGCTTATCTTCTCTTCTGTGATAGGTTGGCACTGTGGCAGAGCATATTGAACGTTCTTTGGGGAGAGAGCCCAGTTTGACAAGTAGTCCAAATTGGCCTACTAGTCACTGGGACTAAAGCTCTGGGCATTTTTTATTGGGCTCAGTTCAGAATTATCTTTGTGGGCTATTTCGCTCAATTCTTCAGCTTTTCATCACAGAAGGAATAAGTCTATTTTGTCTTCCTCATCTCCTATCATGGTTGAATCACATCTCTCAATTATAAAACTGGGTATAACGTCTCTTCCAACTTCAGAAACTTGTGCAAATTGACTCCTTAAATAGTTTAGGAAGCTTTTTTTTTCTTTTTTTCTCTTTTTTTTGCTGTCGTGATAGGTGAGACCTGCATGTTAATGACTTTCGCCTATCTCATCCTTTTACCTATCACCTTTCTTCCATCTCCCTCTTTCTCATCTCTCTCACCTTCTAGCTGCCCACCTGCTACTTTGATGCCCCAACCTCTTCCTCGTCGCCGTAGCCACTGCCTATTGCTGCTTTTGCTTCAACACCACCATCGCAACCTCCTCTCCCTCACCGTCATAGTTGCCGTATGCTTCTGCTGCAGCTTCAGGGAAGTCGAGGGAAATGGAGGAGGCGCTCGCGGCTACGGGAGGACCAGGTCTAACGCGATGACCTTGAGAGGGCGGGATCCAGCTATAGGGCGATGTCCGGTGGAAGAGCCAAGGCGTCGGTGACCTTGTCTCCTTCCGAGTAGTGGTGGCGCCGACATCGAGCTCGAGTGGCCACGTTGTCTCCTCTACATCCTCTCCCAATCAGCGCGGACTGTGGCTTTGCCATCGTTGGGCTTGAGCTCTTCTTTATTCTCCACTACCACGCCGTCTGCGTACCTTGCCCAGACCGTCTGAGCCTAAGGAGGGATCTGATTCTGCGCCCCCGGTTGCACTGGATTTGATTTTAAAATCACCATCCGCATACCCCAGCCCGATTTTGCGGTTAAGGGATGTGATTCGACCAAGGGCAGGAGATGAGGGAAGCAAATAGTGTCTTCTTTGGGTGGGCTTCAATCCTGGCCCGTCCACATGTATGGAACAAGGCCTAACTAGCACATTTATAATTGTCTTGTTTTTCATATATCCAGATATCTATTTAGCCATAAGTATGGCTTCTTGTGAGAGATTTACCGATAAAGATCTGATTATTCCTAAAAGACAAGATAGGCAGGCACCCAGCGGAGGACTCATCAAGAGCTAAAATCACGCGATGAACAATATCATGGGCCTTAATTAGCCCTTGTCCCCTTTCTCATGCTGAATCAAACATTCAAATCAGATTCGATTTAAATAGTTCCAAACCTTTCAGGACATCCTTTCATTGTTCTTCTCCACTGTACTGGTAAGAGTAAAACAACTGTACTGGTAAGAGAAAAACAATACATTGAGAAAACTAGGATATTGGGATACTGTGGTATTGTCTTGCTCACAAAAAGAATAATATATGTATTTTATTTCCCTAAAGAATGATGAATATATATGATTAGCAGTTGCTATCAATCTTGGCTGCATGGCCAAATACAATACTCTCCTATGGTAAAGCTAGCTAGAACTGCTAACCAGTCTCACTCACACACTATTGCAAAACAAGATGAACACTCGCTCAACTGTTTGATGATGAATATAGAAGCTAACAAAATTTGTAATTACTAATAATTAAACCTTTAATCACTAGCTACTTTGCTAGTAGTAATCCGATCGAATTCTTCTTCCTCTTCCTCCTCCTCCTCTTCTTCTTCTCTCGTTGCACTCATCCAAAAAAGTTGGATTGCTGGCAATGGCCAATCAGGATTTCATTCTACCCCGCCTCATCCTGCTCGCCGCGCCGCCGCCTTGTCACGCCGGATCTGTTGCCGCCGGAGCCGCGCCTCCGCGGTCATCGCCGCCTTGCACGCCATCGCCGCCCGCTTCTGTCCCAGGTGGTACCCACTCCGCCGCCATCGCCGCCGCCGCCGCCTTGGCGGCGGCATCGTCCTCCTCCCCTCCGGCGCCCGCGCCGGCTCGTTCAGGTCCAGCACCGGCGCCGGCCGACAATGCAGCCGGCCCCGCCGCCCCCGCGCTTCCGCTTCGCCTCCTCTTCCTCCTCATGCTCTCGCTGCCGCTTCAGCTACAAATAGTAAAAAAAAAAAAAATAAATAAAAAAGAGAAAAGAAAAAAAAAGGTAAGATGAGGTTGACTCCGACTCAATTGGGGATTATTCGGAAAGGTCGCATCTTTCTTTCCATCTTGGACTGGTTGCCAACCATGCCGGGGGTGTCAGGTGTGTGTGTCCACGCAAACACCTCGACCAAGATTTGAATTGAAGCGAAGAAAAAGACTAGTACTAGTGAAGCATTGACCTTATTATCATCTATCGACAACAACGATGAATCGATCGAACAGAATTTGTTTCTACGATTTTAGAGGATGCAAAAATTGGAATATATGTAGCTGTAAATTTTTTTACCTTGGCGCTGCATCTGCTTCAATCCGTCATTGGTGCTCCTCGAGCTCTGCAGCCGGACTCTGTACTCCTCGATTTGCTGTTTTATTCACCACAAAGATGAACAAGTGTGTCAAAATCGTAACGATTTGCGATCGGGACAGTTAAACTCGAGAGCGAATTCTTCACCCATCCATTCAGTTGGAGGAGAGAGATAGAGACTTGGATAGAGAGAGAGGGTTTGCTGAATCTCACCTTGGAAGATGCGAGTTTTCTGCGACAAGCTCGCGACGACGGCGCGCTGCTCCTCAACCCACTGAGCAAAGCAGGGAAGCAAAAAAAGAACAGATCAATACTAGTACAAGCTAGAATCAAACCGAATCCGATCGAATTGGGAGGAGCGAGAGAGCGAGCGAATCAGATCTCACCTCGGCGTGCGACGCCGGCGCCTTCCTGGGCGGCGCCGCCGGTGGCGGCGGCGCCCCCCCCACGTCGTCGCCGCTGCTCTCGTCGGGGACGAGGAACGCGAGCGGCGTGTCGGGCTGGCGGCGGCCTCGTGTCGCCGCCCCACGTCCGCGGGCGCGCCGGCTTCTTCTCCCCAGGCGTCGTCCTCGGCCGGCGACATCCCCACGAGGGGATCTCCTCGCGCTGGACGCGGCGTCTGCGGCGGCGGTGCGCCGGCGGCTGCGCGCGCGCACGAGGTCGGCCAGGTCGAGGAGGATGGAGGCCACCTCCGCTCCCTCCTCGGTGAACGCCTCGCCGACGACGACGCCGCTGCTCGCCATGGCGGCGGCGGAATCGCGCAGCGAGAGCGGAGGAGGAGAGATTTCTTCGTGAGAGGCGAGAGAGGGAGAGAGCTGAGCTGCGGATTGGTTTGGTTTATAGCGAGAGCGCCACGTGGCAGCGGGGAGGGCGTGGGGATTAGGTGACCGCACGGTGGACTCCACGGGGACTGACTGGTGGGTCCCTGGTTTTAGCGACTCCGTTATGGTTTTGCGTGTGGAGGGAGTCTGGTTTTAAAGGCTTCCCAATACCGCCCCCTGTTTCAGGTTTTTTGTTTAATTATTTTTATTTCTTTTTCTCCGTTTAAACGGGGAAAATCTCTTTTTGAGTTTACATGGCATGAATCTAAGCAAAAGGCTTAATTTCAAAATGAGGGGAAATCTTTTTGTTTGTCTGATCTCCAAGGGAATTGTACTAATTATTACTGGGAAACTTTAACTAAATTTTCCATAAACTGGCGAGTTCGACACGGGCGAGTGACCAAATATGATCATGTCTTTGTTGAAAGCAGGGATTTAATAATAATTTTGTAAGAATTGAACTAATTCCCCACACTATTCATATGTTTCAAAGGAGGGCTGAATAATGTAGCACTCACATTTTCATTAATTACGCCCCCCATCATTTTTAGCTTATTTGCTTCACGCTTTTGAAAATGTTTTTTTAAGAAAAATTTCCCTACCACATTGCTCAAACCATATTTGTTATTTTTATTTTTTCAATGCATCTAATTTCTTCATATAAAAAAAAGTACTTCACTACACTCGAGTACTTTTCGATCGAGCAACATAAAACATCTCAAATTAATTACAGCTTTTTGCCACCCATTGGCATCTGTGACTGTCAATGTCATGTCAACTTGTCTGAAAATTCCTTTTTGTCAGATGAACACACAGAAACAGCAGCAGTGACAGTTTTGCTATGCTAATAAAAAGCTAGATCAACCTCAGCTGCGGCGGCTGTCTGCTGCCGCCATGGTACGGCGAGCAGAAGAGCTCCATCTGCGGCGGCGGCGGCGTCTGGCCTTGGATGATGGTATTGAGGGAATTGAAACTGCCACATCTGTTGCTGCTGCTGCTGATGCTGATGCTGACTGGGCATGAGCTGCTGCTGAATCTTCATGATGGCTGGGTTTGGATTGCACATGTACTGTGGCATCTGCTACTCGATGGCCAAGAAACAAACTGTGATGAGAAATTGAGAATACATTTGGATTTGAATAGCAAAAAGAAAACAATCATGTTGTTTGCAGTCTCTCTTTTATCCACATTTCGTTTTGTCGGAAAAGGAACAGGTTATGATCAATAACGATAGAAGTGTTTTTTTTCTTTTTTGTGTATTGTAAGTTGTCACAAGAAAAGGTGTTTGTACTAGTAACTGTTATGAGATGCCTATTAAAAAAAAGTAGTAGCTGTCTATATGGCATTTGACAGAAAAACGCCTCACAAATCTTGCAAATTCTAATAGTGCTATTAATTATGTAAATCTTTCTTTTGTTTCAGAAGCAATGTGCAAGGACGAACCTGTTGAAGTAGTAGTGCAGTGTGCGTCAAATTCCCCCTGCTGTAAGGGAGATGCTGAATTGGATATGGCATCGCACCGCGGGGAGCGATCGGGGGATGTAAATACTGAACATGCTGCACCCCTGATAACGCCGCAGAAGTGGGCAAGTTCAGAAAATTACCACTGACCTGAAAGAAGCAACACAACATCTTTCATATAGAAACAGAGATAGAAGGAAAACTGAAGTAGCTGAGATGGTTGAAAAGGCGGTCACTGCTCACCATCTTTTGTCGGGCAATGGTCGTGTCGCAAACACTGCTAGATGGCTGAACAGGTAGCCTTACATCGAAATGCATGGCGTAGAACTTCTCATCTTGTGCACCGTTCTTACTTATGGTAGAACCGTTTGGAGACCTTGAAATGTGACTGTGACAAACTTCCTCAGGTTTTACCCGGCTCTGTGATGCCTTCTCTTTGTCCAAATGCATTTGGATGAGATGACACATGTAGACATGGGTAATGCTTCTCTTCCATGTCTTCGAGGGGGTACCATTTTTATTAACAAGGGAAATCTGCAGATATAAAAATTTGTCAGCTCAGTAGTCAAAGAATACAATCATAGCAGTTAACATAAAAAGATCCTTTCATGATATCGGCTTTAATAGAATGTAGCATTCAACTTAGGAGAGAGAGTTTCCTTATCCATTTATTCTGGAAGAAAAGAAGGCATAGAAAAACGGATATGTTAACAATACTTACATCCTCATGTTCTCCAGTTCCTTTCACAGTTTCTGTGGCAGTATTATTACACGACGCCAGTGTGTTTGAAGATGGCCTGGAAAAGGGACATATTTAGAGATCGATGATGAAAACAATACTGAAGGTTTAATCGAAAGTTACTTGATCAAATACCTATGCGAGGCACAAGGTTTTGAAGTCTGGACCGGTGGCACGATTTCTGACAATAGTGACCACATATTAGCCAAGAAATAGTAGAAGCATCGTGACTAGTTAGACAAAACGGTATGAACTATTCAACCTATAAATTGTTATGACACTATAAAGCTCTATGAGTACCTTGGGCAGTGTTATTCTTGACATTTTTCCTGTCATGTTCCAGAATATCAGGCTTCTTAGAATTTGCCTGCAGAAAATTCATATTGGGGAGAAATCATGAATCATAAGGACAGACTAAAAAGTGAAAAAATGACACTGAGGGGCACAAAGAAGTACCAGGCACCGAGGGGCTTCTGTCTTTGTGGGATAAATTGTACTATTATCAAACTGCACTTTCAGTTGCTTCCGACTGCAAACAGAAATAATCAAATAAACATGGACAGACCATTTACCAAAATACAAGATACGAGATACGGCAGCCATGAGCAATTTCCAACCTGTTATTGTAGTCTTTAGATGGGCTCGGTAAATTCGTTACAATTCCCAAAGAAATATCATGTATTTGCCCATCATTTGACAAAGTGGGATTTGTGTTGCTGCAGGTACCACCACAAGGCACGTGATTTATTTGTGAAACATTGCCAGTTCGCTCCACTGGTTCATCGAGGGCAGGTTGGTTAGCTACTTCCGTACCGGCAGTTGGCAATGCCGATATTTTTTCATCCACCTTTGTTGCTCCTGCAGAAGTAACCAGTCAATTATATATGCAACACATTATCAAAAAAATGTTGAATATAGTGATTAGTATGACAATAGCAAGTCAAACTGCAAACATACCTGCTGAATAAGACACTGAAGTAACATTTAAATCTAAGTCATCTTCTGTCATTCCTCTGTCGGACGACAGTTCACAAAGATGGGGTATTTGAGATAACGATAGCAAAGCATCCACAACTATCTCCTCCTCCTTTGAAAAATGATTTGCCAACTGCTAAGCAAGAATGAAGAAAAAATGATTCATTTTCAACATTTGGTCCTGCCTCTTGACAAAATGAAGGGATATTTGTAAGCACAAAAACTTACCGGGATTGCATTACATCTTGTTTCACGATCCATAAGGAAAGTCTGAGAGCTGATAGCTGAAAGATGGCGCCTCTTCTTGACATGCCGCGGTGATGTAGAAACGGTTTGACTGGCACGTTTATTTATGGCTGAAAGTAGCGAAAAAACTATAATTTAAATATTAACTCAGAGATGTAAATCCTTAAACTATAATCTGAACTGTTATTGTCAGTACTCAACCCATTTATTTAATAGAACATCTAATATGTATATTCACCAGAGCTCGAGGAATTAAAATGAAAATGGTATGTTCAAGTATCATAGCGAACCATCAGATAGTTTAGGTAGTACTCACCTTAATTAAAAAAAAAAAAGCACTCTATATTTTCTATCCTGCTATAAAATCTTACAGTATTATACGCTAAAAGTTTTGCGAGAAAAAACAGCACAACATATTCAGTTAGCCCCACCATAGATGTAACTAAAAGGAAAAAGCATGATAAAAGCACAGGAAATAGGTTGTCCCTTTCTGTAGCTTTGAGAGAGAGGATATACAGTGATTAGTACTCCTACCTGATCTTAATTTTCTAGGAACCGGTGGATCAATAGCATCACAATCCTCAGCCACCTTTGAAACAGAAAAATGAACAAAAAAGATGTGCATAAAGAACAGGAAGCAAATGATTGAACAGCAGAGAAGGCTAATAAACGGGACACAAACCTTTCCAAGGCTCTTCACTCTCTTCCTACTAATCAGACTGCTGAAGCTAGCTGTGGTCAGTGAGGAGAGCACTGTATCATCGTAGTCTCCATCAGAACCTCCTTCCTCCCCTTTCCTGTCCATGTCAGTGTTGCTTAATCTCCACTTCAAAACCTTTGCCTTTCCTTTCTTCTGCCTAGATGTCAGGTTTTGATCTCCACCTTCACTCACATTTTTGTTGCTGTCTGTAAACAATGTACAGAGGCGACTGGCATTAGATATCGTGTGGTAACTTTGTACTCCGGTAACTAAAGAATATTATCTTTTGAAAGGTTGTAGGTACAGTTCTTAGTTTCACCATACTCCAGTTTAGATAAACTAATCGTTTAGAACCAATTAGCACTTCATCCAAGTGTTTAGTTCAGAGTCTTTTTAAATAGTTTTTGTTGACAAAATATTTTTAAATAGTTAAGAATCAGATGACACTCTTGGAAATAATGCACTATTCATCTGATGAAAAGGTGTACAGCTACAGAACCTGTATATTAAAAAAAAGAAAATAAAAGCAATATATAGAATCATTCAAAAAGGAAAAGCAGGAGGAAAAATAAGCTCATTGGTGAATGTCATATCATGCTGCGAGGAGAACTTTGTGTTGTGAAAAGGATAGTAATCACAAGGTATGGCTTGGGGTGCATATCTACACGTAAGCAGTAGGTGACAATCGTTAAGACCCAAGACAACATCATAATATTTTGGAGATTTCTTCACGAAAGTTTAACCTCATCGAACCATCCAAAACCAGAAAGGTCTAAACAATAAAACTTTCCCCGAAAAAAAAAGGTACTATAAAAAAAAAAGAGGTTTCTTGTGGTGTGTGATCGATGGTGAGGAAAGTTGGCATATTTTGTATGAGCTCATCCATCCAAAGTTCCAAACCAAAAGGCCAAACCTTATATTGACTGTTTAAACATAAATCATGACAAACCTAGATTCACTGTCTGAACATAAACTCATGACAAACTTAATTTGACCTTATATTGACTAAGGCTGTGTTTAGTTCCTTCTAAAGTTGGAAGTTTGGGTTGAAATTGGTACGATGTGACTGAAAAGTTGTGTGTGTATGACAGGTTGATGTGATGGAAAAAGTTGGAAGTTTGGATCCAAAGTTTGGATCTAAACACAACCTAATACAAATTCATGACAAGCTTGTACAACTACTGCTTAGTGCTTACTCTACTCATATATGATGTAATCATTTGGAGTATGCAGTAGTGGTGGTCTCTAGCCAACCCCCTAGCAGTAGTACACTAGTGATCCTGCTCAAAGCAATACTACAAGGGTGCTAATTTTCCAAGAAAATAACCTTAAAATGGGGTTTCAAAAAGAAAATAACCTTAAAACCAATCACAGCGCCATACTAGGACCCTATATCAAGGTGATCAGTGGGGCCCACCAGAGTGGAACAAAAGAACAAAAAAGAGCACCAGAAAAGATTAATTTTTTTTCTTTGTAAGGATGCATTAGGAAAGGCAAAGGAGAGATAATTAAGATAAGGGGCATTTTGGGGAAAGATATATGCATGAGTGAGAAAGGAAAGCTGCTGGGTTAGTTCACTGTAACCATCTGGACTGGACACATGAGAGAGAAGAGAGAAGAGAGAAGAGAGAGACCACTGGGGCAGAAGAGAACAGAACATTACATACCAGCAGCAGCAGCAGCAGCAGCAGTAGGAGAGGAGGAAGAGGAGGAGCCACTCCTTATCATGTGTCTTCTTGTGAGCCCAGCCACCAGCTTCTCCCTCTTCTTCTCCATATCCACCATCCAAAAGGTTATATGCCCAGAAAAGATCTCAGAAAATCTCCATCTCCCTTTCTCTCCTCTCCTCCACACTTACCATGGGGCATAGGCCTACACTACACACAACAAATGCAGCAGTAATCACTGAATGGATACAAGAAGATACATACACACAGAGAGAGACTCAACAACAAAGTGAACTCCAGCTTTATGGAAGAGGAGTAATGCTAGTATTGAGACAAGGAGACAGCATCCAGAGGGTCAGTAGTACAATGGAAGCAAAGGCAATACCAAAAGGTTAGGATAAAAAAAGGGGGAGTTATGCAGCTTGGTCCTGTGTGATGAAATGCAGAAGAATCAGATGCTAACAAAGCTGATGAGGGAAGGGGGGAAAGGTGATAGAAAAAAGAAGAATTTTTTTCTCTGGTGGTGTTTCTTGACTGGAAAAGATTCATGGATCTTTAGCCCCCAAGAATCTCAAAAAGAAAAAAAAAAAGACTACATAGAGTTGCAAATCATTATCCAGATCCAACCAAAGGCACCATCTTTCTGAATTCTTCAGGGTAAAAATGAAATAAGATTTTTGCTCCCATTCGCTGCAGGGAAAAGATAGAGATAAGATCACTCTGCGCACATGGTCGCATCGCACCTTGGAAAATGAATTCAGGGTATTCTCCCCCACACAAAAGGCTTGTGAATTTTTAACCTCAAATGCTCTGTCCGTTTCAAGAAAAGGAAGTAGTAGTTAACTCTCTAATTCATGCAACTAAACTAGTCACATGATTCGATTTGCAGTGAACTCCACATTCCATACCCTTGTCTCGAAATTATGCTAAGAAATGAATCAACAAACAAACGATGGAGACGAAGCATGTTGCAAAACATAAACCAAACCACGAAATCAAAGCCAACCGAAAGAAGATAGATAGACAGAGCAGCGGCCAAGCCCGTCCTGAAATCGAGACGCAACCACGACATCAAAGAAACCGCAAGAAACAGGGCAGAATTGCAGGGCAGTTGATGATGATGAAGAAGAAGAAGAACGCAATCCACAACCAAAACCAGCAGATGAATCCCCCTTCCCTTTCTCCAATCCATCCATACATCCATACAAACAGACCACTCCCAAGCACTAACCTCCAGTCATATGCCTATGCACCGATCCATCTCTCCCTCCCTCTCTCCAAGCTTCTTGATCAGCAGCAACAGAGAGAGATAAAGAGAAAGAGAAAGAGAAGATGCGAGATGGAGATGGAGAAGAAGGCGAGGAGGCGAGCAAGGGAGAGAAGGGATGAGTAAATGCGAGGTGGAATGGAAGAGCAGCAACTGCAGGAGACGTCGCGCTTTTTGTTGGCCGCTTTGGCGTGGGCAGAAACGGAAACCTTGCATCTGCATGCGCTGCGCTGCGGCTGCCACTGCACTTGCATCTGCGGCTCACTGCCCCACATGTACTACCACTTCCTGTACACTAGACCAACCAAACACCAATACAGCAAAAGGTGAAACCAAGGTGGATGGTGGTGGTGATTGGTGCAGGGTGATCTGCTCCTGCTTCTATGGCAATCCCTATCTCCCACTTAAAAAATATCCCCAATCTCTCTTTCTAAATGGGTATTTAGAGCAAAATATTATTATTGTGGGTTATCTATTATTCTAGTTATTATTGTTGCCTAACTATTAGCTCTCTTTCAGAGGGTTTTTTAATAAGTAGCTATAGCTTCTTTTAAGCAAAGGTCGGAATTTATATTCCATTATTAAACAAGCTAAATAATTTTTAGGAAAAACCTTAATAAATAATTTAAAATAAATGGTTTAATCAGTAATGCAATAGAACAAAGTTTTGGCTTTTATTGAAGTCAAGGCCTAATTATCTACTATTATGTAAAAAAAATACTGAAAATTTGGTATGGTTGGTTGCTTGATCTAATCTCTGCTGCATCCACAGTTTTAATTAATCTAACCTTATTTTTTTAAAAAAACTTAATAGATTTATTAGTTTATTAAAACGAGTGGTCTAAGTAATACAATATAATACAATTTTATGATAAAACATATTCTTTTAGGAGGTAGAGCATATAGTTCATTTCGGTCATCTGGTAAACAATATGAAAAGGAAAACATGGTAACATGTGTGTGATTAGCTAGCTGTAATTAAAAGTGCAATCAAGGCAAATTTATGGATGAATCTACCACGTGTAAATATGGAGTCCTCTCTGTTGGCATGTGATTAATTGTACCACTCTTTGTACAATCTGCTCTGGTCCATTTACAATATCACATCTGAACGTACTGATTCCAATTCATACACCGCGATATACTATATCTTTTGATTTAATGGAGGAGAACATGCAAATATGCAATGCTCCGATGCTGAGTGAGGCTGACATGTGGACCCGGGTGGCATTTGGGAATGAAAATTTGGGAGAGTGGCATTTGAGCACTGGCATTTTGAGAGAGTGGCAAATAGTAAATTCCCCCACCTAAAAGAGGCTGTGACCTCTCCTATCCCCTCCTAAAACTACGAATGTGAGCATATGGATATTAGTTTTTTATTGGAACGGAGGGAGTACACATGAGTTAGGAACTCATCCCGCGCATACGCAAAATGGGCAACTCATTAGTGCATAATTAATTATGTATTACAAAACGTAGTAGTTATTTTTTTAGAAAAGTACTAATATATTTTTTAAAAATAACTTTTTTATAGAGATTTTATTTAAAAAACATAAAGTTTAGTGATTAAAAAAAACGTGCGCGTGAAAAACGACCAAGGCTGTGTTTAGTTCAGCGCAAAGTTTGGATTTTGATTGAAATTGAAGATGATGTGACTAAAAAGATATGTATATGACATGACATGTTGATGTGATGAAAAAGACCAAAGTTTGGATCTAAACACAAGTTGGAAAATATGGCTGCCGAACCCAGCCAAAATCAGTTGCAGTGTGCAGACGTGTCAGTGACTCATGGATTAGACAGCATGCCACCAAAAGAGAGAAAAAAAGAGATAGCAATACGATTACTATGCTAGTCTCACTGACACGTGGGCCATGCAGCTGACGCAGCACAGCACGTCTCAATCGGCCCATATTTGCAATCCGTTTTGGCCCAAAAACCAACTCTGGGCCCAATACCTGACAGCCCACAGCAAGCCTACCAGAGAGCTGGGCCCACGTGTCAGTTGCACGTAGCGCGCGCCTCTCTCCGTTTGCCTCCGAATCGGGTAAAGCCGCCGGTGGACGGAATCGACGGCGGAGATCCCATCCCTTCCCCTTCGCCTTCACATATTCCTTCCCCCTCCAATCACCAACCAAACACAAATACAGCAAAGGTGAAACCAAGGTGGATGGTGGTGGTGATTGGTGCAGGGTGATCTGCTCCTGCTTCTATGGCAATCCCTATCTCCCACTTAAAAAAATATCCCCAATCTCTCTTTCTTATTGGGTATTTAGGTTATCATTGAGCAAATTATTATTGTGGATTATTTAATTTTATTTAAAATAAACTAAATATTTTGTTGAAAAAAATAATAAAAAATTGAAATAAATGGTCTAATAAGTAATGCAATAGAACAAAGTTTTAGCTTTTATTGAAGTCAAGGCCTAATTATCTACTATTATGTAAAAAAAATACTGAAAATTTGGTATGGTTGATTGCTTGATCTTATCTCTGTTGCATTCACAATTTTAATCTCACCTTATTTTTATTTTTAAAAAACTTAATAAATTTATTAGTTTATTAAAATGAGTGATCTAGCATATTTTCTGATAAAACATATTTTTTAAGAGGTATAGCATATAGTAGTTTATTTCGGGGAAAGGTATTCCCCTCTCGTTTGGATTCGATTTCCCGTACACGTTACGAATATTAGCTTGTGGTTTTAGATGTGGATTAGGCTGCTGCTGCTGCTGCCGTAGTAGTAGCGGAGCTGCGATTTCTGCGCTTCGGTGGTGTTTCCGCTGCTGCAATCGCCCCGCGCGAGGTGGCGTTCGGTTCAAAGCTGTGCGCATTTGGGGAGATTTGCGAGTCAAATGTAGCGATTCCCTGTGTGCTCCGTTGATTTATCCGCCTAGGTAGGCATTAGACTCGTCTGAATTGCGGGGAGCGGTTTTGGCTGTTCGTTTGATTTCTACCTGTGTGCTTCCATTTTATTCGTTTTCAAACTTCAGCGTGTTTAGGTTATTTTGTTTGGTCTTGCCTGAACTAGTAGTAATCATGTGGGTTTCTCCTATTGCTTGTGGTGATTGTTCTAGCAAATCCGACTCTATCAAAAGGGTTCCTGGAAGTTGCTATGATGCTACCATGATTGAACACAGCACTTTTAAATGCACAATTGATGATGCAGTAGAAAAGGAGTGCTTCCATTTATTCATGTCTGCTGTTCTGCAATTGCTCCTGTAAATTTGATGCTCATAGTCCATCTTTGTTTTCCTAGGCCATTTTTGATAAAAAATGTATACCCCATGATTTTCCTTTTTTTTTTGAGCAGAAATGTATACCCCATGATCTAACAGATGTTTCTGTGAAATAGGGCTCAAGATGGTCGTCTCAATCATTACCAGAGCTTTAATGTAAGTAGCAGCGGTAGTTTCCTTTTGATCTCTGGAAAGGGGCAATGATTTTGGCCACACCTGTTATGTGCTTTGCTATCTTTTGATTTTGCAGACTTATTCTTGGATATGCATACCCAGCCTATGATTGCTACAAGACAGTGGAGCTGAACAGACCTGAGGTTGAGCAGTTGCGGTTCTGGTGTCAGTACTGGTTTGTATTGGACACCCCCTTTACTTTAGACTATCATTCTTGGATTTAATTCTCTACTTGATCACATGCTCAGTGATGATTTTACAGGATTTTACTAGCAGTTCTAACTGTTTTTGAGAGAGTTGGGGATAATTTTGTATCATGGTAATGTGGCCATCTGTTATTGTGGTATTGTGGTTTTTTTGGTGGTTGCAGTTTGGAGGAAACTTTCATGCTTGCTGATGATGATTTTGTTATCATACAGGTTACCAATGTATAGTGAAGCAAAGCTGGCATTTATCGTGTATCTATGGTATCCCAAGACACAGGTATGAATTTCTTATCTCCTTTTAATTTCAAAATCGTATGGCTTTTTTAATGGAGAGCACTTTCAGGGCACTTCCTATGTGTATGAGTCATTCTTCAAGCCGTACATTGGCAAACATGAAGCTGAAATTGATCGCAATCTACTTGAGTTGAGGACTAGAGCTGGTGATATGGCAGTTCATTACTTCCAGAAGATCGCAGACTACAGTCACACAAGATTCTATGAAATCTTGCAATATATTGCTTCGCAATCAGAGGCTCAAAGATCTCGTCCTCAGGTACTTCAGAAAACTCTTGAAGTTGCTTGCCAGCCATAATCTCTCAGTTACTTCCATTTGCTGGTGGAAGTTAGAAGAATAGGTCTGCAGCATCGTCTCTCTCTTGGGCAGATCGGAACTAGTAATTTTCATGATTCATGATTGTATTTAAAATTTCAGAATCATGCATGCAGTAACATATGCATTCAGCAAATTTGACATACCTATGAGGTTATGACCTATCGGTTCTATATTCCTTTCATCCCTGCATTTTTCACATCCCATGTTTACCATTAGGTATTTAGGTTCATACTCGTGTTGCTGTTAATGAGATGCACAATCATTTTCATAAGTAAGACTTAGCTTAATCGTGGTATAGATGCACTACCAAGCCTTTCTATGGAAAGGTCTGACATATGCATTTCAGTGCATTTTTTCTTCTTAGTGCTTGAAGAATTTGGGTTACTATATGATATATGAATTTGATTCTGATCCTGTGGGATATTTACTGAACTAACAATGAAAATCCAACTTAAAAATAATATCGCGAGGTTCCAGAAAGATAGTTAACCTAGTGCCATTTCAGTGGATTATTCACTATTTCTCTATCAGTGGTACCTTTTTTGAGAACTTATGTGTAGCTGTTTGAAAGGCTGTGTTTGACTGCTTGTTGTTGAGAACTTCATGCCAACTGGATGTATGTCCGGCTACGTGATCACCATCTAGCGACTTACATTTTTCTTGTTTGTTTCATCAATGGGTCTGTTAGGGGGAACCAATAGTTTTAAACACAGTAGCTTATTTTTTAAATCTAAATTAAGCATTATTCTTAGATGTATTAGTAATATCTGTTGTTAGCTGGTGTCCTTTATTTCTCTGGATTATTTCTGAGCTTAGGAGCTTGAGTTAATTTGACCATGCTGAATCAATTTCTTAATATGGTAGTTTTACTAGTTCTTGTTGTGAGGTGCTGGAAAGTTTCTAAAATTGCTTCAGCAAGAGAAGCACAACCAAGTGGATCTGATTCATTTAGGTCGTGTGTTATTGTGGTTATCTTTTGCCAAGCTCCCTTAGCAGTGACTCCTAACTAGGGAAGTTATTTTGCGCCCTAATTCCATCTTTGTTTCAAACATGACCCTTTATTTTATTATCTTAACTTGGTTAATCATGGTGCTGATTGTACCCTCCATATAACCTGGGTCCACGAACCAATTGTTTTTTGGGTCTCTAGGAATAGGATGTGGAACCTTGCTGATGTCGAAATTGACCTATTATATGTTTATTAGGAGTAAATGTATAGGCGCTTCATAGTTCTGAAGTTGCTAGTTTTTGTGTTCTAACCTTTCTTGTCTTGTTATTTTACCATATTTATAATTTTTTTTGACTGTTTCATATAAACTATTCATTTTGTTACATGGAAATTACCGTGTATAGTTTGGCAATGCAAAAATTTATGGTCATTTTCTGGCAGGGTTCAAGTTGAACATCTCCAATTTATTTTTGCTTCTAGTAAAGTTTGATTCATGCACATTTTTTCTCATGTTAAATTATTACTACCACCATCACACTCATTATGATGTTACACTACTCGTCATAGTACTAATGTATGTTCAGTTTACTGACAAAGTAGGCTATCTGGGCACAGTTTACTGACAAAGTAGGTTAAATTAAAACTACCACCATCACACTCATTTTCAGTTTACTAATGTATGTCTAGTAAAGTTGTTGACATGATGCATGATTGAGTTGTTATCTGAGCACGTAGAGGTGTAATATCCGCTTCATGTTTCTCAGTTGTATGTTCAGATGATTGTTTTTGAACTAGATATTTATTACTTATTTACTACCGCATGATGCCTGCATCAGCTTATATCTGTGTAGAGCTCCGACCTGACTCTCAACGTCTCTGTTTCTGCAGGCACAGCAACACCAGCAGCGCCCACCACCTCCACGGACTCGGCAGGTGAACCCTGCACCGCCGCCTGTTCCTTCACCGTCAGCGCCTCCGCTGCCGCCACAGCCTCCGCCGCCAAGGAACCAAGCTCAAGCTGACAAGGCCCCAATTCCGGTCGCCCCTCCAGGCGCCGCCGTGCCTCCTGCACAGCCACAGCCACAGCCACCTCAAGCAGGCGCTGAAGCCGTCACAACGGAGAGCACCGAGGCGACGCAGGCGACCAATCCACCGGCGACGACGGCGAGCAACACGCATCAAGCGCCGGTAATACCCGACGAGGAGACGCTCATCCAGGAGGCGATCCGGATGACACGGAGCCGGCTCAGGAGGCGCATGGGTGGAGCTTGAACTGGACCGCCGCCGATGTACGTAAAGCTCCCACGCCACGGGATCATTTCTCGTCATACGTTTCGCTCTCGACGCAGGGTGTTGCACACTGCACTGCATGCACATTCTGAAATATGAATCCTGTGTAAAGAAAAAAAAAACAATCTGGAGCCTGTTGGTTTCGTTTCGCGGTTTCGCAATTGTGTATAGATCCCACCAGGTCACCAGGAAGTAGAACAGTAGATGGATGGACATTGTGATGGCACGAGAAGATCAGTAACCGAGTACATTGGTAAAGAAAGAAAGATACTTGGTTGGTAGATGATATGTGAATGTGAGCAACTTAGGACAATTGTCCCTCATCTCCTTGCCATGTGACAATTGTCCTTTCCTCCTTGCCAACGATCAGATACAAGCTGATTCTTTTCTTTTCTATCCCTCTCAAGATACTCACTCTCAACCTTGGATTCGGCCTGAAAAATTTGAGGATATATTGCCAAAGCTGAAGTCACATCTTTGTCACACACGAGAATCTCATGGTAATGCAAGAACTTCATTGTCTGCTTAGGAAATCAAAGGTTGCTGTTTCATCCCTGCCATCCATTTGACAGCAACAGTGAGATTATTCAGCCTCATCTAATAGAGAATTATTTGACATAGGTACTAAGGGGCACTAAAATTTTTTATGTAAATTTGGTATCTTCCTATACCGAAGGTACCAAATTTTACACTTAAAAAAATATGATACCTTCATATATCTCCTCATAAACTATAAATCACTCCATATCTAAATAAAAGAAACTTCAACCTCGTTTTATATTTCGTTTGTGAACTTGTGATGGCACCCAAAAAAAGGGGGAAAAAATGTCAGGCAAGAAGCCAACGAAACTTCGACCTCGTTTTATATTTCAGAACTAACTTCGACCTCGTCGATAGACGATGCTTCCTATGTGAAGATCAGCTACAGGTTTACTTTTGTCATTCTCGAAAGTGTCGCTCTAGTTGAAATTTTCGCCAAAGCACTGAGACCAGAAGCCAACCTGGATCAGGTCCCCGCTAGCTGTTGATGGCAACCTGGTTGGCTGCTTCCTACAACCTTATGTTCCATTCCGTTGTGCCTGATATTTAGACATATAGTAGTATCATTTGTTAGAAATAGTACCACTTCTATAGTAAACGTATCAAACCTTGGATTCCTTAAATCATTAATAATATATTTGTGATGAAAAACACTCCCTTTTGTTTATATTTTAAATTAATTTTATAAATATATAATTATAAAAAATAATAATGAGACATGCGCATTGTGTAGATGTTCGAAATGACAGAGAAAATAACGAAGCCATTATAGTCGTCAAGCTTATTTTCCCCACATAACTAAAACGTGGTTGCAAATGTGGGTTCCATATTACTACCTCCGTCCCAAAATAAGTGTAGTTTTGCACTATTCACGTTCAACGTTTGACCGTCCGTCTTATTTGAAAAATTTGTGAAAAAATTAAAAACATTTAGTCACACATAAAGTACTATTCATGTTTTATCATCTAATAGCAATAAAAATACTAATCATAAAAAATTTTCAAATAAAACGGACGGTCAAACGTTGAACATGAATAGTGCAGTTTGAAAAACGTGCTAACGAAAACGAGATAGTTAAAGTTTGGAGTTGAAGAATATAACATGGCCTTAGTACGAACTTATTGTTCCTTCCTCCGATGATCTTCGACCTGAAGATGGGCCGGGAATGTAGTCAAAATTGTACATCTTACCCCTTTCCGTATTCTCGTTTTATAAATAGGCCCTCTAGAAAATTTATTTTAAAATAGACCTTAACTCAACGGCATTAGCAATGGACCGAAGTATGACACATCGGTGTTACAAACTTTGGCGTTGAGAATTGAGATCCTCGCTAAACTAGCACAAACTCTATGTCGAATTGTCAACAGGTGGTTGCCGCCAAAAACATTGGCGCAAACATTATACATAATTTAAGAAATTAGCTTACATTTAGCCAGAAACCAACGAGTGAATGGTAATTTAGTAATCTGTTGATTACGTTTACATAATATTTACATCATTACTTAAGGGCATATTTGTTGGTTAATCTATCAGTTTACGTCAAGCTCAGACCAGCTCAGTAAGGTTCTTGTATTTTGATGTCAAGGCTGATGCTGGGTTTATTTTTAGAACAAATTTTTAGTCGGTCTATTTGTAGAACAAGAACATAAGTAGGACTAAGATGTAAAAATTCCGGGGTCTCGTCAATCTGTGATAGTGATAAATCTGTCTTAAATAGTAATAAGGACAATAGTTCATAAATCTAAAAAGAGTCCTGCTATACGTACGACTATATCATCCGACCCGCATCCGACCATGGCTCATCTACCAATCGTGCGTCTAATTTTTCTCCATGCAAGCTAGTTTCTGTCCATGTGGGACCAGGCAAGTAACAACTAGAGAACTAGTCGGATAAGAGTTGTACACACCGGTCGTATGTATAGCCATTTCCATCTAAAAAAGGTAGTACAGCGACAACTCCCCCTGCAGCGTGAAAAACAACAGGTTTATGGTTCTATACGTACTATTAATAAACGTGTATGCGCGTGTGAAATTCGGCATAAATACATTTTGTTCCAGAGGAATTTGGTTCAGATATAAAAGGTACACGCATGGTCAACCTCACGAAACGGAACACTGTTGACTGACCAGTATGTACAGTGCGCTCCATGTTTAACATGCACATGACCATCTTGACCAAAACTAGCCCTAGATACTACAAACCCATGATTGATCTTAATTAACGGCAATTATTCTCTGCCCTGATTTTAGTATTTTACCATTAACGCTTAAACGAAATGTTGCGAACTGCAAGTCGTCCTGGAGCATCTCCAAGACATCTCTTAAACCTTGCTCTCCATTTACGGCCCCATCATTTGACTTAGTCACGGATCGGAATAAACTAAACGATATATTTGCAAACGAAAAATAATTTATGAATAAATTTTTATATACATGTTCTTAGTGATTTAAAAGTAAATGCTAAAAAAATAAACTTCAATAAAAAACTCTAAAATCAACTCCAAATTTAAAGTTGAAAATTTCAATTTTGGCTAATGAGTATAAGCATATCATCTGTTACCTATTTGATAGGCTAGCTAGTAAAAGATTCATCTCTATATTTTTCGTGTGCTCCAACATGCAATAGCCTCTCCAAACTACACTCTTCAATTTTTGTGGGATCCATATTTCAGTCTATGGGTGTGTTTAGTTCACAGTAAAATTGAAAGTTTGGTTGAAATTGAAACGATGTGATGAAAAAGTTAGAAGTTTATGTGTGTAGGAATGTTTTGAAGTGACGAAAAAGTTGAAAGTTTAAAGGAAAAGTTTAGAACTAAACAAGGCCTATATCTCATTTTTCCTTCCCTTCAGCACAAATGAGTGATTTGGCCAGCTATTATTCTGGCTTGCTAGATTTGGCCAGCAAAGGAGTGATTTTGCTAGCGGC
Source organism: Oryza longistaminata (assembly GCA_009805545.1). Lineage (NCBI taxonomy): Eukaryota > Viridiplantae > Streptophyta > Magnoliopsida > Poales > Poaceae > Oryza > Oryza longistaminata. The sequence goes on from CM020179.1 coordinate 1,289,310, forward strand.
CGGGATGGCTCGGTCAACCAAATATAGCAAGGCTGCGTTTAGTTCCATCCAAAGTTTGGATTTTGGTTGAAATTGAAGATGATGTGACTGAAAAGTTATATGTGTATGACAGGTTGATGTGATGGAATTTTGCAAACTTTGAATCCAAAGTTTAGATCAAAACACACCCCAAGTCTCTTGGTTTGTTTTTTTCTCGGGGTTTGTCTAATTTTGACGTGACGAGTGATCCACCTTTCTTGGAGATGCTCAAATTTTTAGTTGGTGTGCCAATTTTTTTTAAGTATACGGACACACATTTGAAGTATTAAATGTAAACTAATAACAAAACAAATTACATATTTCGCCTGTAAACTGCGAGATGAATTTATTAAACCTAATTAATCTGTCATTAGCAAATGTTTGCTGTAGCATCACATTGTCAAATCATGGCGTAATTAGACTCAAAAGATTCGTCTCGCAATTTACATGCAAACTGTACAATTGGTTTTTTTTTCGTCCACATTTAATGCTCCATGCATGTGTCCAAACATTTGATGTGATGGGAAAGTTGGAAGTTTAATGAAAAAAAATTGAATCTAAACACGGCCATAGTAATGCAGCTTTCGATATTTAGAGTGTGTTCGGAGCTCTTTGTTCCCAACTCCTCTTTTCGTTTTCCGCGCGCACGTTTTTCAAACTGCTAAATGGTGCGTTTTTTATAAAAAGTTTCTATACGAAAGTTGCTTAAAAAATAATTTTGATTCATTTTTGAAAAAATTAGCAAAAACTTAATTAATCATACACCAATGGATTGCTTTCGTTTTCCATGCACACAACTTGGTTAGGAACACAGGATTCCAAACGCAGCCGGCTGCTTGACGAAGATGACCATGTGAACGCAGTGGAGTAGTGTGTGGTGGAGGGACAGGAGGGTGCAACATTGTGACATGTATGCGTAAGTGGTAGTAAGGTGGCGTATTTGGATTCCCCGTCAATCGGATGCTTGATACTAATATGGAGTATTAAATATAGACTACTTACAAAACTAATTGCAAAAATAAGAGCTAATTCGCGAGACAAAATTTTAAACCTAATTAATTCATAATTAGCGCATGTTTACCGTAGCATCACATATGTTAATCATGGATTAATTAAGCTTAATAGATTCGTCTCGCGAATTAGTCCAGGGTTATGGAATGAGTTTTATCATTAGTCTACGTTTAATACTTCTAATTAGTGTTTCAATATATGATGTGCCCTGGATCTAAAGAGAGTCTAAATCTCTCCATTTAGGTTGGACATTGACTGAATAGCTGAGGTCATCGTTGACTCTGCTTTGGTTCAATTAAACAAACTAATGTTGTATTTAGGGGGGAAATTATACCAAAATTTTAAAATTATAACAAGAACTCTTGCATTTGATTTAGTTAATGAAATTAAATAAGTTTATAATATTATAATAATAGTACTTTTTATTCAATTCTATGCATAGTATTTGTTTTGTTTTCAAAATAAGTGTTTGAGAAATAATTGATGATCGGAGTTTTAAATCATAAAATATTATTTTTTTGACCGGAAGAAGTACTATACAAAACCAACACTGTCAGCCATGTGTGGAATAGCAACAGGCTTAACACAAGACCGATAGATGGGTCAGCGGATGCAGCAACAAATCGGCAAAAAATGGTTTCTTATCTCCAGGGGCATCCCTTCGATTTCGCTAATTACAACGGGAAATTCTAAAAGAAAAACTGAAATGATAGTAGAAATCACGTGGTTTACTGATCATTGGACAGTGGGTGATGGCACTGGCCTTGTTCATTCCATAGAAGGTGACACTGACCGGCCAGCACCTGCACTGCGAGCATTTTCACGAGTTCATGTACCCTTTTATTCATAAAAATAAACATTCTAAGTACTTCAAATTTATTACAAATACTAAAATATCATAGTACTATTCGTCTTATAAATTACTTCTTATTTAAATTTTGTTCTTATAAATTACTTCTTATTTAAATTTCGTTTATCCTACTATCGAAACAAGAATTCGGCAATAATAAAAGGGGTAGCGCACGAGACCTAAAAGTGGATGGATGCGGAGACAAGGATTTAGACAGGTTTAGGCCCTCTCGATGAGAGGTAATACCCTACTTCTGTTTGGGGATTTGAATCCACCGGATGTATTATAGATCTGACGATCTAGTTGTGAATCATGCCCCTTAGAGGGCCTCCTGCCCACCTTATATAGGATGAGGGGCAGGATTATAAGATAGAAACCTTAACCAATACAGTATCAGTTTTCTAAATCTATTTTACAATATTATCAAACCAGAACTTTAGGCCGTTCCATAATATACAAGGAAACGTAATACCCAAGTCATGATCCGTTACATATTTCATATATATAAGTTATCCCCTATAACCAATCGGATAACCATACCGTGTGGGAATGGGGTACCCATAATCTCACACCTCATCAACCCGTCCTCCCATCCCCTATACATTTCTCATTAAATGAGGAGCGTCAAAGTTCTATCTTCTTGATCTTAATATCTACTTAAATAAGCTAGAAATGCTTATATTTGTGGATGAAAGAGGATATATCATATTATGGGGATGTTTGGTTATTAATGAGATTGGTTGATAATATGATATTGAATCTTATTGAGGTAAGGTAGAAGAAGACATGAACTGATTTTATGTTTTATTGATTTACTATGCGATGACTTTATTAAAAAAGATCATGCTCACAATATCTTTTTCACTTAGGACTAGGTATCCATATTATCACCACTAGTATTATAGAAGTGTTTGGTTCATAGCCACATTTTACCAAATGTTTAGCAAAGTTCAATCAATCTGGTCTAACGTTTAGTTTTTTATATCGCACTTTTGTGGCATGCTACAAAATCCTTCCTAAAGTTTGTGTAATTCAATAAGGATTTCCTAGCCACACAAATTATGGTAAAGCAACACCTCAGTTCAAAACATTTAGCAAAGTGAAACATGCAGCCAAACAACCCAACCCAATAAGACAATGACGCGCACAACATACAGTTCATATGAGAAAGCCATTTTACCAAATAGTGATGATTTTTTAATGAAAAATTGACAATACCAAAATATGACGTCATACAATACCAAAATATGACGTCATACAATAATATCACATATATAAGTTTTTCAATATGTAGATTGAGTTTTGAGTTAAAATTTTCTTTTGGAATGATAGATGAGAGGAGAGATACTCAATATTCATCAAAATATTTAAATATTTTTAATAATTAATTTCTTCGGGAGTTTATAACTAATTAAACCACCTGATCAGCACAGTCAGCAACTCAGAATTATTCAAGCGCTTGTGGGTCCCACACACACTTGCCATCTTCCTATAAATGAAGTGGCCATGCATTCCACTTTTTCCATCCCATCTAAACTCGGAAGCTTGAGCTTGATGCCACACATCAAAGCTTAGAAGAGATAGCTAATTACTCTACGCTAATTAATCCAGCAGCTTAGCTTAGCATAGCTTATTGTCTATGGTTTGCCACGTCTTCTCGTCCTTCTCCTCCTCCCTAATTCGTGTGCTGGAGGCGCCGCTGCTCCTTCCAGCTGCTTCGGCTTCTTCTTCTTCTTCTTCTCCGGCGAGCCGGAGCAGCGGCGGCCGCCGCCGCGCAGCCCACCTCCGCCCTTCGCCGGCGATCTATCCCGGCCGCCAAGAACTCGCCTCTCACTCATCCATGCTACCCACCGACTTCGACATCCAGGTAAGCTACGTACCCTAATTAAACAATTATTTAGGTAGCTACTTTCTCTATTTTGTATTATAGTCATTTTGTTTTTTCCAATCAGAATGTCAAATATGTTTTTATAGTACTCCCTTCGTAGCAAGAGTTAGACATATTTTATATTTGAGTTCTTTTGCAAATAAGTTGTTACTATTTGTAGTCTCTATGCATGCAAGACTTAAATGGGGAGGTAAATTTAAATGTTTGATCAGATCATTCGATGAGTCATCTTAATACTCATTGCATTTGTTGCATGCGTGTGCATACAATTCTTGATCTTTGTTACAGATAGAATAAGTTAATTTTTCCTTGGTCGTGGTGCTAAAAGTAATATGTATAATTTTTGTGAAAGAAGGGAGCCAATATGTTTGTTTTATATTAAAAATGATATTAAAGGTTTAACTTAAAAAAAGTCAAAACGAACATGTTATCTAATAGTGAAAATTAGGTAGCTAATAATGAACACCATGCATGATACTACGTACCAATCAATATTTGATTAATTGCTAATCTAGCTCGTGTTTAATTGATCTGCAGGTGTTGATTGAGCGGCACGAAGCCCTGACGGACGACGTGCAGGAGATGCTGCAGCATCAACGCCGGCGACACCAGAAGACGGCGAGCGGCGGCCGGGAGCGGATGGCCACCGTCGACCACCTCAGGCGCCTCTGCATCGACCACTACTTCCAAGACGAGGTCGACGACGCCATGGACGCCTGCCTGCTCGAGGAGCTCGCCCATGGCGGCGACCTGCTCGACGCCACCCTCGCCTTCCGCCTCATGAGAGAAGCTGGCCACCATGTCTCTGCAGGTGAGATGATCACTCTTTTTTTCACGAACACGCAAAAGAATTGCACGTCAATACATACACAACGCAATCAGCCAGACCGGCTTATCTCAGTGGAAGGGAGAAAAAACAAAATAAAAAGATGAAGCTTAAAAAACTACAGCGGCTAAACACAAAACTCTAAGCAGCTGAAAGGGGCCGAGCCACGCTACACTCCTAACAAATCCCAAAAACGACAACACCAGCTAAAGAACACAGATGGCCCTCCGAGGGTGTGAGATGATCACACACTAATGATCATATATCATATGTTACAGATTAATCAATCAACTAACCATGATTAATTGTCAATTGCAGATGAGGTTCTTGGAAGATTCACAGATGATAATGGCGAATTCAGGCTCGATTACAGAAAGGACATCAGAGGGTTACTCAGCCTGCAAGACATATCACACATGAACATTGGACAAGAAGCCTCACTCTGCAAGGCAAAGGAGTTCTCAACCAGGAACCTTGAATCTGCCATCAACTACCTCGAGCCAAATCTTGCAAGATATGTGAGGCAGTCGCTGGATCATCCCTACCATGTCAGCCTGAATCAGTACAAGGCCAGGCACCATCTCAGCTACCTCCAGACCTTGCCTATCCGTTGCACTGCCATGGAGGAGCTCGCACTTGCAGACTTCCAGCTCAACAAGCTACTCCATCAGATGGAGATGCAGGAGATCAAAAGGTACATATTACAGTACATACATTATTGAATCATTGATATACATACTAGCTAGCTAGCTACTCCTCCGTCCCAAAATATAAGAACATAGGATTAGATGTGATATTTTCCAATACTATGAATATAGACAAACATCATGTCCAGATTTGTAGTGCTATAAAATATCTCATCCAGTACTTGTTATAATTTAATTTTTGTTGTAACAAAACAACAATGATTCTTACTCAGTTGAAACACACTTGTATCAAACAATAGTACGATTCATAGAATCATAGAAACTTATTATCTCCGTTCTAGAATGTAAAAGGCTTTAGTGTTTAACACGGTTATCAAGAAAGTAGGTAGAATTAGGTGGTGTTTGAATCTCTTGAAGACGAAGATGAAGATAAAGATTAAGTGTTTCATGCAAAACGAGGTGACAATAACGTGTGATTAATTGAGTTTTAAATATTACAAAATTGAAAGATGGATTGATCTGATTTTTTAGAACAACTTTCATATAAAAAGTTTTCGTACGAAACGCACCGTTTAGTAGTATGAAAAGCGTGCCAATTTATCCAAAAGTTTATCTACTTTTTTAGTGGATTCGAAAGGTACCTTAAATGGAGAGATGTTGTGATTAGGGTTGTGAACCTATAATTTGTTGGAAAAAGAATGTCAATGGAGAAATTATAATATTTTGGGATAGATTCTTAGTTGTAGAAAGGAGGGAATACATGCATAGTCATAGCTACTTGCTATAGTTTAATTTCCTGTATTAATTGAACAACCGTGTTTCTTCTTAATTAGTTAGTTGAAACACACTTGTATCAAACAACTGTAAGAATATTCATAAGTAGGAGTAGTACCTTGCTCTTCCATGCATAGCTACTTGCTGTAATTAATTTCCTGTATTAATTGAACAACCGTGTTTCTTCTTAATTAGTTGAAACGTGCACGCTTGTATATATCAAACAACTGTAAGATTCATAGTACCTTACTCCTAGCTACTTGCTGAGTAATTTCCTGTATTGACTGAACAACAGTGTTTCTTCTTAATTACTTTATTCATTTTATAATATAAAAGATTTTAGATAGATGTAACATATACTAGTACAATAATGAATCTAAACAGACTGACACATCCTAGTACCAGATTCATTATACTAGTATGTGTCCCATCCACCTAAAATCTTTTATATTATGGGACGGAGAGAGTATCAAACAACAATGTGATTCGTAGTAACTTACATGCATGCCAACTACTTGCTGTATTAATTGAAACAACAGTGATTCTTCCTAATTAGTTGAGCAGTTGTATCAAACAGCAGTGGTTCATAGTTAATTTGCTGGATTAAACTTTGACTATTAGTGTCTGAAAATGATAATATGAACTATGCATGCAGATGGTGGATGGACCTGGGATTGGCTCAAGAAATACCAGTTGCCAGGGACCAGGTTCAGAAATGGTTTGTGTGGATGATGACAGCCATCCAGGGTGCCTCCTTGTCAAGATGCAGAATTGAACTCACAAAGATCGTCTCCTTTGTCTATATTGTGGATGATATTTTTGATCTGGTTGGCACACGTGAGGAGCTCTCCTGCTTCACTCAGGCAATCAGAATGTAAGTCTCAGCTTAAGATAGATAATTAACATCAGTCTTCAACATACATTTGATTTTCCCTATTCTCTTTTTTCTTATTCACTGGATTATTTGCTCTACACATAGAGATATGATTTTTCAAAAACTTCTTGTCTAGCTATTGTATTTCTTAGACTACTTATTACTACTATAAGCCATTTGTTACATTTATAATATTTAATATTTAATGTGTCCCTATAATCAAGTAGATATATACCATCAACTTTCATTCGCGAATAATCTATTTAGAACAGAGCCTTAATTTAAATTGTTATTATGATTATAAGTAACAATTAATAATGATTTTTTTACAGGTGGGACCTTGCAGCTGCTGATTCCTTACCTAGCTGCATGAGATCATGCTTCAGGGCTCTACACACAGTTACAAATGACATCGCAGATATGGTCGAGAGAGAACATGGAGTAAACCCTATCAATCATCTGAAGAAAGCTGTAAGTAATTTTTCGTTTGTGTTAGAACATTTTTTTAACAAAATCTCATTCACAACGAATTTGCAGCAAGACTGACCATGCATATGCAATGCAATTGACTGAACTTTCTTTCTACCATGTGTATCTTGTGCAGTGGGCAATGCTGTTTGATGGATTCATGACAGAGACAAAATGGTTGTCTGCTGGCCAGGTTCCTGACTCAGAGGAATATCTAAGAAATGGAGCTGTCACATCAGGAGTGCCACTTGTATTTGTACACCTGCTGTTCATGCTAGGGCATGATGTGAGCCAAAATGCAGCAGAGTTTGTTGATCACATCCCTCCTGTCATCTCCTGCCCAGCAAAAATCTTGAGACTCTGGGATGACCTGGGCAGTGCCAAGGTCAATACCTTTTTCTCACCATGTCAAACATGCTACTCCCTTCTTTTTTTTTAAATATAGACAACATCGTTGTCTTTTGTACATATATCGTCTGACCATTAATCTTCTGTATTTGGTTTATACTTTAGGTATGGCTTACTCTTTTTTTTTTTTTGCATATTTACATAATTGTCTTTCTAATAAAATGAATAGTCAAACTATGTTAAAGGTCAACGACGTCATCTATATTAAAAACCGGAGGAAGTAATCACTATACACATAGCAAATTAATCTTATTCTTATTTGAATTCTTATTCTCATGTTTTAAATCAGCGCCCACACACACATCAAAGCAATATGGTATCTTTGATATATTCCCTAAGGATTGTAACATATATATTTTTTTAAAAAAATGTTTAAAGTTGTATGGGAGATTGATCTTTGCTGGGACAATCGTGAACTGAAAATGTATGAAATATGTGAAATAAAAATTGTAGGACGAGGCACAGGAAGGATTGGACGGATCGTACAAGGAGCTATACCTCAAGGAGAACCCGGGGCTCGACGCCGGCGAGGCGGAGGAGCACGTGCGGCGGCTGATCGCCGGCGAGTGGGAGGAGCTCAACCGGGAGTGCTTCTCGTCCAGCTCCAGGAGGTCGTCGCCGGCGGCGACGACCTTCCCCGCCGGCTTCACGCAGGCGGCGCTCAACGCCGCCAGGATGGTCGGCGTCATGTACGGCTACGACGGCGAGCGGCGGCTCCCCGTCCTCGACGACTACGTCAGGATGCTGCTCTTCTGAATTCGATCGATTGATTCGACCTGAATTTAAATTTCATCCATGTTAATTTGATGCACCTCATCGTCGTCCATGCATGGCGTGTAGAGATTAATTGTGGATTAGGTCTTTGTAAATAGGATTATAGTTAGATGAGTGAGGGAGATAGTACTGGTCGATTTTGTACTATCTGGTAAATAAATATGATGAATTTTTACTCCCTCCGTTATACATGTTATAAAGGTATTTTAGGGTTTTTTTTCTAAGGTAAACTAATTTCAAATTGAATGAGTTTGGCATTTAATCTATTGCCAAAGTTTCATTTTGGATCACTTATGTTTTTATTTGGACCATATAATTCTATATTAATTTTTTGAACTTTAGACCACTCCAAACCACTTTTTGTAAGCATATCAACTCTAGCACAGTAATAAATTAACTCCCCCTCACCATGCTCAAGCCATAATTTTGTCGGCAGAGTGACTACACATGGCTAGAGAAAAACTTAGGATGATCCAAAATAAAATGAAATGGTTAGTTAAAGGATGGTTCAAACCTTAACAATGAAATGTGGCCAAAAATGCAATTAACTCTCTTTACATTTCATTTCACAGAAAATAATGTAGCATTATTTTTTACACAAAATAAATATATATTTAATGGTGGATTTAATAAACCTAATTTGATAATAAAGAAATGTAGATGGTGCTATGTTTTTTCATAGCTTTGATCGAACTTGAGAAAAGTTTGAAGTTAAAAATTAAAACAAACCTTTTCACGTCCTGCAGTATGGAACATAGAGACGTGCAATTTTTTTTTTCTAAAAATTATGGACGTGTATTTGGATAATGGATACGAAAAAAAAAATCATCAAGAACTTTTGCACTCATACGAGCGTATAAGTAACTTGGAGTCGAAAGAAAAAAAAAGTGAAAATTGAAAATAAAAACATCAATATGAGGATGACAAGTGGGGCCCACGGGGGAGGGGGGTCCTACATGTCATACTGGTCACGGGCCTTTTGCTGCCAAGCTGTCAATCCCAAATTCACCTCTCGCCGTCACGCGAATTCCGGCGGCGACCCACCTCGCCGGCGGCCGGCTACCCCGCCACGCACCACCGCCGGATATTCTCTAATTATAGATTAATTAGGCTTAAAAAACTTGTCTCGCAAATTAGCTTTCATTTATATAATTAGTTTTGTAAGTAGTCTATATTTAATATTCTAAATTAGTGTCTAAATACAAAGACTAAAGTTAAGTCCGTGTATCTAAACACCACCTAAGGGAATAATGAAAGTAACCGTTCTCGCGGAGCCGGGATGAGAATTCGTAGCGAGTTCGCAGGAGAGTACACAAACTCGTGACATGTTCATGACATCATCAGGACTTTGTGCGGTCTGTGTCCGAATTCTTAGCGAGTTCATATGGAGGGTGCGCGAACTCATGATGTCATCGCGAGTTCGAGCGGTGAGTGTGCAATTTCATATGGACAAATGCGAACTTGTATCTCTGTACGTGTAGCGAACTAGCGTCGTTGTATAGCGATTAATTGATTAACAGAACTAGTAATTAATTGACCAAGCGTTATTTCTTTAATTAGCATCATTAATAAGTAATTAACAATAATCATGATAATTAGCTGTGTCATTAGCCCTAAGCTGGCCATTTCGCTGGGCAATCTAGCAGCCGGTCGCAGCGAGTGCTGGTGGTATATTTTTGTCACTTCCCTTTAAACATATATATTCCTGTAAAAACTGTGGGAAAAAGTATATTTTCGAATTTATTTTTTCCATGAAGAAGAGAGCTCACATTTCGCCTACTCAACGCATAAAGATTGAATGGTCTTTCTAAAGTGGCCCATGATGTATGATCTTTTAAGGATAAAGATTATCCACATGTAGAAACAATAGTTTAGCAATATAAAGGGGTAGCGCACGAGATCTAAAAGCGGATGGTTACGGAGCCAAAGGATTTAGACAGATTCAGTCCCTCTCAATGAGAGGTAATACCCTACTCCTGTTTGGTGATTTGAATCCACCGGGTATATTATAGATCTGATGATCTAGTTGTGAATCATGCCCCTTAGAGGGCCTCCTGCCCACCTTATATAGGATGAGGGGCAGGATTATAAGATAGAAACCTTAACCAATACAGTATCAGTTTTCTAAATCTATTTTACAATATTATCAAACCAGAACTTTAGGCCGTTCCATAATATACAAGGAAACGTAATACCCAAGTCATGATCCGTTACATATTTCATATATATAAGTTATCCCCTATAACCAATCGGATAACCATACCGTGTGGGAATGGGGTACCCATAATCTCACACCTCATCAACCCGTCCTCCCATCCCCTATACATTTCTCATTAAATGAGGAGCGTCAAAGTTCTATCTTCTTGATCTTAATATCTACTTAAATAAGCTAGAAATGCTTATATTTGTGGATGAAAGAGGATATATCATATTATGGGGATGTTTGGTTATTAATGAGATTGGTTGACAATATGATATTGAATCTTATTGAGGTAAGGTAGAAGAAGACATGAACTGATTTTATGTTTTATTGATTTATTATGCGATGACTTTATTAAAAAAGATCATGCTCACAATATCCATATTATCACCACTAGTATTATAGGAGTGTTTGGTTCATAGCCACATTTTACCAAATGTTTAGCAAAGTTCAATCAATCTGGTCTAACGTTTAGTTTTTTATATCGCACTTTTGTGGCATGCTACAAAATCCTTCCTAAAGTTTGTGTAATTCAATAAGGATTTCCCAGCCACACAAATTATGGTAAAGCAACACCTCAGTTCAAAACATTTAGCAAAGTGAAACATGCAGCCAAACAACCCAACCCAATAAGACAATGACGCGCACAACATACAGTTCATATGAGAAAACCATTTTACCAAATAGTGATGATTTTTTAATGAAAAATTGACAATACCAAAATATGACGTCATACAATACCAAAATATGACGTCATACAATAATATCACATATATAAGTTTTTCAATATGTAGATTGAGTTTTGAGTTAAAATTTTCTTTTGGAATGATAGATGAGAGGAGAGATACTCAATATTCATCAAAATATTTAAATATTTTTAATAATTAATTTCTTCGGGAGTTTATAACTAATTAAACCACCTGATCAGCACAGTCAGCAACTCAGAATTATTCAAGCGCTTGTGGGTCCCACACACACTTGCCATCTTCCTATAAATGAAGTGGCCATGCATTCCACTTTTTCCATCCCATCTAAACTCGGAAGCTTGAGCTTGATGCCACACATCAAAGCTTAGAAGAGATAGCTAATTACTCTACGCTAATTAATCCAGCAGCTTAGCTTAGCATAGCTTATTGTCTATGGTTTGCCACGTCTTCTCGTCCTTCTCCTCCTCCCTAATTCGTGTGCTGGAGGCGCCGCTGCTCCTTCCAGCTGCTTCGGCTTCTTCTTCTTCTTCTTCTCCGGCGAGCCGGAGCAGCGGCCGCCGCCGCCGCGCAGCCCACGTCCGCCCTTCGCCGGCGATCTATCCCGGCCGCCAAGAACTCGCCTCTCACTCATCCATGCTACCCACCGACTTCGACATCCAGGTAAGCTACGTACCCTAATTAAACAATTATTATTTAGGTAGCTACTTTCTCTATTTTGTATTATAGTCATTTTGTTTTTTCCAATCAGAATGTCAAATATGTTTTTATAGTACTCCCTTCGTAGCAAGAGTTAGACATATTTTATATTTGAGTTCTTTTGCAAATAAGTTGTTACTATTTGTAGTCTCTATGCATGCAAGACTTAAATGGGGAGGTAAATTTAAATGTTTGATCAGATCATTCGATGAGTCATCTTAATACTCATTGCATTTGTTGCATGCGTGTGCATACAATTCTTGATCTTTGTTACAGATAGAATAAGTTAATTTTTCCTTGGTCGTGGTGCTAAAAGTAATATGTATAATTTTTGTGAAAGAAGGGAGCCAATATGTTTGTTTTATATTAAAAATGATATTAAAGGTTTAACTTAAAAAAAGTCAAAACGAACATGTTATCTAATAGTGAAAATTAGGTAGCTAATAATGAACACCATGCATGATACTACGTACCAATCAATATTTGATTAATTGCTAATCTAGCTCGTGTTTAATTGATCTGCAGGTGTTGATTGAGCGGCACGAAGCCCTGACGGACGACGTGCAGGAGATGCTGCAGCATCAACGCCGGCGACACCAGAAGACGGCGAGCGGCGGCCGGGAGCGGATGGCCACCGTCGACCACCTCAGGCGCCTCTGCATCGACCACTACTTCCAAGACGAGGTCGACGACGCCATGGACGCCTGCCTGCTCGAGGAGCTCGCCCATGGCGGCGACCTGCTCGACGCCACCCTCGCCTTCCGCCTCATGAGAGAAGCTGGCCACCATGTCTCTGCAGGTGAGATGATCACTCTTTTTTTCACGAACACGCAAAAGAATTGCACGTCAATACATTAGAAGAAAAGAGTTATAGTTACACAATGCAATCAGCCAGACCGGCTTATGTCAGGAGAAGGGAGAAAAAACAAAATAAAAAGATGAAGCTTAAAAAACTACAGCGGCTATACACAAACTCCAAGCAGCTAAAAGGGGCCGAGCCACGCTACACTCCCAACAAGTCCCAAAAATAGCAACACCGGCTAAAGACCACATATGTCCTTCCGAGTGTGTGAGATGATCACTCACACACTTCACACACTAATGATCATATATCATATATTACAGATTAATCAATCAACTAACCATGATTGATTGTCAATTGCAGATGAGGTTCTTGTAAGATTCACAGATGACAATGGCGAATTCAGGCTCGATTACAGCAAGGACATCAGAGGGTTACTGAGCCTGCAAGACATATCACACATGAACATTGGACAAGAAGCCTCACTGTGCAAGGCAAAGGAGTTCTCAACCAGGAACCTTGAATCTGCCATCGACTACCTCGAGCCAAATCTTGCAAGATACGTGAGGCAGTCGCTGGATCATCCCTACCATGTCAGCCTGAATCAGTACAGGGCCAGACACCATCTCAGCTACCTCCAGACCTTGCCCATCAGGTGCACTGCCATGGAGGAGCTCGCACTTGCAGACTTCCAGCTCAACAAGCTGCTGCATCAGATGGAGATGCAGGAGATCAAAAGGTACGTGGTAGATACACTGAATAATTGATACACACTAGCAAGCTTAGCTACTTCATCCGTTTCATATTATAAATCGGTACTATTGAAAGTTGAAACACACTTGTATATACTATTCAAAGTACCTTACTCCTACATACATAGCACTTGCTGTAATTTAATTTAATTTCCTGTATTAACTGAACAACCGTGCTTCTTCTTAATTAATTAGTTAAAAGTTGAAACACGCTTGTATACTATTCAAAGTACCTTAATTACTCCTACATGCATAGTTACTTACTGTAATTAATTAGATGAAAGTTGAAACACGCTTGTATACTATTCAAAGTCACCTTACTCCTACACGTATAGCTACTTGCTGTAATTTAATTTCCTATATTAACTGAACAACCGTGTTTCTAATTAGTTGAAAGTTGAAACACACTTGTATACTTTTCAAAGTACCTTACTCCTACATGCATAGCCACTTGCTGTAATTTAATTTCCTGTATTAACTGAACAACCGTCTTTCTTCGTAATTAGTTGGAACATACTTGTATACGATTCAAAGTACCTTACCCCTACATGCATAGATACTTAATTTAATTTCATATATTAACTGAACAACAGTGTTTTTCTTCTTAATTAGTTGGAACATAGTTGAATCAATCAACAGTACGATTAATAGTAACTTACATGACAGCTACTTGCTATAATTTAATTTGCTATATATTGATTGAAACAACAGTGATTCTTCCTAATTAGTTGAGCAGTTGTATCAAACAACAGTGGTTCATAATTAATTTGCTGGATTAAACTTTGACTATTAATGTATGAAAATGATAATATGAACTATGCATGCAGATGGTGGATGGACCTGGGATTGGCTCAAGAAATACCAGTTGCCAGGGACCAGGTTCAGAAATGGTTTGTGTGGATGATGACAGCCATCCAGGGTGCCTCCTTGTCAAGATGCAGAATTGAACTCACAAAGATCGTCTCCTTTATCTATATTGTGGATGATATTTTTGATCTGGTTGGCACACATGAGGAGCTCTCCTGCTTTACTCAAGCTATCAGAATGTAAGTCTCAACTTAAGATAGATAATTAACATCAGTCTTCAACATACAATTGATTTTCCCCATTCTCTTTTTTCTTATTCACTGGATCATTTGCTCTACACATAGAGATGTGATTTTTCAAAAACTTCTTGTCTAGCTAATGTATTTCTTAGACTACTTATTACTACTATAAGCCATTTGTTACATTTATAATATTTAATATTTAATTTGTCCCTATAATCAAGTAGATATATACCATCAACTTTCATTCGCGAATAATCTATTTAGAACAGAGCCTTAATTTAAATTGTTATTATGAACAATTAATAATGATTCTTTTACAGGTGGGACCTTGCAGCTGCTGATTCCTTACCTAGCTGCATGAGATCATGCTTCAGGGCTCTACACACAGTTACAAATGACATCGCAGATATGGTCGAGAGAGAACATGGAGTAAACCCTATCAATCATCTGAAGAAAGCTGTAAGTAATTTTTCGTTTGTGTTAGAACATTTTTTTAACAAAATCTCATTCACAACGAATTTGCAGCAAGACTGACCATGCATATGCAATGCAATTGACTGAACTTTCTTTCTACCATGTGTATCTTGTGCAGTGGGCAATGCTGTTTGATGGATTCATGACAGAGACAAAATGGTTGTCTGCTGGCCAGGTTCCTGACTCAGAGGATTATCTAAGAAATGGAGCTGTCACATCAGGAGTGCCACTTGTATTTGTACACCTGCTGTTCATGCTAGGGCATGATGTGAGCCAAAATGCAGCAGAGTTTGTTGATCACATCCCTCCTGTCATCTCCTGCCCAGCAAAAATCTTGAGACTCTGGGATGACCTGGGCAGTGCCAAGGTCAATACCTTTTTCTCACCATGTCAAACATGCTACTCCCTTCTTTTTTTTTAAATATAGACAACATCGTTGTCTTTTGTACATATATCGTCTGACCATTAATCTTCTGTATTTGGTTTATACTTTAGGTATGGCTTACTCTTTTTTTTTTTTTGCATATTTACATAATTGTCTTTCTAATAAAATGAATAGTCAAACTATGTTAAAGGTCAACGACGTCATCTATATTAAAAACCGGAGGAAGTAATCACTATACACATAGCAAATTAATCTTATTCTTATTTAAACTCTTATTCTCATGTCTTAAATCAGCGCCTATACATGTCTCTGATATCTTCTCTAAGGATTGTAAAGATATATATATCTTTTTTTAAAAATAAAGTTGTATGGGAGATTGAGCTTCAATCGATGTCGGGACAATCGTGAACTGAAAATGTATGAAATATGTGAAATAAAAATTGTAGGACGAGGCACAGGAAGGATTGGACGGATCGTACAAGGAGCTATACCTCAAGGAGAACCCGGGGCTCGACGCCGGCGAGGCGGAGGAGCACGTGCGGCGGCTGATCGCCGGCGAGTGGGAGGAGCTCAACCGGGAGTGCTTCTCGTCCAGCTCCAGGAGGTCGTCGCCGGCGGCGACGACCTTCCCCGCCGGCTTCACGCAGGCGGCGCTCAACGCCGCCAGGATGGTCGGCGTCATGTACGGCTACGACGGCGAGCGGCGGCTCCCCGTCCTCGACGACTACGTCAGGATGCTGCTCTTCTGAATTCGATCGATTGATTCGACCTGAATTTAAATTTCATCCATGTTAATTTGATGCACCTCATCGTCGCCCATGCATAATGGCGTGTAGAGATTAATTGTGGATTAGGTCTTTGTAAATAGGATTATAGTTAGTTGAGTGAGGGAGATAGTACTGGTCGATTTTGTAATATCTGTTAAATAAATATGATGAATTTTTACTCACTCCGCTATACATGTTATAAGGTGTTTTAGTTTTTTTTTCTATGGTAAACTAATTTCAAATTGAATGAATTTGGGCATGTAATTTATTGCCAAAGTTTTATTTTGGACCATATAATTCTACATTAATTTGTTGCACTTTAGACCACTCCAAACCACTTTCTGTAAGCATATATCACAGCTCTAGCACTGTAATAAACTCCCTCACCATGCTCAAGCCACAATTGATAATTTTGTTGGCAGAGTGGCGTACATGGCTAGAGAAAGCCTTAGGATGATAAAAAACAACAAATGTAAATTTACCTAGTACAAAAATGAAATGATTAGTCAAAGGGTGGTTCAGAGAAAAGACTTAACAATAAAATGTGGTAAAAAAGTGCCATTCACTCTCTTTAATTTTCACCGAAAATATAGGAATATTTTTTTACACAAAACAAATATATATTTAATGGTGGATTCAATAAACCTAATTTAATGGCATAGAAATGTAGATGGTGCTATGTTTTTTCATAACTTTGATCGAACTTGAAAAAAAGTTTGAAGATAAAACAAACCTTTTCACGTCCTGAAGTATGGAACATAGAGACGCGCAATTTTTTTTTCTAAAAATTATGGCCGTGTATTTGGACAATGGATACGAATAAAAATCATCAAGAGCTTTTGCATTCATACGAGCGTATAATAAACTTGGAGTCGAAATAAAAAAAATGTGAAAATTGAAAATAAAAACATCAATATGAGGATGACAAGTGGGGCCAACCGGGGGTGGTCCTACATGTCATTACTGGTCACGGGCCTTTGCTGCCAAGCTGTCAATCCCAAATTCACCTCTCGCCGTCACGCGAATTCCGGCGGCGACCCACCTCGCCGGCGGCCGGCTACCCCGCCACGCACCACCGCCGGATCAAGCCTCCCTGCCACAAACCAGGAGCTCTTCCTCGCCGGCGCTCTCCTCATCCACCCGTAGCAGGTGACCATCTCTCCTCCTTCGCGGTTCGCGCGCTCTCCTTTTCAAGGGCAAGGAAGCCCTACCTTGCTTGGATGACTCGAATCCAAAACCGGATCTCGCTTGTGCCGATGTGCTTTGGTTTCAATTCTCTACTGGTATCCGCAGCTATATTTCCATTCCCCCCACCCCGCGTTTAGTCCCCATCGCGTCTAGTATGACGATTTTTTTTTTTTTACCATAGATTGGGAGTTTGGAAGTAGATTGTATGTTGTTGAGGAGTATTTTTCTTCATACGTTCCTGTGTTGATGTTGGATTCCACTCTGTTGGATTGAAATACTACTTTAATTGTGGTTTGCAGAACCCAGATTGGTGAAGTTTCCCTGGGTGGAAATTTTTGTGCTCTTCAATGTTGTTTGTATCATAAACATCAAAAGTAGTTCAGATTCTCTGCTGCATAATTCACCCTAAATGTCCGGTGTCCCATCATGAAAATATCCTCTGCGTTGTTAGTGATATACTGATAATCTGATATACATGTGAAATTGTGAATAGGTATGGTATAGTTATCGGCGGTAGAATACTATGGAAACCCATGCCTAGGCTTATTTTGTGTATGATGTGGATTTTAGTGAGGCCCTGGAAATGTGTGAAGTGGTTAGAAATTTATGCTGTAACTATAGTTCACAGGCTAATGTTCTATGTGTCATCATGGGCTTCTGAATCTTTTCAACACTGAATGGCAATATAAAGGTGGTGTAATTTTTTGGGCGGGTAAGGCGCAAGCGAATGGTGGATGCTGCCGGGTAGCCTGGACCAAAGTATGCTCCCCCAAGGATTATGGAGGTCTTGGTGTGCCAAACTTGGAGCTCATGGGCATTGCACTACGTTCCCGCTGGACGTGGATGCAAAGGACCTCTCTGACCAAGCCTTGGCAGGGATTGGAAATCCCCTGCTCACAGAAAGAACTTCACCTGGTCGCCGCCTCCACCGTCTGTCAGCTAGGTAACGGGCAAACAATCCTTTTCTGGGAGGACAATTGGTTGCAAGGAGGAACCATTCGAGCTATTGCACCCTCCATCTACGATCATGTCTCTACTCGTATTCGGAAGCACCGGACGGTGGCTGAAGCGCTGTCTAACCGTAGATGGATCAAGGACATAAGTGGCGCGCTTGGGACTCAGGCAATACTCGAATACCTCAAACTTTGGTCGCTGATCCAGTCAGTTGATTGTTCTTCCGCAGAGCCCGACTCACTCTCCTGGAAGTGGGAAAGCTCAGGCAAATACACTTCAAAATCTGCCTACCGAGCTTTGTTCCTTGGGCGAATTGCCTTTGAATCCACGCCGATCTGGAACTCGTTGGCACCACCTCGCTGTCGTTTCTTCCTCTGGCTGGTCGCGTTGAACAGATGCTGGACTGCCGACCGACTGCGGAATCGGGGATTGCCGCATCCCGACCGCTGCATTCTCTGTGATCAGCAAGATGAGAGCATTGATCATATCCTAGTCGGCTGCCCAGAATCAAGGCAGCTTTGGTGGTGGACTTTGAGAGCAATCGGCCACCCCAACTGCCTGCCGGTGAATGAAGCTTCTTTTTACCAATGGATGTGCGATAGCAGAATGGTGCTAAGTGAGTCACATCGTCGAGGCTTCGACACGGTGGTGACATTGGTAGCATGGACAATATGGAAGGAACGGAACGGTCGGATCTTCAATCAGCAGTGTAAATCTTGGGTGGATGTGGCTAGAGGGATGGTGGACGAAGCCTCTCTTTGGCGTAAAGCAAACCCAACGATCCCTGCGCTGCAATTCAGGAGGGAATTTGGTCGCCAAAATCAGCGCGAGAGATAGACCTAGGATTGTCTGTTCTTGTCCTGTATCAACCCTATCAATCATCTGAAGAAAGCTGTAAGTAATTTTTCGTTTGTGTTAGAACATTTTTTTTTAAAAAAATTCTCATTCACAACGAATTTGCAGCAAGACTGACCATGCATATGCAATGCAATTGACTGAACTTTCTTTCTACCATGTGTATCTTGTGCAGTGGGCAATGCTGTTTGATGGATTCATGACAGAGACAAAATGGTTGTCTGCTGGCCAGGTTCCTGACTCAGAGGATTATCTAAGAAATGGAGCTGTCACATCAGGAGTGCCACTTGTATTTGTACACCTGCTGTTCATGCTAGGGCATGATGTGAGCCAAAATGCAGCAGAGTTTGTTGATCACATCCCTCCTGTCATCTCCTGCCCAGCAAAAATCTTGAGACTCTGGGATGACCTGGGCAGTGCCAAGGTCAATACCTTTTTCTCACCATGTCAAACATGCTACTCCCTTCTTTTTTTTTAAATATAGACAACATCGTTGTCTTTTGTACATATATCGTCTGACCATTAATCTTCTGTATTTGGTTTATACTTTAGGTATGGCTTACTCTTTTTTTTTTTTTGCATATTTACATAATTGTCTTTCTAATAAAATGAATAGTCAAACTATGTTAAAGGTCAACGACGTCATCTATATTAAAAACCGGAGGAAGTAATCACTATACACATAGCAAATTAATCTTATTCTTATTTGAATTCTTATTCTCATGTTTTAAATCAGCGCCCACACACACATCAAAGCAATATGGTATCTTTGATATATTCCCTAAGGATTGTAACATATATATTTTTTTAAAAAAATGTTTAAAGTTGTATGGGAGATTGATCTTTGCTGGGACAATCGTGAACTGAAAATGTATGAAATATGTGAAATAAAAATTGTAGGACGAGGCACAGGAAGGATTGGACGGATCGTACAAGGAGCTATACCTCAAGGAGAACCCGGGGCTCGACGCCGGCGAGGCGGAGGAGCACGTGCGGCGGCTGATCGCCGGCGAGTGGGAGGAGCTCAACCGGGAGTGCTTCTCGTCCAGCTCCAGGAGGTCGTCGCCGGCGGCGACGACCTTCCCCGCCGGCTTCACGCAGGCGGCGCTCAACGCCGCCAGGATGGTCGGCGTCATGTACGGCTACGACGGCGAGCGGCGGCTCCCCGTCCTCGACGACTACGTCAGGATGCTGCTCTTCTGAATTCGATCGATTGATTCGACCTGAATTTAAATTTCATCCATGTTAATTTGATGCACCTCATCGTCGTCCATGCATGGCGTGTAGAGATTAATTGTGGATTAGGTCTTTGTAAATAGGATTATAGTTAGATGAGTGAGGGAGATAGTACTGGTCGATTTTGTACTATCTGGTAAATAAATATGATGAATTTTTACTCCCTCCGTTATACATGTTATAAAGGTATTTTAGGGTTTTTTTTCTAAGGTAAACTAATTTCAAATTGAATGAGTTTGGCATTTAATCTATTGCCAAAGTTTCATTTTGGATCACTTATGTTTTTATTTGGACCATATAATTCTATATTAATTTTTTGAACTTTAGACCACTCCAAACCACTTTTTGTAAGCATATCAACTCTAGCACAGTAATAAATTAACTCCCCCTCACCATGCTCAAGCCATAATTTTGTCGGCAGAGTGACTACACATGGCTAGAGAAAAACTTAGG
This sequence comes from Oryza longistaminata, assembly GCA_009805545.1. Classification (NCBI taxonomy): domain Eukaryota; kingdom Viridiplantae; phylum Streptophyta; class Magnoliopsida; order Poales; family Poaceae; genus Oryza; species Oryza longistaminata. The sequence goes on from CM020179.1 coordinate 1,310,366, forward strand.
ATGATCCAAAATAAAATGAAATGGTTAGTTAAAGGATGGTTCAAACCTTAACAATGAAATGTGGCCAAAAATGCAATTAACTCTCTTTACATTTCATTTCACAGAAAATAATGTAGCATTATTTTTTACACAAAATAAATATATATTTAATGGTGGATTTAATAAACCTAATTTGATAATAAAGAAATGTAGATGGTGCTATGTTTTTTCATAGCTTTGATCGAACTTGAGAAAAGTTTGAAGTTAAAAATTAAAACAAACCTTTTCACGTCCTGCAGTATGGAACATAGAGACGTGCAATTTTTTTTTTCTAAAAATTATGGACGTGTATTTGGATAATGGATACGAAAAAAAAAATCATCAAGAACTTTTGCACTCATACGAGCGTATAAGTAACTTGGAGTCGAAAGAAAAAAAAAGTGAAAATTGAAAATAAAAACATCAATATGAGGATGACAAGTGGGGCCCACGGGGGAGGGGGGTCCTACATGTCATACTGGTCACGGGCCTTTTGCTGCCAAGCTGTCAATCCCAAATTCACCTCTCGCCGTCACGCGAATTCCGGCGGCGACCCACCTCGCCGGCGGCCGGCTACCCCCGCCACGCACCACCGCCGGATCAAGCCTCCCTGCCACAACCAGGATCTCTTCCTCTCCGGCGCCCTCCTCATCCACCCGTAGCAGGTGACCATCTCTCCTCCTTCGCGGTTCGCGCGCTCTCCTTTTCAAGGGCAACGAAGCCCTACCTTGCTTGGATGACTTGAATCCAAACCGGATCTCGCTTGTGCCGATGTGTTTTGGTTTCAAATTCGCTACTGGTATTCGCAGCTACATTTCCATTCCTCCCACCCCGCGTTTGGTCCCCATCTCGTCTAGTATGACGATTTTTTTTAACCATAGATTGGGAGTTTGGAAGTAGATTGTATGTTGTTGTCTTGTTGAGGAGTATGTTTCTTCATACGTTGTTGTGTTGATGTTGGATTCCACTCTGTTGGATTGAAATACTCTAATCATGGTTTGCAGAACCCAGATTGGTGAAGTTTCCCTGGTGTGGAAATTTTTTCATTGTGCTCTTCAATGTTGTTTGTACTATCATAAACATCAAAAGTAGTTCAGATTCTCTGCTGCATAATTCACACTAAATGTCCCATCACGAAAATATCCTCTGCGTTGTTAGTGATATACTGATAATCTGATATACATGTGAATAGGTATGGTATAGTTATCTGCGGTAGAATACTATGGAACCCATGCCTAGGCTTATTTTTGTGTATGATTTGGATTTTAGAGAGGCCCTGGAAATGTGTGAAGTGGTTAGAAATTTTAGGTGTAACTGTAATTCACAGGCTAATGTTCTATGTATGTGTCATAATCGGCTTCTGAATCTTTTCAACACTGAATGGCAATATAAAGGTGGTGTAATTTTGACTCACCAATCATGAATCATCATGGATTTGTGAACCATAGCATTTTTTGTCGTCTTTTCTGCATTCCAGCCTGTGACTAACATTGTATCTTACATGGAATTTCCTGGAATGCATTACTCAATCTATGATCTGCAAAATGAAGCCCAACAGTTTCAGTTGATTTTAATATTTCCAAGATGCATTTCTGTTAATATTTTTTTATGATACTCAGTTGACAAAAGATAATCAATCATATTCTTTTTTTTGTTCAAATTTCTGTCGATGCTGATGTATGATTGCTTTGTTATTTTCTGTGTAGGAATGGAGAAGTATCACAGCAACTCCCGATTTGCTCCCTTCAGAGATGCTCCATTTGCTCTCCGTGGTAAGAGATTTTCAGTGATTTGGTATGCTATCTGTCCTTCTGACGTAGTTACATGATATCAAACAATTACACCACAGACACACTGAATTGGTAATATTGGAGACATGCATACATCTTTTTAAGTATATTCTTGTATGTAGGAGGTAAAACTGACTGACAGTTGAGGTATCCCAAGGCTGGAAACTACATTAGAGTGTCAGTCTGCCAAATAGTGGTTCAGTTGAGACAAGTCTAATACTGTGCTGATTTATCACCATATATAGATTGTCTGCATAGCTCAAGAGATGAAGAGATGATGAAACACAGCCGTGTAGCACTGGTCATTTATTATCTGAATGCAAAAGGCTGTTGCTGGTCATACATGATTTATCTTTTATGGGGGCAAGAGTTTATGCGTGTCTGACATGACTTTGATCACCTCCGGTTGGATATAGGTGAATAATTGATGTGTAGTTTTAGTGAGAAACAGACATCTCTAGTGAATCTTTAGCAAGCAACTGCTAATTCTGTGTATACATGTATAGTTCACAATGCCTTCAATCAGATTTGGTAAAATGCAATCAAGAACCCCCCCAAGTTTTTTGTGTGCTCTTGCTCTATGTATGTTTTTTTTTGTTTACAGTTCATTTCACACAACCAGGAATTCCTCACATTTGTTGCCACCAAACTTTCAGGTGCCCTTGGTAGCTCAGGCTCATCTTTCACCAGCATTGATGGCCTCAGACACCCCTCAAGCCTTGAGCAAGCTAGGGGCTACACATCTCGTCCCCTGGGAGCGGTGAGACCAAAGATGCTCCCATCTGGATGCCGACCCCTGCACACAAGCTGTCCTCTGTCAGCTCCTGTTGCTAATCGCCCACTGTCACCCCACCTTCCTTTGAAGAAGCCGCAGCTGAGTGCTACATTCTCTATCTCGCACCGTATATTTGGTGCTGCGCTGGGTGCTGCCATTATATCCATTCCTCTCGCTACCAAGTTCAGCCTCATGTTTGATGTCTGAGAGAGAAATGCAGTCTGCATGATGAGAAAGAAATGCTATATTTCTGTGACTATCTCAGCATCTGAATTTGCCTCGCAATGCAACTGTAGCTGCAGTTGGAATAAAATCTTTGCTGTGCTTGTAGACTTGTGAATAATAAACAAAAAATGCAATGACCCTACTCCCTGTGAGATATGATGTTTTATGCTAAGTGTTAATTTTCTCTACCCTTTATTGTTCTGCTGCCTTGTGGAATTCCATGATTCATTTTTCTCCTGGCAAAAAATGCTTGCCATGCGTGCAATTTATTCACTATGAGTTTGCGTTGTTTGTATAATGCTCCAGTTGAGCTGTAGTTCTTTTGCTGCTGCAAGGAAGGGTTGGAGACAATTGAAATGCCCAATGAGCTTATAGTGCTTCTCGCATTCTGAAAATTCAATGTCAATGATCATTGCCAAAAATAAAAATAATATATTTTAGTATGTGTAAATAATCCTTGCTGAAATCTAACATAACTATTTGCACTTTTTTTTTGTATGTACATCATCATTGCTAAAATCTTTAATAAGTATTTACACTGTTTTTTTTTAAAAAAAAAGTGTTTGTCTCTGTTATTAGTAGGGGGAGCAGGGAGGGTGGTAGTACCTGGAAAATAAAAGTTCGGTGCAATGAATCGCGCGGCGAGGTCGAGGTCGCCGGAGGACGCGTCGGTGGCGGCGGCGCGGAAGCTGCACCTCCTCCTCCGCTCCCGGGACCTCCGCCCGGCGCTCTCCTACCTCCGCACCCTCCCCTCGCCGCTCACCCTCCTCCCCAACCACGCCCTCAACGCCCTCCTCCGCGCGCTCGCCGCCGTAAAAAAATTCTCATTCACAACGAATTTGCAGCAAGACTGACCATGCATATGCAATGCAATTGACTGAACTTTCTTTCTACCATGTGTATCTTGTGCAGTGGGCAATGCTGTTTGATGGATTCATGACAGAGACAAAATGGTTGTCTGCTGGCCAGGTTCCTGACTCAGAGGATTATCTAAGAAATGGAGCTGTCACATCAGGAGTGCCACTTGTATTTGTACACCTGCTGTTCATGCTAGGGCATGATGTGAGCCAAAATGCAGCAGAGTTTGTTGATCACATCCCTCCTGTCATCTCCTGCCCAGCAAAAATCTTGAGACTCTGGGATGACCTGGGCAGTGCCAAGGTCAATACCTTTTTCTCACCATGTCAAACATGCTACTCCCTTCTTTTTTTTTAAATATAGACAACATCGTTGTCTTTTGTACATATATCGTCTGACCATTAATCTTCTGTATTTGGTTTATACTTTAGGTATGGCTTACTCTTTTTTTTTTTTTGCATATTTACATAATTGTCTTTCTAATAAAATGAATAGTCAAACTATGTTAAAGGTCAACGACGTCATCTATATTAAAAACCGGAGGAAGTAATCACTATACACATAGCAAATTAATCTTATTCTTATTTGAATTCTTATTCTCATGTTTTAAATCAGCGCCCACACACACATCAAAGCAATATGGTATCTTTGATATATTCCCTAAGGATTGTAACATATATATTTTTTTAAAAAAATGTTTAAAGTTGTATGGGAGATTGATCTTTGCTGGGACAATCGTGAACTGAAAATGTATGAAATATGTGAAATAAAAATTGTAGGACGAGGCACAGGAAGGATTGGACGGATCGTACAAGGAGCTATACCTCAAGGAGAACCCGGGGCTCGACGCCGGCGAGGCGGAGGAGCACGTGCGGCGGCTGATCGCCGGCGAGTGGGAGGAGCTCAACCGGGAGTGCTTCTCGTCCAGCTCCAGGAGGTCGTCGCCGGCGGCGACGACCTTCCCCGCCGGCTTCACGCAGGCGGCGCTCAACGCCGCCAGGATGGTCGGCGTCATGTACGGCTACGACGGCGAGCGGCGGCTCCCCGTCCTCGACGACTACGTCAGGATGCTGCTCTTCTGAATTCGATCGATTGATTCGACCTGAATTTAAATTTCATCCATGTTAATTTGATGCACCTCATCGTCGCCCATGCATAATGGCGTGTAGAGATTAATTGTGGATTAGGTCTTTGTAAATAGGATTATAGTTAGTTGAGTGAGGGAGATAGTACTGGTCGATTTTGTAATATCTGTTAAATAAATATGATGAATTTTTACTCACTCCGCTATACATGTTATAAGGTGTTTTAGTTTTTTTTTCTATGGTAAACTAATTTCAAATTGAATGAATTTGGGCATGTAATTTATTGCCAAAGTTTTATTTTGGACCATATAATTCTACATTAATTTGTTGCACTTTAGACCACTCCAAACCACTTTCTGTAAGCATATATCACAGCTCTAGCACTGTAATAAACTCCCTCACCATGCTCAAGCCACAATTGATAATTTTGTTGGCAGAGTGGCGTACATGGCTAGAGAAAGCCTTAGGATGATAAAAAACAACAAATGTAAATTTACCTAGTACAAAAATGAAATGATTAGTCAAAGGGTGGTTCAGAGAAAAGACTTAACAATAAAATGTGGTAAAAAAGTGCCATTCACTCTCTTTAATTTTCACCGAAAATATAGGAATATTTTTTTACACAAAACAAATATATATTTAATGGTGGATTCAATAAACCTAATTTAATGGCATAGAAATGTAGATGGTGCTATGTTTTTTCATAACTTTGATCGAACTTGAAAAAAAGTTTGAAGATAAAACAAACCTTTTCACGTCCTGAAGTATGGAACATAGAGACGCGCAATTTTTTTTTCTAAAAATTATGGCCGTGTATTTGGACAATGGATACGAATAAAAATCATCAAGAGCTTTTGCATTCATACGAGCGTATAATAAACTTGGAGTCGAAATAAAAAAAATGTGAAAATTGAAAATAAAAACATCAATATGAGGATGACAAGTGGGGCCAACCGGGGGTGGTCCTACATGTCATTACTGGTCACGGGCCTTTGCTGCCAAGCTGTCAATCCCAAATTCACCTCTCGCCGTCACGCGAATTCCGGCGGCGACCCACCTCGCCGGCGGCCGGCTACCCCGCCACGCACCACCGCCGGATCAATCCTCCCTGCCACAACCAGGATCTCTTCCTCTCCGGCGCCCTCCTCATCCACCCGTAGTAGGTGAGGCAGCTTTGGTGGTGGACTTTGAGAGCAATCGGCCACCCCAACTGCCTGCCGGTGAATGAAGCTTCTTTTTACCAATGGATGTGCGATAGCAGAATGGTGCTAAGTGAGTCACATCGTCGAGGCTTCGACACGGTGGTGACATTGGTAGCATGGACAATATGGAAGGAACGGAACGGTCGGATCTTCAATCAGCAGTGTAAATCTTGGGTGGATGTGGCTAGAGGGATGGTGGACGAAGCCTCTCTTTGGCGTAAAGCAAACCCAACGATCCCTGCGCTGCAATTCAGGAGGGAATTTGGTCGCCAAAATCAGCGCGAGAGATAGACCTAGGATTGTCTGTTCTTGTCCTGTATCAGTCCCGTGCTGTTTTTCTCTTTCAAATGTAAATAACTTTTATTTCTCTTAATGGAAAAAATGCGCTCCTTGCGTATTCCCGAAAAAAAAGGTGGTGTAATTTTGACTCGCCAATCATGAATCATCATGGATTTGTGAACCATAGCATTTTGTCATCTGCATTCCAGCCTGTGACTAATATTGTATCTTACATGGAATTTCCTGGAATGCATTATTCAATCTATAATATGCAAAAAAAAATGAAGGTCAACAGTTTCAGTTGATTTTGACATTCCAAGATGCATTTTTGTTAATATATACTCCCTCCGTCCCAAAAAAACTCAATTCCTGGGTTTGCGTGTCCAACGTTTGACCGTCCGTCTTATTTGAAAAAAATATGAAAATATTTAAAAGGATAAGTCACGCATAAAGTATTATTTATGTTTTATCATCTAACAACAATGAAAATACTAATCATAAAAAAATTTCATATAAGACGGACAGTCAAACATTGGACACGGAAACTCATGAATTGAGTCTTTTTGGGACGGAGGGAGTATATTTTTATGATACTCGGTTGACAAAAGATAATCAATTATATTATCTTTTTTGGGTCAAATTTCTGTTGATGCTGATGTATGATTGTTTTGTTATTTCTGTGTAGGAATGGAGAAGTATCACAGCAACTCCCGATTTGCTCCCTTCAGAGATGCTCCATTTGCTCTCCGTGGTAAGAAATTTTTGGTCATTTGGTATGCTATCTGTCCTCCTGACATAGTTACAAGATATCAAACAATTACACCACAGACAATGAATTGGTAATATTGGAGACATGCATACATCTTTTCAAGTATATTCTTGTATGTAGGATGTGCAACGGACTGACAGTTGAGGTAAGTCAAGGCTGGAAACTACATTAGAGTATCAACTGCCAAATAGTGGTTCAGTTGAGACAAGTCTTATATTGTGCTGATTTATCGCCATATATAGATTGTCTGCATAGCTCAAGAGATGATCAAACACAGCTGTGTAGCGCTGGTCGCTTATTATCTGAATGCAAAAGGCTGTTGCTGGTCATACATGATTTATCTTTTATGGGGGCAAGAGTTTATGCGTGTCTGACATGACTTTGATTACCTCCGGTTGGATATAGGTGAATAATTGATGTGTAGTTTTAGTGAGAAACAGCCATCTCTAGTGAATCTTTAGCAAGCAACTGCTAATTCTATTCATACATGTATAGTTCACGATGCCTTCAATCAGATTTGGTAAAATGCAATCAAGAACCCCCAAGTGTTTTGTGTGCTCTTGCTCTATGGATTATTTTCTTTTACAGTTCATTTCACACAACCAGGAATTCCTCACATTTATTGCCACCAGGTGCCCTTGGTAGCTCAGGCTCATCTTTCACCAGCATTGATGGCCTCAGACACCCCTCAAGCCTTGAGCAAGCTAGGGGCTACACATCTCGTCTCCTGGGAGCGGCGAGACCAAAGATGCTTCCATCTGGATGCCAACCCCTGCACACAAGCCGCCCTCTGTCAGCTCCTGTTGCTAATCGCCCACTGTCACCCCACCTTCCTTTGAAGAAGCCGCAGCTGAGTGCTACATTCTCTATCTCGCACCGTATATTTGGTGCTGCGCTGGGTGCTGCCATTATATCCATTCCTCTCGCCACCAAGTTCAGCCTCATGTTTGATATCTGAGAGAGAAATGCAATCTGCATTGATGAGAAAGAAATGTTATATTTCTGTGACTATCGCAGCATCTGAATTTGCCTTGCAATGCAACTGTAGCTGCAGTTGGAATAACATCTTGTAGACCTGTGAATAATGAACAAAAACATGCAATGACCCTTTTCTCCATGTGAGACATGAAGTTGTATGTCAAGTATTACCGTTTATTCTGCTGCCTTGTGCAATTCCATGTAATTTATTCACTGTGAGTTTAGGTTGTTTGTAATGCTCCAGTTGAGCTGTTCTTCTTTTGCTTCTGCAAGGAAAGGGTTGGAGACAATTGAAACCTTGCCCAATCAGCATATAATGCTGCTCCCATTCTGAAAATTCAGTCTCAATGATCATTGCCAAAAAAGGAAAAAAAAATCATTTGCACAATATTTTAGTGTTTGTAGATGATCGTTGCTAAAATCTTCCATAACTATTTGCACTTTTTTTTGTGTGTACATGATCATTGCTAAAGTCTTTAATAATTATTTACACTATTTTTTTAAAAAAAAAGGTTCGCCTGTCATTAGTAGGAGGAGGCGAGGAGCAGGGTGGTAGTAGTAGGAAAGTAAGTTCGCCGCAATGAATCGCGCGGCGAGGTCGAGCTCGTCGGAGGACGCGTCGGTGGCGGCGGCGCGGAAGCTGCACCTCCTCCTCCGCTCCCGGGACCTCCGCCCGGCGCTCTCCTACCTCCGCACCCTCCCCTCGCCGCTCACCCTCCTCCCCAACCACGCCCTCAACGCCCTCCTCCGCGCGCTCGCCGCCGCCCGGCGCGTCCGCGCCGCCGCCGCCCTCTTCCGCCGCATCCCTTCCCCCACACCGCACTCTTCAACTCCCTCCTCGCCGCCCTCCTCCGCGCGCCGCCGCGCGGCCTCCGCGCTCTTCGCCGCGCTCCTCCGCTCCCCCTCCGCCTCCCCCGACGCCGCCACCCTCAACACCCTCCTCCACGGCCTCTCCACCGCATCCCCGCACCCGTCCACTCCCGCGCTCCTCAGGCTCTTCCACTTCTTGCCGGACACCTACGCCTTCGCGCCCGACGCCATCTCGTACAACTCGCTGCTCTCCGCTCTGTGCCGCTCCGGCGACGTGCTCACCGCGCGCAAGCTGTTCGACGGAATGCGCGTCGGAGGAGAAGAAGGCAGAGGAGCCGTCTCTCCTAACGTTATCACCTACACGACCATGATCAAGGCGTACTGCGCCAAGAGGCTCGTGAACGAGGCTCTCGCGATCTTCAAGTTAATGGTCGCCGATGGTGTGGCGCCGAACAGGATCACGTACAACACGATGGTGCAGGGGTTCTGCGATGCCGGCAGGATGGAGCTAGTGAAGGAGGTGTTGGAGATGGACTCGTTTAAGCCGGACACTTGCACATTCAACACTCTGGTGGCCGCGCATTGTAGGGAAGGGCGGATCGAGGATGCTATGAAGGTGTTTAATCAGATGGTAGAGCTCCGTGTGAGACGTGATTCTGCAAGCTATAGCATGGTCATCCGGGTTTTGTGCGAGAATGGGGAGTTTGGACAGGCTGAGGAGCTTGTGGATGAGCTCTTGGAGAAGGAGGTGCTCAAGAAGAGAGGGGGTTGCACGCCGCTCATTGCAGCATACAACCCGGTTTTTGTGTACTTGTGTGAGCATGGGAAGACAAAGAAGGCAAGGATGCTGTTTGGGCAGCTGCTGGACCGGAGGAGCAAGGTCGATGTTCCTGCATTCAAGACATTGATCCTTGGGCATTGCAGAGAGGGTGATTTCGAAGAAGGGTATGCGTTGGTGCTCTCAATGTTGAAGCGGGATCTTGTCCCTGATGATGAATGCTACATTGCCATGATTGAAGGGTTTTCACAGAGGGGAAGGATGAAGTTTGCATGGGAAGCCTTGCACAGGATGTTGAATAGCGGTCTTCGGCCTAGCACAAGTACTTTTCACTCAGTTCTTTTGGGGCTTTTGAACAAAGATGGTTGTGCAAAAGAAGCAGCTGATTTGATTGAGATAATGTTAGAGAGGAAGATTCGCCAAAATGTTGATCTTTCTACAAATTTGGTAGATACATTGTTCAGGAACAACCTAAATGACCGTGCTTACAAGATTGTTACATCTCTATATGACCATGGCTATTACATCAAGATGGAAAATTTAATCGCAAACCTTTGTAAGGAAAAGAAGTTCATAGAAGCTGCAGATTTTACTTTGTTTAGCTTGGAGAAGTCTCAGAATTTGGGTGTAGCCATTCCAAGCATGGTTCTGGATGGTCTTTGCATGACTGGTAGAGCTTCAGAAGCATTCCGGCTATTCTATGAACTCATTGAGAACCGAAGTGCTTTGGCTTCTGTCGCTGCACCTCGTAGTTTAGTTGCACTTCATCATGCACTGGAGGAATCCGGGAAAATGAAGGAAGCTGATTTTGTTGCTAAACAGATGAGACGTGCAAGTGCCAGAATAAGGGAAAGAATCTAGTGGGTTGCTTTGTCCCAAGGAGCATTTCAATCGCATGCCCTCTGCTTCTCCAAACAGGATGGACTAAGTGTGAACTTGAAAGAACGAACAGGATGCAGAAACTATGACTGATCCACTGCCCCATCAGAAATGGATCAACCAACTGTTTGATGATGTTAGAATGCAGATTAATTCAGCAGATATCCTTAAAATTGGTCCAATCAAGACTTTGTATAGCCAAACAGTCAAGCCAACTCTCTCTGTCACTACAGTATCACCGATCTGGATCATTTCTTCTCAAGGATTGATATCTATGGGATGAAATGATGTGCGGGGAAGACCAGATCACGAGAGCACTCTGCTCCTGGACTTTGAAGGGCAGTAATTGCGGGAGATCAAAGCATCGGGCTGAAAGTAACATATTGTGAAAATGTACTGCTTTCCCCCCCAAATGCATGAGGCAGAGCTCCTTGCCCTTTGTGCTCAAAAAAAAAAAAAAAGGAAAAGAAGAAAAGGTATGGTCCATATCAAAGTAAGAACGATAATGCCATCACTTTGTTTACCTGAGCCCAGCAATTGCTCATGCATAGGCATCTCATCTTGCAGATAGTGCATCTGTCGCTGATATTCCTCACGCAGCTTAACCTGCCAGTACGAGGCAATTTCTATGTCAAGCATTATTATTTTGAAAGACAGGTTGGCTAACTTACCAGCAGTCTGCCTATTTCTTTACAGAGGAGTGACCTTGGCTCGACTAGCAAATATTCTTAATGCTTTACAGAGGAGTTTCCTTGCCAGTTGCCACAAAGATGTATTAATTGATGTGTCTCAACGTAAAGAATCATACTACAAAATTCCAATTTCATATTGTTGTTGTTCTTTTTTTATGCCGCTTGTGAGTTGTGATAGCCATGCCTCCATGCTGTTATTTAACTTGGCAAAGTACTTGCACGACTCAGTTTATGTGCATACATTCATGATCTACTTTGGGGGCTCAGCACAGAACTACAGAGTATCCTGCCAACTCAGTTGGAAATTGAAACACTGAAATGTGAGAAGTAGGAGAGAATCATAAGAACATGAACATTATGTTCCTTCACCCAGTTATTTAGCACATAACACTTTTAATCTTACTCCGCGCAGAGAATCAATGGAAAACGCGTGATGTTCAGATCTCACAGTTCCAAGGAAACCACGACAGATATATAACACGCAATCACATCAAACGTTTTAAGTGTTCAACACACTCGAAATACTGAGTGAATTCCAAGGTTACTACCATAACAAACAGTTCTGGTATCACGTCCCTAGTACTACAGAGATATTCACCATCCCTTAATCTTCGGTACCGCCACAGGAAAGCTGGATTCAGCACGGTAGGCAGGGAGAAACACACTATTTCGTGAAGCAGTGTCACTCAATAGATTGCGACACTCAAGTAATCCCCTATCTGCGAAAGAACATAGCAAGAATCAATCGATTTGTGCCTCAGAAGAAAACATTGCAATAACATAATACAGCTCTGACGAATACCTGGAATCCCAGCTCTGCAAGAGTTTTAGCATCATCTCCCCTTCCATGGCCATAAGAGAAGGTTGAACCCACCTTCAATCAATATCCAATTATATAAGTTATCACAGATTGAACAGTTACTGGTTTGGAATATAAAGGAACATGGGTTGTACAAGGGAATTTACTGACATGTTTAGTAGTTTAATTGCACAGATAGAACTTGTAACAAGCTACGTTTTAGTACAGAGACAATTATCACAATGTGACTGAAGTGGCTACTGGTAAGCAGTAACTACATAGGGCCTAGTGGTGTACCAATGATACCTGAGAAACAATTGTTGACAGAAAAGAGATTTTGATGTCATTGGAGGCATGTCATGAATATAAGCACACAAAATAGTAATCATAGCTAAAACTAATAGCCAACGTATAGTGCCAGTCAAAGCAAAATCCAACTCATTCACAATAATAACACTCATTCCCTATTCAGATTAAGACCAACGTGCTCTGCATTTTTTTCCATGTTTGTGTATCAGAGGAAGAAAAGGAATGGTCCACATCCAACCCAGTAACTGGTTTTGCTTGGGATTTGAAATTGAAAAACAGGATGAGCAGAAGAATAGTCACAATGGTCAATGGGGATAAACTCTCACCTCTTTGACAACAAAACGACCATGCTTATCAGGGTACACGAAAGCAAAAGAAAGCCTTGCATTTCTTTTTCTTGCTGCAAGAGCAACCTCTTTCACCTGAAACATAATCAAAACTGTGCTGATCAGGTCTCCATCTAAAAACAACATTTAGTCAAATGTAGGGCCAAGCCCCACTTATCATCATCAGACTAGTCAAATTTTGTTGATTTCCAGTTTGCTAAGTAGTATAAAACTAGGTAAAATTTCATTTTCCCCAAAGAGGACAAGAAAGCACAATATTTAGAAAAATTACAAGATCAGTGAGCTCTCGGAGTGTGGCATCCTTCCACGTGTATATCTGCACTTCATCTTTCGGCTCCTTTCCTCTCACGGCAAACTCTTCATTTTGGTGATGGCCACCAACCTGAAAATAAATGACCAGCACCACAATCAGCTTTCTGTGCCGCTGAGTGTTTACTCAAGAATCTGAAGTCTGTCCTAAATGAATGACTTGGGATTTAATTTTCAACAACATTACTGTGAGTTACTTGATCGAGTTATACTGCATTGAAGTGCGACTCAACTACAAGTGCGATATGAACATTACAATTCCATCAAGGCACCAGAACCTATGATTCGGTAAGATTGCACGATGCAAATAACTAGCGCAATAAAGTTTCTGATTATTTATCTAACTTGCATGTGAACAAATGAACATAATGTCTCAATAGTCAACTACACTAAAGAGAAGTGTAAGTCACATAATGTGAACTTACCATACATACAGGAATACAAATGAACAAAGTTAGCAGTAAGAGAGATAACAAGAGGTTTTACCTTTGTGAAAACCCGGAGCAGGAGAGGGCACGTCTGCAAAAGAACCCGATAATAAACAGTAAGTAAACAAATCAATCAACATGGTTAACCTAGCAGAATCGAACTGGAACACAATGCCGCCGAATCGCAAGGTAGTACGCAATCTACTGCTGTTCCAGCGCATCGATTGGGAGGGGGGCACGGAGGAGGGCCTCACCTTCTCGCGATCGACGGGTTCGACGCGCGCGCGAGCCATGGGAGGAGGCCCCCGGTACTGCATCGGCGGCCCTGGCCGCACAGGCCTCATCGGCATCTCTCCCCTTCCCGCCATCGCAACGAGACCTCCCCCTGCTCTGCCCGAGGAAGAAGAAAGCTAGTACGAATCAATCTACTGCTCCGGAATCACCAATCAGCAAGCGACTGACCTTGCTCACCTGCTCCGCCGCCGCCGCCGCCGCCACCGCCGATCACTTCAGAAGGGGATGCGAGAGAAGCAAAGAAAACCCTAGTGAATTTTTGTAGATTGCACCCTGGGTTTAGATGAAAATACAATTTTACAATTCAGTCCACCTCTAACAAAAAAGCGTTGACTCGTTGACCACTTCGCTTTGAAAAAGGAATCCGCCTTCTTCTCTCCACTTCACTTCACTCACGCCTTCCTCGCCCCGCGTCGCAAACCACCGCGCGCCATGGCCGGCGGCGAGCCCGTGCAGCGGCGGAGGCATCTCGCCGACGACGGATTCTTCCGGTTCCTCCTCCCCGCGCCGAAGCCGGCCACCACCACCACCACCACCCCTCCTCCCGCCGCCCTGTTCGTCCCGCCCCACCGCCTCATCGCGCCACCCGTGCCGCTCCCCCAGCCACCCCGCCCCGAGGAGCGCCTCTTCATCGTGCCCCCCACGCGCCCTTCCTGGCTCCCGCCTCTCTCGATACCTCCGCCGGCGGCGGCGACGGCCCCGCCGCCGACTCGTTGCCCTCCGCGGCGGATGGGCAATGGGGGTGGTGTTTCTGGTCCTTGGCGCCGGAGTGGGTGGTGGGTGGAGCGGTACGGAGGTTTCGTCGGGAATGGTGGACGTCGTGGCTTCGAGCGGCGGAGGTGGGAGGAGGCTTCATCGGAACAGCGAATGCAGGCGAGGCCACCCGGCGGCGAGAGGCGGGCGGTGGCGCGTAAGAGGGAGAAGAAGGTGTGGGTCGCCGTGGAGAAGAAGGGCGAGGATTGCAGCGGCGGAGATGAGGACCAGCGGCGATGGGCGCGGGCTATGCCGGTGGAGATGAGAGGGACGAGCAGGTGGACGTCCGACGACGAAACAAGACGACGGCGACGCCGATGACCCTTTCGACGTCGCCGCCGATCACGACCTCCTCGCCCGTCGTCGCCGATGGCGCATGCAGCGAGAAACCAATGGAGGTAGTGGAAAACTCGATCGAGACTTCTCCCACGCTTCATGCTTATGAAACTCTTCACCTTGCTCTCCCTTTCAGCAGCTCGGATCGCCGCCGCCCGCGCCAGCGAGTCGGAACGCGGCGAAGGTGGGTGGAACGCCGCCATGACATCGACGCCTTCACGCCCGATTGATTCTCCTCTACGAATCCCTCAAGCCATCAGAGGAGCACAAGGCCAAGCAGAGGCAGCTCATCGAATCCCTCACGAATTCTGTGAGCAAAGAGTGGCCCAATGCCCAGCTGCATCTCTAGGATCGTGTGTCTAATTCCTTCGGAACTTCGCATAGCGATGTCGATGTTGTCTCCAAATGACATTACTGCAGAAGAAAACATTGCTGAGCTTCTTCTCGCATAGCAGAGACATTGCGCAAGGATGATTTCGACAATGTTGAGGTAATTAATTAATTCTTCTCTAGATATATGCAATTTTGCAAGCAAGCATCTCTTCTTCCAAGTGAGCTGCTGCTTTGCCATAATTTGAGTAATTCATCATTACATGGAAATTTAATATTAGCTGCATAATTAGCCCGGAATGTGAAGAGCTAGCTGCTGCCTTATGTAATTCTTCCTAATTGACGCAGGTTGAGACTGTTCATCTTCTAATGCCTGTCAAATTCATGCAGGCTATTACCAGTGCTCGAGTTCCAATTGTGAAGATTGCAGATCCAGGAAGTGGCTTGTCATGTGATATCTGTGTCAACAATCTCTTTGCTGTTGCTAACACAAAGCTTCTCAAGGATTATGCCCAGATAGATGAGAGGTTGCTTCAGCTGGCCTTCATTGTAAAGCACTGGGCCAAACTAAGGGGCGTTAAGAAACATACGTGGAACCCTTTCGAGCTATGCGTGAGTTAAACGACTTTTCTTCATGATTTCCCCCCTTTTACAGCTTATGTTATTTGTTGAAAATCTTGAACCTGATCTTGTTCTTATTAATTTGCAGATATGTGCTTATGTGCATTAGCTTCTTGCAGCAAAGAGAGCCCAAGATTCTACCATGTTTGCAGGTTCTATACCTTACTTTTTATCTCACCAATATGTTTCATTCATATGAACATCTCGCCTGAAGTACTGATACTTTGGATGCACACAGTTTAGGATAAAATCACTTCACGCTTGCTTCTCTGCATTTAGACTCATGGTGTTGATACAGGTTAAAGAATGGTCTGCACACATTTTTTTCATTTTTCAATTTTTTATCTCTAAAAACTTAACTCTATCCTTTTATTTGCTGGTGGAATCGTCCTGATTTCGCATTCTCCCTTCATATATGCATGACATTCGACTATGGTTGGGCAATTTTCTTTCCTTTCTTTTCTTTTTTTTCACCAATGTAGCGGTCCATTTTATTTCCCTTTGATTGATGTCATTAGAGTTGCTGGCGTCAGAATAGTTCAGATGAAATCAGGATCTGCAAAGTTGTATATTTCAGCTTCATCTATGAATTACTTCCGTAGTTCCGTCAGTTTTATCCTGATGCAATTTGTCCTCTCAACTCACTCCAATTGTAGGCGATGGAGCCAACATATACTCTGGTTGTCGATGGCACTGAATGTGCATACTTCGACCAAGTTGACCAGCTTCAAGATTTTGGTGCTGAAAACAAGGAGAGCATCGCCGAGTTACTGTGGGCATTCTTCCACTACTGGGCATTCCATCACGATTACAGGAACGATGTCATCTCCGTCCGCATGGGGAACACAATCAGGTGAGAATTGCTAACAAGCGTTTCTCAAAAACCGACTAAACTTCAAAAATTCGATTTTCAACTAATGTCACATATGCTTCAAAGAATTTCGCGTCCTTTTTAACTTGGTTCGATCTCTGGTCGATCGATAGCAAGCAGGAGAAGAACTGGACGACTCGCGTTGGAAACGATCGCCATCTGATATGCATCGAGGATCCTTTCGAGACCAGCCATGACCTCGGTCGTGTTGTCGACAGGCAGACAATCAGGGCTCTCAGGGAGGAGTTTGAGCGAGCTGCCACCATTCTACAGTACGACGATGACCCTTGTGTGGCTCTTTTTGAGCCCTATGATTATGAATCTTGATTATTATTAGCACATAAATTAATAACTAGCCTGGAAAATCCAGAAAACAGTAGCTATCCTAATTCTAGGTAGCAGTGAAGATCCAGTAGCATGCTTAAAACACTTGGTGAACAGAAGAACAACAGCAGGTTGCATTCAAGTATGTCAAATTTGATAGAAAGTTGGATCTTAAAATCAAAAGTACTATGCCAACCCAAATTTTTCGGAATGCTTCCCAAGACCTGTGAGGCGTTTCACACATTCTAAGAAAGTTGGATCTTAGAATGCCTTTGTTTTTACTTACAGGGCAATCCTGAAGACCACAAAGACAAAATAGGGCTTTACTTTTGAAGTGGTGCATGCATAACTGAAGAGTAAAACAATCTTATGCTACAAAAACCAAAACAATATAAAATTCATCACAACGCATTTAGATGGAAAAATGTTTGTGTAATATATGAAGGGGGTGCTGGAAATTAACTGAGGCCCGGAAGAAGAGGAGCGATTTGCTCCCAATGAGAGGCCGGGAAACCTAGACCAGGCCAGGCCTTTTAAAGCCCACAAGGCCTCTACTTTCTCTTCCAGAGTAGATGGGCCTCATTTCGACCCAGCCCAAGATGAAGCAGAGTCTTTCTCTTCCCTTTCTTTTAAGAGCAAAAGCAGTGCATCTTATCTTAAATCTAAAATTTGCCACAACATGCTAAGCTAAATTTTACACACGCCCTAGTTTCTTTTTTTCTTTTTTTTTTTTGCGGTTATTTGATTGGTGCCACAGTTTTAGCTAGCCACATTTCTTAAATGTAAAATTTGATGATTTGACACTTTATTTCTTGTCACTTTAATTTTTAAAATTGATACTTGTTAGGATGACGTATGGGACCATGTAAGTCAATGAAAATGAATGTTAAGTAATCGAAAGCCCGCTGAGTGAAATATCAAATTATCACATCTCTTAGAACACATGGCTCCGCATGTCAAAAACTCGATTTCTTGTATATAAGAATGCATAAAGGTATGGCCAAGGTGAGTTGCCCTGAAGCTGTGAATTAGTGACCGGAAGAAACAACAGCTGTATTATGTGGCGTGCACCTCAATAATATTCATTTTGTGACGCAGAGCTAGTATAAGATATTGACATCTTTTCGCGGAGAAAGATGTGGAAATTTTCGTTCTTATCTATTTTTGCTTTCTTCTGCGTATGCTCAATTAACTGCTCTTTGACAGCCTTCGTGTTTGACAGTGGAAAACATTTCCTTACCGTAGCAATAATGTTGCTTGCAGGAATAATTCCTAGGACAAAACTATATACTATATCATGGCAGGAGAACGAATTCTACCCTACAACTTACTGATTTGTCCTGGTCTAATCTTCTGGGCCATCATGTCTTGAATTCCGTTCCAAAGATCATACTATGAACTAACTGCAGCTTCTGTATGAGAGCTGAGGTGCCACTGATCAGCAGAGATTGCAGAATGATCTTTCTGGGCTTATGCAACTCTTTTCATCTTTGTTGTCACCTCAGGAAAACCTATAATTCATACTACTTATGTGGCCTTCACCTTGACATACTCATCATGATGGTTATTGAAGTTTTCGTTATATAGCATGCCCGTTGGAGAAAGAAGCCGTTGTAAAGCACTTCCAAACCGTCCCTGGAAAATAGTAACAGTATTAAAATGTGGCCAGGAAACATTTGGAGTAGCGAGACATTATTATATAGTGAGAAGTAAGATAATGCAAAAAAATAAGGCTCGAAACGATAGTCTGTTATCTTTGGTAGGGAACTAAGGATACAAATATGAGAAAAAGAACTTAATATATTGAAATGGTCAGATGGCCTTACCCACTGAAACAAGACAAGTATCCACCAGCATCCAGGCAAACTACCAAATTTGTTGCGAATGATCTGTTAAGAAGAAACGAGATCAGAGAAGTCGATCATTAGGATGCGATTATCGTTATTTGAACAACAAAGAAGATTAAAGGATTTTCAAATTTTGAACTTAAGTTCTTTTAGTTGCTAGACAGCCATCACAGAGCTTTATGAACTGACAGCATTCAAAAGTAGGCAGAAGATACAATGTTCACAGTACCAATGCTATTTTTTTTTCTCAAGCTCATTCAACATAATTGAAGTAGGGAGAAAAACTCCATCTAACATCGATCTAAAGAACCTATATCTAACATCAGTAGTTCAGTACCTCACCAAAGGAGAAAGAAAGGAAACAGTCATACGGTCATACCATTAGTAGAAAGGTTCCAATGCCAAAGCATGCTCCCATTGATTGACTCAAAAACCTGAGATCTCTTCCAGCCTGAGAATAGGGAGAAAAAGTACCAGGGATGTCATCACATTTTTCCAGCACGTGCCATATTTGACTTTGCATTAATGTGCTATTAATCTACTCCAATAAAACGTAAAATATGGTCCCCACTTCCCAGTGTTTAACTGCTCGAAACCTAGTGCCTTGAGCCATGCTTACTAGGGAAGTAATGGCACTTGGAACAAGTAAATTCATTTTGACAAGGTTTTCCCGGACTCCAAATGTACTTTCCAGGATAATTGCTTTAAAAGTCAGCCAAAACAAATATATCAGCTTACCAATAATGTTCCTTCAAGACTATGCACTGAAGGTGTCACCAATAATGCACAGAAATATGGAATCAGCACTTTATGCATCTGTCAACAGGGTAATGGACTGTCAGTAAGTTCTAGACAAAATCGAAAGCATTTGAGACTGGGGGTTGTGAAAATAAAGCATAAAACTTTCTGCAGATAGACTGAGTTAAGCCAAGGCCACGTCATAGGAGACATGCGCAATAATATGCAAGTAAATTTATTTTACAATAATATGCAAGTAAAATTCCATTTCTCTATAGAGCACAGGAAACTAAATGTATATAAATTGAAGGTAAAGTAATTATCTAAGATCATAAGGACCACCCTAACTGGACCTATGAGTCAGAATCAACCTTTTATAATCATCATCCGATTCAGCGAACATATTCTGCAAGCATTTACAAATCCATAGTGTACACAAATGATACAACCAAAGTATCATATAGAGCAGATGATGCCAAATTAGATGACTAACATCAGATCAGATATAGGAGCACTGAATTTTCTTTTCTTAACAGTGCAACTGAGTTAGATTCTAAAAGGATAAACGGTACTATTGATAGATAAGAAATGGTAGTATTGATAGTTTCTGGCATAGTGAGAAGCAATCAGAATCGAATGCACTTCCAGAACAGTACGCAAAATATTTTATAAGTTATAGAGCAAACCTGTTGGACAACCATAAAATCATTAGTAAAGAGACTAGGAAAAAGCCACGGAACAAGTGTTCCTACTGCCCCCACAGTTGTTCCAGTTATTGCTCCAATCATGACAAGTGATTTCAATAGCATCCTTGCCTGGATAAAACGTTACCTTTAGACTTTAGTGTCTTTGTAGTAATGAACTTAAAAATATAAATGCACTTTAATGTAGAAAAGAATTCCAGTAGAAGATATGCACTATGTTAGTCAATCAAAGCACCATCAGTGCCGCACAGGATGCATCAAGTATGTGTAATGATGCTGAGCGTACAAGCACAAGCAGAAGCAACTGTTACTCTAGTACAGGAAAAGAAGATATGTGTATGGCAAGCAAATGTATAGAAACCCTTGATGGCAAATGCACAACTCCGATTCAAATATTTATTTTAGTTCAATGGTAGTTGTAAACCGTAAAGATGCCTCATGTCCTAAGAGGCAGCAAATAAATGATGGGATCAAGCTTTTGTTAATTTCAACGAACAGGATTAATACAAAGTGTCAGTTGACCTCTTGCTTTTACTTTCAGCCTTTTAACTGTGTATCAAAGCTATAATTTTTGTCCAGTTAAATTCGACCTGCCTTGACCGCCAATAAATTTGATATTTATTTGTGGATAGTTTTGCAGCAGATGTAATTCAAGATTCTAAATGATTTAATAAGCTTAGTTTATGATATCAGCATTTTATTTAGAAGAAATGTGAGAAGGAGCATGTACTGAAAAATTACACTGCTGAAGGAAACTTTGCGTATCAGTTCGGTTTATCCTAAGTTCTTGACCAGAGAAAAGCATAAAAACATATAAAGTGTGCAAGCATACATCATCAAGCTTTACACATGATTCCTTTGGATTAATATATCACTAAGGACAATAATAATGCAGTACAGAAATTCATATGAAATTGAGAGCTTTAGATAGGTACCTTCATCAAATTGCACTTAGCTCCATATATCAACTCTGGCATGAATGACTGTGCAGTTTGTGACAGGGGCTCACCCCAAACAGTGCACATGCATAGGACATTAACCATAACCTTCACAGCATAGATTATTTTGTATGTTATCCACAGAAGAAAGTACATAGTAGCACTGTGTTTTCATCATGGGTAAGCATACCAAAAGTTAAAAGGTATGAACCTGGTGGGCTGCAAGTGTTATTGCTCCCATAGAAGTTGCAGAATATGTAAGTAACGCGTAAAATGCTACCTGAATGGTTTCAAAATAATTAGGTATAATAAAGTTGAGGAGAGGACATGGAATATTAGAACAAAAAAAAAGCATACCTTGGAGGTCATTGTTACGAAAACAGGAGCTGCAATTTCAAAAATCTGCAGAAGCTCACTTGATGATGGGATTGTGAATGAAAAAGCTCGAAATCCTCTCTTGTTTAGATTTTGCATCATCATAAAAGCTGCAACAATCTGAGTGTGTGTCAAAAAATAGCTATTTATGAAAATAATATGTTGTCAGAAGACTCAATTGTGTAAAGAAATTGGATTTGTGTTTAGCATAACAAGTGGCTAAATGTTTGGCATACAAGTTGAGTAGACAAATCATAAAGAAAGATCCTATTATCCCTTGGACATGGATAATAATATATAAAATTATGATCATGTGGTTCCATCAGAAAACATAACATTTTACAATAGATAAGTGATTGCTTTATAACTTAACTAGGTAACATATCTTACTAGAAGGTCAAGAAACATTTGTTTTTGTTAGTAATGTGGTGTTTCATCCGATTCAAGTTCCAAACAAAAATCAGGTAGTGTTTATTAAGGCTAAGCATTGGTGGCAATCCACATCTTGCCAACTCTAAAGAATCATGCTCAAGTAAAGATGTGCAAGAAGCAAGGTATGATGAGGTGATTGGAAAGTATGCCTACCTGTGAAACCATAGTTGCCCAGGCAGCACCAGCAATTCCATATCCACATACAGAACAGAGAAGAAGATCCCCAACACCATTGACAACACTAGCAGCTGCCAATGCCTTCAAGGGACCCCAAGAATCTTTCATGCCTAGACTGAGTTATAGCAAACATACAGTATAATATGAGAAGCCTCCAATCAAGGAAGTTGTAATGTGAAATCAAATAGAAGAGCTCAAAGTGTTTATTGTTATCAGAAACATCACAACCAAATAACTATGTAGCCCATGCGAGCTGGTTCAAATGGCAATATGAATATTTCAATGACGAATAGACATTAAGACAACTCAAAACAGATGCATCTGTAATTTGGCAAAATAAAAGGTCAAAGAAAGAAGACATGATAGATTTGAAGACAAAATAGATCCAGTGCAACAGAAGAGGAGAAGAATGAGCATGGTTTTTACCTAGCACTTTGAGCAACTAAGCCAACCAGAACTGCAGGCCATGCAAAGCCTCTAATCTGAAAATGAATGAGTATACATATTGATCTATGTACTTCATATAAAACATGGAAGTCAAAAACTTACATCCTATAGCATAGTGCATAGAATTATCCTAAAATTATACAGAACAAGGTAATGCAATATGCCTGCAGTCAGAAGCATCCATGGATTTGCATAGGTTTGTGAAATCAATAGGTTTGCAGTCAGGATCATCCTCGTGTTTGTACTTCAGAGCAGGAAATGTAACCAGCGTGCCTCATCATTCAGTATCCATTCAGTAACTAGAAAATTTCATCATATGTTTCCACTTCCTTGTATATGTATAGCTATAGTATAGCTCTATGAGGTTTAGTTCATAGATAGCATGCAATTGAACTTTTAGCCATATTTGTTTATCCTCAAAATTTATTGACTATTTGACTGCTTTATACAGTATATTCAAGAAAGAAACAAACAATTCAAAATTGCCAGACAAACATGATTTCTCTTGGCGCTACCCCAAGCATGGCAGATGTCCTTCAAGCCATTGCTAGTGAGGGCGCCCTTTGGTGCCTAGCAGGAGCTTCTAAGCTTCGTGATCTTTTGTCTAGGGCTGTAGAGCTAGTGCACTAGGTTTGTTTTGCTTCTTGTGGGTGTGTGGTGTTGGTGCTGTACTTCTGGGTGGGTGGATGTCAGAGTTTATATCTAATGTCATCCACCTTTTTTCCTCTATCTTAATGAAATGATACGCAGATCTCCTGCGTGTTCTTAAAAAAAACATGATTTCTCTTGCTCATTCAACTAGGGCAACAATGAAAACACC
The DNA here is from genome assembly GCA_009805545.1 of Oryza longistaminata. Classification (NCBI taxonomy): domain Eukaryota; kingdom Viridiplantae; phylum Streptophyta; class Magnoliopsida; order Poales; family Poaceae; genus Oryza; species Oryza longistaminata. Next base: position 1,333,703 of record CM020179.1, read on the forward strand.
CTAAACAGCGAAATTAATGAAAGAATGCTGACATGTACAAACCTGTGCATATGTATTGGCAGCAGAAATGATATCATAGTTCCCCGATCCAGTAAACGCTGAAAACAAAAACAGAGGTTGCAGTAAAATTAAGAAGGTAGGTGGACTCAGACATGAGACATGTGAAACTCTAGATAGCATGATAAATACAAGGGCATTCAATCTGAGAAGCAAATTAAAAGGAAAAAACAGAAATAAGGTGCACTGCCAAACAGGGAGAAAAACAGTGAAGGAGATAATCCAGTGGTGAAAGAAATCCACCAGGTTTTCTCCATCAATATGCAGTCAGGTTCTTCAAAGTATGATAAACAAGGTTGACAGTCAGTTTCATCTTATTAGCACAGTTTAGTTTCAACTTACCAGTTAACACTTGAGTCCCAAAAAGTTTGGTGAACAAAAACATTCCTAAACCACAAGTAAGAGCAACAAACAGCAACATAGACACTTGGTGCTGTGCAAGTTCTTCATCCTGCATATAGTAACTGTGCTTATGAATAGAGTGCGGAGAAAAGACATGAAAGTTTGTGCGTTCATTGTTCAAAGTTAATAACCTTTCATAAAATTATAACCACCACTAATTTCCACAAAGTAGGGCTCTAGTAACATGCCAAGCACCAATATTCTCGCCATACAGAGAGTCTTATAGTTGAAAACAGTTTAGTTTCTGAATTTCTGAGTGGTCTGCAAATTGCCGAGTAATATACATATGTATGTCCTGATGCAATGTTCTCGTTTGTAGTAAGAAAAAGTGTTTAGTTCATGCAAGAGAAATCAAAACATTAACTTCGAAAGTTTTCAATTCCAGCTTGTTATTAGCCATTTTTTGTACTTTTGTTCCATACTCTTATAGAGGAAAGGGAGGGAGAGATTCTTCACGCCGAACTAAAGTTATAAAGCTAAGTAGCTTAGGTTGGCAACAATCAAAATTGGAATGTTAAATTTGTTTTACCACTAAAATTCTAACAGATAAAACAGTATGCAAATCATTCTATCAAGAGTAGCTAAGTTAACAATATATGTTTCTGATAACTGCCCAAGCATAGCATATTACTGCCTATAGTTGTTCATCTAACAAAGAGGAAGGTGCACCTTTTTAGCTAAGGAGGTGGCCACCATGTTGGAGGTCGCGATTGAAAGGAACATGAATATATAGCAGAGGTAATCGCAGAACACCGTTCCAGGCCCTGAAATTGAAGAAACAAGAACCACATGACATTGAGCTGCAGAGACCCTAGCCTTTGCGCGCGATATTCATATACCACAGTTCATCAGATTCAGCTAATTCGGTTAGCAAAATGTTTGCCTAGTTCCATTTTGGAGATTAGCAGCAAGCAAACGCAGCTGACATAGACTAATTTAGTTGGAGGTAGCGAGCAAGGGGAGCTAGGCGCTGTACCTAGGGCAGCGAGCTGGAGGGAGGAGGTCTGGCCGATGACCATGGTGTCGATGAGGCTCATGAGGGGCCCGCAGATCCAGAGCCCCAGCGCCGGCCCGGCGAACACGACGATGTCCCGCACCTGCTCCCACAACCCCGCCGTTCCCGAGCCGCCGCCGCCGCCTCATCCCCATCCGCTCCCGCCACGGCCACCCCGCGGCAGCGGACGGCGGCGCCACGGGGGAGGCGCGGCGGCTGTGGCTCGGTAAGCGGGCGGCTGAGGACGAGGCGTGCCGCGCGGGCGGCGAGAGCGGGGGGGGAACGGCGGGAAGGCGGCGGGTGGGGAGCAGCGCCGGGAGCGGCGCGGCGGAGAGGAGGCGGAGGTGGGCGGACATGGCGCCTCCCGCACAGGTGGGAGCGAGGACGAAGGTAGGCAGGCGCGCGCCGAAAAGACGTTAGCAGTGACAAGCAAAAGGACTTGTGTGGTTCTCGATATGCTGCTGCTGGTAGAGCCTGGGTATATACGTCTCCGGTATTCCAGGCTCTCCATTTCACTTCACACGAATCACTTCATTTCCAACAAAATTCCTGTCAATTTCCGACTTTGCAGATGAAATTTTATAGTACATGGGAAATGCTAAACTAACGAATTTTAGCCTTTTGGCAGCAAGAGGTCGCGCAAAATTTTCCTACACATAGTAAACCATTGAACATTCATCAAGTTGTGAGTAGTAGCTTCCTTTATTTGATTAAAGGCAACTACTGAAATTCTCCGCGCGTCGGAGAAGCACACAGATATAACTGCCAAGCTTGGGATATCATATCAGTGACCAACATATTACGATCAGGAATAACTAGGAAAACAAAAGAGGCAGCACCAAGATTCACTTGCAGGACTCCAATATAAACCAGATACACATTATACTACAGTTGGCAAAAAATATAGATCCCAACCCATGAACAGACCAAAAACACAATGTGGATTAAGAATAAGAAAAAACGCCTATGTGTCGAGCTCGAGCACACAGGTTCTCTTCCCTATTCTCTGAGAGTCAAAATCAACTTCGAACAAATGGGCATTGTTCCCATGCAATCGTTTCAAGTGTTCAGGTGCCTCTGAATGAAAATACCAACTATGCCGCAAACTCTAATCTCTGCTTGCCAAGGTATACATAGAAGATGATGGTTCCCTCACAGCCGATCACATGAAATCGTACTCATCCGGATCATCAAAATTACCCTTTCCAGGGATGAAATCATCGTCTTTATTCTCAATGTGTAGCTGCTTCTTTTTTGCCCCTGCAGATTTCGTTGCAAACATCAGTACCAAAAGAATGTGAAAGAAAAAACAGCTTACAGTTTGACATCAGCACCGCATGTAGGACATAAAGCGCCTTTGACCTCACCTTGTTTCTTTTTGCCTGCTGCAGCTTCTTTCTCAGCCTTGATCTTTTCATTAGCAATTGCTGCAATGGAGGACGATATATCTTTCGCATCCGCACCTTTCAATGATGCCATGGAAAGTCTCATGACATTCTTGAGTAGACCCATATAGTGGAAGCTTTTCTGTATACATGAAGACAGGGATGAAGGTCAGATCCTGCAGAGACAATTCCCCAATAAACGCAGATAAAAGCCTTCAAAATGTTCAAAAAACCTCATAGGGACGCAGTTTGTTTGCAATAAGCTCTGCATATTCCGCAAAGTCACTCTCAGACTTTGGGATGAAGGTATCTAGGGACTTTTCACTGCCGTCCTTCTTTCCAAAAAGTTCCGTAGTTGACTTAAAGTCAGCTTCTTCCACAAGCCTACAATATGTATTCATCAGGTGAGCAAAATACATGCACGGAGATTTGAAGGGCAGGATGCTGCACAAAGCTCAAAATTGGACAGTGGTATAGACTAAAATCGGGAAACATGGTAGCGGCAAGCAAACGGGCAAACAGCACCTACAAAGTTCTTCAACAGACCTAAAAAAAATAGCATATACCTTTGTTGACGAAGTTTCTCTAGAGCAGGATCATCCAGAGCCTCATCTTGAACTACTTCAGAACTAGTTGATGCTTGTTGTTTTCCTTTCTTCGCAGCACCTTTCCCACTAGGTTTTGGTGCAGTCTTTTCTACAGGTGGTGGTTTAGGTTTCTGCATTGCATTAAAGTATTCAAGCACAAGTGCTGAATCAGTATTGCACTACTTTTATAAATCACTCCCTCTAGTCAAATTTATTTGGCATTGGGAGAACTGGGTTTAGTTCTCCCAAAGCCAAATATTTTTGACTGACTACTTTATATAAGATAATCATCAAGGCAAGAAATGCTAATAATCGTGCACCATGTCAAATTACTACAGCAAGTATGCCACCGGTTAACACTCACAAAGATTAGAATTCTTCTACAAGATACAATAGGGTAGATCAATGACTACATAACAAATGCAAGCTCAAAGCACGTGAACAGTTGTATTGCAAATCTTCAATGTTACTTAACTAATTTCACTCAAATTAAAATGAAATGATTGCAGTAATCTAGGAGGTTTCCTACTTCAGAAATGCAAATTAAAAGAATAATAAAGGAAATGGCATGAAGGGAAACAAAAATGTCTACTGAGAAACTATTGCGGATCTTTCACCCTACCTCCTCCTCCTCTTCTTCCCATGATTCTTTTACATCATCTTCTTCCACATCTTCGTCTGCCCACTTACTTTTAAGCGGCTCAGCTTTTGCACTAGGCGCTGCGGGCTGAAAGTCTTCAGAATCTGTTGTGATAGATTTGTTCCAAATATGACAACAGGAAAACATAAGCTATTAGCAAACCCCAACATCAGAACTCATAATGAAATTCAGTAATAAGCCTAATAAATTCAAAGTTGTACTGCAGCCTGCAGAAACTTTGATGCATTCATATTCTCAGACTAGAACGAGGTAATATCTCCTTTTACTACAACAACCTTTACAATTGTAACATAAGCTTACCCTCCCAAAATAAACTGCAAAAAAAAAAGGTAATTGTGTGCAGACAGTGGAGTCACTAGATACGTTCAAACTCTTACAACAATTTTCAAGTTATAAGAACATCGAAGGTGTAAACCAACAAGAAAGCAGCCTAACAGAACTGGTAGCAGGTGAATGTGCATACTATATCTATATGATCTGCGTTCTGCCTAGCATGACAAAATTACACAGCTATACAGTTTGCAATTGCTCCCAGTCATTTTCAGCAGCAGTTCATACATCTAATTGCAGATTCAGTCTTTTTCAAAGTCTATAAGCGTGAAATCACCAGCGACTCGCATATTTTCACGATATAATAGAACACATCAACACCCACAAGTCCTTTTGCGTCTCAAATTAATCACCAGAACAATACCACAATACCCCCAACCCAAAATCTAAACTGTAGGCCGGGTAATCGAGCAACCGCGCCTTTAGTCTTGCGAACACCGTGAACTAACCACCATCGCAATCACAAGTTCACAACCCACAAATCGCAAGTATATTCCGATGCAGCAGTTCACAGGTTCAGGGTACGTATTACCATCATCCGATGAAAAACCCTAATTCCAAGCAAAAAAAAAAACATACGGCGACCTAACAATCAGCGAAAGTTAACATCACGCAAGCGTGCAGTCGCGAACCGCGCCCCCCTGGAAGCACGAGCCCGTACGCATCGGATGGGCAAGCTCCGCGGCGGCAGCGCGTCCGCGGAGACTCCACTGAAACGAGAGGCACAGATCGGGAAGGGAGAGATTCGAGAGGCGCTCACCCCAGTCCTCCATCGCGGCTTGACGGCGTCGAGATCTGACCGGTCGACGGTGGCGGGAGGGGCCGGAGACGAGGAGCAGTCGGAGGATGCGGAGTCCGGAGGCGGCCGGCGAGCGGGCGGGCGCGGACGCGAGCGCGCGCTAGGGTTTCCGCGGCCGAGTCGGCGGCGGCGGCGGCGGCGGCGGCGGGAGGCGGAAGGTTCTGGAGGGTTGGGGGTTCGGGGGGAGGAGGTGACGCGTTGGCTTCGCTGGCCTTTTGGTTTTGCTTGCTGTGGCTTCCCTTTTTCTCTTGTAGCTGTTGCTGCAGTTGGTGATCGCGCCCGTTGAGTTCTAATCGGACGGTGGATATGACCCCACGTGAAAACGGGACGGTCACGGTATCACGCTTGCGTGCTTGTTCCCGTCTTTCTGAATTTTAAAACATAATTTAAAGTTGATTTTGTGATTTTCTTATCATGGTTTATTTTATATTATTTACTTTTGTAACACTAAATACATGTGTATAAAAGTTTTGCCTATAAATTATATTTTATTTGCTCGTAATACTATCAATGGCCAAGCCGTTGATAGTTTTGTTTTTCCTTTCCTGTTGATAGTTTTCTCGTTTTTCCCTTCCTTTTGATTTGACTGTATAGCGCTCTTTAGTTGTTATTCTGACAAGTCCCAATTACAAAATCCTACAAAGAGCTTTACAGGATCTACAACCAGAAAAGAGAATTTGGTTAAACAATTCAAATTTTAATCTGAAAACTCAATCGATTGGTGCATGTCAGCATTAGTCGGTTCCCTGTTTTTGTTTTTTTGTTTTTTGTTTTTTGTTTGAAACTCAGAAGCAGAACTGTGATAAATCGATTTGTGCATGCCAGCATGTCTGCAGAGGTTTCCTCTTTTTATCTCCAAAAGTTCTGAGCTAGCAATAATATAGTTATTACAGCTAAATACACCTACATTCTTTGCGAAAATGAAGAACACAGGGGGATCTCAGCACTCATCTAACAAAACTGTCAGAAAGAACGAAGACATCTACACTGTCTATTTACACAACCAAACTGAAAGGACAAGCTACTGCACACTCAACAATTTTCAAGTTATAAGAACATCGAAGGTGTAAACCAACAAGAAAGCAGCCTAACAGAACTGGTAGCAGGTGGATGTGCATACTATATCTATATGATCTGCGTTCTGCCTAGCATGACAAAATTACACAGCTATACAGTTTGCAATTGCTCCCAATCATTTTCAGCAGCAGTTCATATATCTAATTGCAGACTCAGTCTTTTTCAAAGTCTATGAGCGTGAAATCACCAGCGACTCGCATATTTTCACGGTATAATAGAACACATCAACACCCACAAGTCCTTTTGCGTCTCAAATTAATCACCAGAACAATACCACAATACCCCCAACCCAAAATCTAAACTGTAGGCCGGGTAATCGAGCAACCGCGCCTTTAGTCTTGCGAACACCTTGAACTAACCACCATCGCAATCACAAGTTCACAACCCACAAATCGCAAGTATATTCCGATGCAGCAGTTCACAGGTTCAGGGTACGTATTACCATCATCCGATGAAAAACCCTAATTCCAA